>CAFUXE010000738.1:10690-59338 GCA_903364295.1 Serranus cabrilla
CAAAAAATTGTTGCCGGCTTGGTTGATCGAAATCCACACAAGTCGATGGCAGCACTATGAATGCTGAGTTCAGGTGCAGTCTTTGTGAAATGTTGCTCTGTTCTAAGAAGGAGTCCCGCAAGTTTTACACACGTTCAGCACATCACATGCACACGCTGTATCAATGCCAGTGAAGTTCCCATGGAAGCAACATGACTTTGGTAAAATGTCCACCTTTTAGTTTCAATTTACATACAGAAGAGAGCGAGCGACAAAATGTAAAAGCAAAGAACAGAGTTTTAAGAAAAGAAATTATTTCTACCAATCTAAGCAGTTTAGCCACAGGTCATGGGCTGGGTGAAGTACCCCAGAAGATGCATTTCGAGAATGATGCACTTGACTTTTGCCATGAGGACATGCAATGATGTCCACAAATTTGAGGATTTTTTTTCTGATTAATAAAAGAAGTCATTGACCAATAGCAGGAATGGGTGATGGCCTGAACATTATATTTACCAGCAAATATGCCAATGAAAAAGATGACAAAAAAGTGCCCCACTGCATTTCAAATTTGTTTTAAAAAAATTTAACAGACTTTGCTTCTCATAGTGAGTTGTATCAAGTGTCTGCCTGGTCTTAACGGCGACAGTCCATAAAGAGGGAGTAAATACAGTTTGGCAAAATGTTATGAAAAATGAACCATCTGTCTGAGTTGGCCATTTTCCTTTTCCCCAACTTGGAGAGAAACACAAAAAACAGAAATATCTTTTCTCTTTATCAATCTCCCCTTAAAAGTGACTAATAATAAATTAAAGAGGACCTTGAAGAGATCTGCTTAAAAGACTGTGTCTATGTATATATTTATATATATTTATATATCTCTATACGTGGTGTGAAATAATAGTGTCCAGTTCTGACAGTTCAAGAAGGGTAATTCATTATGATGTCTGCATGTATGCCCCTTGCCATGGTGCCTTGGGATGACGTGGGTCTTAGAAGGCTCAGACATTGGCCAAGGGGCTCGTGTTGGCAGGCTGGGTGATGATGAGGATTTTAAGGTCCATTGTTATGCCTTGCCCTCCTCTACTTTGACAGCCTGGGGTTTGATGGCTCCAGTGCGTGCTGGTTTGGCTTGCCCCGTAGAGGGCAGGGGCTCCTGGAGTTTGCTGGTCATGCCCCCGGTTTGTGTCTTGCCCTCACCCACTGCCTTGCGCACTTCTCGCATGGTTTTATTCTGCACAAAGAAAAGACAGAGTTACTAAGAACAACAGCAAAACCTGGAAACACATATTTATGAATTTAGAGCAGTCACACGAACATATGCAGTCGAGGGACAGAGTTGATTTTTTATGTTTAGAGTTCACCAAAGTTGGACTCCATGTGGTGTGAAGATTTAGCACTTTGCTCACATAAAACAAAACGGAGCGGGAGGCGAATACAGCAATGGTCACTTTGCACATGTGACCGTACCCTGACACTTTTTTTTGTTTTTTGAATAGTCTGACCATTTTCTACATCCGAACAGTTTGTCAATTTTACAAAGTTACTTTGCCAATTAATGCGTTGTCTGGGAAGCAGTGTTGACAATTACTTATTGTTACCTTTGCCAAGAAGGTATGTTTTGGTTTGGTTTGTTACTGGCCCAATTTTCTCGACAATTGGTGAAAAGGTGTAGACTAAGCCAGCAAAGAATCCCTTAAATTTTAGAGCAGATCCAAATCATGGCCCCCTTTTGTCAGGATTGCAAGATAGTGCATTTAAAATTAAATGATCAGCTTTAGACTATCCAAAAATGTGAGAACATTTATCAAATTCATATTTAAGAATATTTAATGATACAAGTCATTACTGTTAGCATGTGGAAAAGAATGCTCCAATTAAATCTATGGTAACTCATTTTGAAACATTTTCACAGCACAGTTTAGTCTAAGAACACATCAATACTATTCTTATTATTATATAATTATACTATCCCATATCATTCTTACAGTGCTACAAATGTAACATATCAAGACTTTTCACATATGTTAACACCAACTCTACGCTTAAAGTCAAAGGCACACACAAAAAATACACAATACAATGCAAATAGAGAAAAAGAAAATGGATAAAAATTAAATTACCTATATTTACAGTGGGTGGCTCACCTTCATGCCATCCTCCGGCCCTTTAACAGGGGGCTCGGGGGCCGAGGGAGGGGTAGAGTGGGAAAGGTCACGGCCAGGGTTGGGGTAAGGGGGGGGGCGGATGATGACAGGCTTGTTGACCTGCATGACTGGTCTCTGGATAGGGTTAGGGAAAGGGCCACTGGTGGGGGGCCGCATGTGCATCACCATGCTGCCCTGGGCAGTTGGGACCTATTGGTCCCGGGAGAGGAGGGGTAAGGGGTAGGGGGGGTGAAGGAGAAAGAGGAGAAAAAAAATAAAATAATTAGCATGCAAGAATTTGTATTTCCAAGTAATTCTAAAGAAACAAACCTCTGAAAACAATTCAAGTATTTTGACACTCATCCCATCAGTAGGTTTAAAAATATAGTTTTGTAAACTGTATGCCTACCAAACATGTTTACCAATAATTTTATAACCTTTTAAATTTTAAAAGTAAATCCTGAGCAATCTCTTTAGAATGGATGGCAACATTTTTACAGCAGAATTTAAATTTTTTTGAAAATTTGCTAAACTCGACAGACTTAGGTGCTGATAAACCTCTTCATTAACCCCTTCCATTTCCCACGAAGAAAAAAAGAAGCTGTGATTAACCTTTAAAGTAAACAAATCTTAAAATATATATTTGTGAAAAGTAAATACCTGTTGGGCAAAATGTGTAGGCAGAGGGCCTACAGGTCCCCCAGGACCAGAGGGCTTTCCACTAGGGCTGGCAGACCCAGGCCTGATGAGGAGAGGGGAGAAAGAAAGAAGATGGCTTTACAGTCCATTTTCAAAAAAGTGCGTTTGTGATGCACCATTTCTCACTTCTTGACAGTTAACTTGTATTATTTTCCACTCACCTGTAGGACCCTCCAGATATGCCTGGGGAATGATTGGGCTTATCAGAGAACTGGAAACCTTTCATTTCCATCTGTGAGCCCTGAAATTAGAGACAAAGAGACAAAAAGTACATTGTTAATGCACAAAAACATTGGGGAACGCCTATTTATAGATAAGACATATGCAGCAGTGTACACATCGACATGGGTGTTTTTCTGTGGAATAGTTTAGGGGACCAGTTTTTATGTTGAGCAACATAAGATTTGTAAATCCCACCTCTCGGCTGCCAGTCATGACCGCAGCCTGGGAGCCAGGTGGCAGCATGCGGCGTGGGCCGCCGACTGACAGGTTCTGTCCCTGCTGCAGCTGGATGGACTGTGGGAGGATGAGATGTTGCTGAGCTGAGCCATAGCGCAGCTGAGATCCAGGTAGAGGCATTGTCACCTAGAAAAAAAACAAGGATTTTACTGTCAATATTATAATTTAAATCAACAGCCCAAAGATGGTCCGATTATGTTATAAAGGCTTATAATTGCTGGGTTGACATGAATGGCATGTACACTGAATAAATCCCTTTCAAATCTCACAAACAAAGAGGAATGCAGATCTGTTGTGAAACTGGGCGTCAACAATCTACTAACCTGGATGAGCTGAGAGTCCATCAGCTGGGAGGAACTCATACCAGGCCCTTGGTTCATCTGGCTGTCATAGACTAGCTGCTGACTGCCGTTCATAGGCTGATAGTGTGAGCCTGACTGGGTCTTGACCATGTCTGAGGGCTGCATGCCAGGGAAAGCAGAGTAGGGCCCCTTGAGAGGGGCTCCGCCTGACAGCACCATGGGACTAGGCTGCGACAGGTTGGGGTGCATGTAAACCTGGGACCTGAAAGGAGAAAGACAAAGCCAGACAGCAGAATGAATCAAAGGAAAACATTTTAAACCACATGGTGGTGGCATATACATGAAACAGATAATGGCAGTACCTGAAGGGGGGAATAGAGTTGAACATCTCTTGGGACTGAGAGACGGGTAGACCCCCCCGAAGCCCCAACTGAGCCTGAGCCTGAAGAGACGTGTGTAAAGAGATCGGAATCTGCTGGGCTGCGGCCGCCTGGATGGATGAACAAATGTAACAAAAATTTTAATTCTGCACATACACAAACATGCCTGTGTGTGTGTGTTCTTTTATTTCCCTACCTGTTGGTAGGTCTGCTGCTGGGTCATGGGAGGTACAAGGCGGGGCTGGCTGGGAAAAACATGACCATCCAGATACAACGGGGGGATATGGTTACCTAGGTGGGACAAGAGGCTGTTAGTTTACTTCCCTTTATAGATGAAATCCACATAAGCAGTGAAAATGAAATGCAGTCTCACCCTGCATGGACATGGAAGGTGCTACTGATGCTACAGGCATCGGAGGCATTGAAACCCCTCCGAAGGAACTGTAGCTGACACCGCTGGAGGAACCAACGCTGCAGGGAGGCTGAGCACCTGAAGCACTGCCTCCAGGAGAGCCCTGCTCAGGGAGGGACTGAGAGTTCTCCCACGCCTTGCGTGCTGATTCCATCTTAAGAGAAAAAGAAACATTTAAGGTTGATATGCATGTTCTGATAAGGTCAGTTTAATGTTACCATTATATTGTTTTATATATAAAGAAGGAGTTGCAGAAAAAGACATTGTTTTTTAGCTTTGAAGAGACATAGCTCTTTGTACACTGGACCGTACTGCAATTACCTTGAGAGTGAGGTCAGCACTGGGGAAGGAGATGGGGTTGAGGTTAATTCCTGGCTGCAGGTGGTTGGATCGCAGCATGGGGATACTCTGATTGAGAGCCGTCTGTTTCAAAATCAACAAAAGTTCAGGGTCAGTCAGTTGCAAGTCAATATCCCTTGTTTCTAAGCAACAAAGACACTCTATTATCAAAAACACTTAAAGAAATGTTTGACCAATACTGTAGGTGATGATTATAAACCTATTATGCCTTTGGATTTCAATTTATTATTTTATTTACAATAAACCACAAAGGTATAAATATATCCGCTTACGTTGGTGGTAAGTGCGTCCTGAAGCTTGTTGACAGGATTGGACACGGGCACTGGGGTGGAGCCTGGCGGTAGGCTGAAATCAGAGTCTTTGGCACTGACTCCGAACTCAATAGGAGGCACAGGCAGCACAGTGTCCACATGGAGGTCCACGCCATTAACTGGTGTGATCGGGCCACTTTCCAGCCGATCAACACCTTCTGATCCCTTGCGGTGTTTTAGGGAGCGTTCATTTCCGATGGGACCAGGCTTGTGCTGTTCTTTACTCTGTTCTGGGCCAGCATCAGAGTCCTGATCAAGGAGAAAAAATGTAGTTATTGGTTAATGTTTCTCATGTTCATCTAACACTGTTTGTCATTTGTCATCAAAGTTGAAAACCTAAGGGTACAGAAATACATGCAATGTAGGTTCCAGTGAGCAACTGCACTGTATTACCTCAGAGTTGGGTTCGCTCCCAGTGTAAGACACCTGTTTAGTCCATGAGTCTCCCCCTGAAGACTGCACTGAAAGAGCTATAAAAGAGAAAGGAATGCCATTAGTGGAGAGCATTTTTCAGTTTTCATTCATAAAATAAGACTAAAACATCTATAAAATCGATATATATTGATAAAGAATGTTCTGACTCGAAAAACAAAAACTGATCATTTAAGTAGGAGCACACTTCCTTCCTAGAGTATTAAAAATAAAAATAAAGGTAAAGAAATGTCATCATACACTTGATCTCTCAGGTTAATATTTGAGCAAAACTGTACAAGGCCATATTCTCAAATGAGTATTAATAGTGCAAATATGCTCCAAAAATTATTTCAAGTTACTGTCACAAAAGCATAGTAAGAGAAAGCATTAAGACTGTCTAGTACCTGAACTGTTTGTCTCCCAGATTTCAGTTCCCAGGTTGTTAGAAGAAAGCACTTCCTCAGGTTGTTCAATACCCATACTTCCCTGCTTCTTGGCAAAGCGTGGTGGTATCTTTGATGGGATAGTCCTGTTCTTCACTGACACCTAATACAAGCAAAAATGACAAAGAGCTTAACAAAGTAAAAACTTTTTTGTTTATCCTTGGCAGCATTACTCAGCATATGTTAACTTACAGCCGCCCCCTGTTCCTTCCTCCTCCTGTCGTCTTCTTGTGGGCGTCTTTGCTTTTTGGACAAGGCATCCTGGTATCCATCTGGACTCGAAACTGGTCCCCCGGCATCCCCCTCGACTACAAAACAGGCATGTGGTCAATGCAAAATGATCTGCAGATAGGTAGGAACTGCAGTGCTGAACATCATCTTTACTTCTGTTTAAAAAATTTGTACCACAACATGCAAAATCTGTTTTTTTTTTCCTTTTTCAGCTTGAATTAGATCTTAGTATCTCTTCTAAAAATGTAGCAGCAACTTTCAATGTAAATGGGTAACAGTTCAGAATTGGTCATTTTATCTACACATAGAGAACACAAAAAGATAAATTAATAAAATAAGACTCACTTGGGTAGCTGCTGAGCTCATACTGGGACAGAGGTTCAGTAATGTCAGTCTTAACAGGTCCTTGCTTCAGCTCCTTGTCCAATTTCTTCCCTGAGGACTCAGTGGACTCCCTCTCCTCTGGCTGCTCTATGCTGTAGACTGGGCCTGACTCATCTGGGCTCCTGCTGAAAATCAGGAAAGGGAGAGACCAAGGGATTTAATTTGAGTATTCTGACATAAAAGAAGAAACAGTTGACAATATAAATATATATAAATAACCTCTGAGAATCTTGTGGTCAATTTAAGTCTCATCTTGGTGGTTAAAAAAAAATCTTGGTTTGCTAATTAACTACAGTGGAACGACAAGGAAAGCAAACAGGATGACTTAAAATTCAGGCTCAGGAGGGATGCTGTTGAAAATAGACAATCATCCTGTCAGGAACAGGTGCCTTTCCACATTCATCTAGCCACTGAGTTGGAGCTACATTCTCAACTGGGACAGACTGCATGGTGAGAAATGCACAGTACTGCAGGCTTTGTCCACTAACAGGGGAAATGGCAATAACATTCTTACTTCCTTAAACATTTAAAACAGAACTGAAAGTATCAACAGAAAAAAACTCTAATCTATTGACAGACCAACTTTGGTCAAGAGGCAAAAGACAAAATGAAGCCTCCAAAGCCAACCACTGGTACTAAATGTATCTTAATAAGAACATCCGGCAATTTAATTAAGTGTTGGTAAAATGAATGCTGTATATCTTACTGAACAATCAAACAGGTTATAGCTTAAAAGAGTTTACTGTTTACAGTTTATAACTAAAAAAGGGTACGTGTGACAATGGGGCATGTGACAAATTTAAAAAGTTTACACTTGGATTGCAATTCCTGTCAACTTTGAATATTTTTTTTTACAAAGTTGCTGACCAAGTACATGATATATTAGTTTAAATAAATAAATAAATAAATAGCTATACATTTAATGAATTGTTACATTTTGAAATTTAGGAAAGCAATCTTTAAGTCAAGTTTGACATGGCCTTACACATAAAAGAATGATCCCAGTCACTTCCACAGAGAGGCATACATTAAACTCTTAGTTTCCTTTGTAGAGTAAGCACTCGTTTTCATACTATTATACTTCAGAATTGTTTGTTTGCTAAAATATAGGTGATAAAAATATGGCGTTAAGTCCTGTCACTCTGTGACTCTAAATACATATTACAGGAGACACCTTGTGTTGTTGGATTCTAAGCAACTATAACAAATGAGACCTGAATCAAAATGCCAGAGCATTACTGTGATTCATTCCCAGTGCCGTGGCTATACATTTGGGTAAAGGATTACTTAAACTTTATTTGTTCCATTGTTCACCTCACCTCTTACAAGTCCCTCCGTTCTGCCAACTGTCACTCCTGCTGGAGGTGGAGGGATTATCAGGTGCACGTGGCATCTTGCTCGCTTCCAGCAGTGATGGCTCTCCTTTCCTGTTCTGCCGTTCCACCAATGGTCTCTGGCTGGAGAAGCTTCTCTTGCAAAGTTCCCTCTTCTCACCAGAGCCTGGTTCACTATGGCCAGAGTCTGAGGGAATATCACCATGTCCCTGTGTAGCCGCACCTCCGCTTCCAGCTCGCTTCTCTCTCCAGTCACCAAAGTCGCTGTTCTCTGATCCTGTCTCCCATTCCTCTGCCTGACCATGCTGACTCGAGCGTCCACCGGAGTAGTGGCCACTGGGCCAGTTGTCTTCTCCGCTGCCTTTCGAGCGACCAGGCCAGGGGTTAGCAAAATCTCCGTTTATGTACTCATCGCTTGTCCACTGGTTGGAGCCAGGTTCTCGTTCTTGTTGTAGACGACGGAAGCGTGGAGGTTTGTCTTGACGGGGCGGACGGCGTCTCCTTAACATCTGCCTGTCAGGGTTGTCATTATCAAAGTAATATTCTCCTTCACGTTCCTCTGTGCCATTTTCCATGAAGGAGCCGGTGAATTTTGGGGGGTACTTGAGGGTGTCACGTTCAACAGGGGGCCTGCGGGAGTAAGTAGTCTCAGCTCCAGGACCATAACCATTTTCTTGCATGGAGCCACCAGTGCTATTAAACTGGGGCCCACGGCCTCTCCATGTAGAAATGTCTCTGGATCCTCCAAAGCTTCGACTGTAACTTCCAGTGGTGTTCAGTCTGGGAGGCAGCATGCGGCCTCCAAAACCCCTGCTGGCCTTGGCCTTTTCTCTTGAATCTGGGGCTGTCGGATCATCTGTGTACACCTTGTTGGATCTCCAAGAGTCTCTATCAGCCTTACGGACTTCTCCAGGCTCTGTGTAACCTTCTCCATTTTCAGATCCCTTCTGGCGGCGTCTCTTGGGTAGTTCCTCATACTCAGAGGCTTCACTTAAGGTCTCACTGACATTTCGCCTGCGAGGCTTGCCCCTCTGGAACTCCTCAACCTTGATAAGGTCCCTAGGAGGTGCCCTGCCTCTGCCTCCTCGCTGAGCGCCACTGCTGTTGTTATTGTTGTTATAAGCTCCTCTGAGATTGTCGCCACCTCGGCCACCACGGGTTCCACCTCTTGAGCTAAATTCCCTAAAGCCTCGACTGCGGCCTCGACCTGTTCCCCTGACTGAACCGAAGGCCTGTTCTTCATCGATGAAGATCCAGTTATTACGCCGTGGTGCCTGGGGCTCACGATTATCCTGGCTATCTCTTGATGACTGGCTCTTGCCACTGTCCCAGACGCTCTCCTTGGGAGAGTCATCACTGTGGGTGCTCAGAGGCCTTTCTGTTTTGGCTGGAGCTGGTGACTGACGCTGCCTTTCTTCGGGCTGTTTCTCAACAACAGGTGAGGCTGAACGTCTGTTGCTAGCAGGCTGGTTATCTTTCTTCAAGTCGTAAACATTAGTAAGGACTTCCTTCTCCAGGCGGTAAGGGACAGGTTTCTCCTCAGGCTCAGGTTTGGGCTTCTCATTCTCCTTGTCTTCCACTTTGAGAGCCTTGAGTACTGGTTTCTTGATGGGCCCAGTTCTGCGAGTCAAGGTGCGCCCACTGGTCTCGGATGGCTGGCCAACACTACTACTGGAACTGGAACTGGCTTCGGACCACTGGCTTTGAGAATTGTTGAGTCCTCCGTCTTGTTTCTGGACTCCATCTCTTTTCCAACTGTCCTTTGAGCCGTCTAAGGTCTCATCGTGAGAATCTGAGCTGTCTTTGAGATGCTTGTCTCTAGATTCTTGTTTTGGGTAATCACTATCTGCATGACTTAGGGAGTGATTCTGAGCTGTGGTCAGCAAGCCTTGGTCATGGTGCTTGTGTTCTCTGTCTGGGCCTCGGCTCTGGTAAGCATGATGGGGGATATCGTCTTGAGGGTGAGTCAAGCACTCACTGGCCCTCTCTTCATAGGAGTCCTGTTGGGAGCAGGCCATGTCACTTCTGTGGACAAAGAAGAGAAAGTAGATAAAGAATGACAACAGACAGATGCCCACCACGAAGGGCATATGTCCCTGAGCAGGGGTTTTTACGCAGTTATGCTGAGTTCTGAGGTTAGTACTAAAGTACTAAAATACTATGCTTTAATTAAAGTACTTCAAAATGTAAAGGCTCTTATATTTTAAACAGTTACTGTCATCAGTTACCTGTCATCTGGCTGAGCACTATCTGAGCTTTCATGCTGTCTCTGGTAAGGTGGAGTAAAACTGCGCAAGGGGTAGCCATCTTGGTTCCACATGGGGTAAGGCTCAGTTGAAGGGGTTCTTCTTTCCTGGTGTAGGTTGGGATGGCATCCCTCATCGGAACCAGGACTGTTCAGGTGGTCTTGATGCATCATGGGTTTCATCATTCCTGCTGAAAACAATCAGTGTTTTAATATGGCAGTTGTCCAGTACAAAAAACAGTCTGATTTAAGATCCAAAAGGTATGCGCTCATTTTATTGATTTTGTGCTCACCTGAAGAGTGGACAGCACCGGGGTAGTAGTCCACAGGAGATCGTCCTTGGGCCATGCGGGGATCCATGAAAGGTGGCATCATCATCCAGCGGGGATCAAACCCGAGGACATGTGGGGGGTAGTAGCCCCGCTGGGCGTGGCTAGAGCCAGACGGAGCAGGGTGACCTGACTGCTGCCAGTGCTGCATTTTGTATACTTGTTCCTGCAAAAGGAAACCAATATACTTGTAAGAGATGGTTGACAAAATGTAAGGTCCTTGCTCTGTGTTAAAATGACTTGCAACATTCAACTGAGGCCAATATGAGACTACATATATCTCCGAATGTCAGTCTTCATTTTATAAAATCTCCTGTTTCAACAAATAAGTCAGCTGAAATTGAAAGAAATGTGATCATACCATTTAATTCCACATTCACAATTGAACAAAGAAGACATTAAAAGCTTGCCCCAGCAAGGAATGAATAACTTGCACTATAGACTAAAAGCACGAGATTACTATCAAGAAATTAAAGACTATCCTCATGCATGATGGTCATCATCACAGCAGCTGTGCTTTGTGAGGGAGAAAATTATCAAACATTCCAGCAATCAGCCTTTTTCACAGCAGATATTTTGACTTGTCATAGCTGGAAATTTTACATTCTATTCACGTGTCCCAGTAAGCTATGGCACTGTGACGGTGAGCCAAATTCAGCCACCATTCAATTTATAATTTACAATTCTGCTTTTCCTACTGACACATCAAAATGTCTTACGTGAAAAAAGCTTCAGTGTGCTCACCTAACTCTTCTAATGTGATCTGAAATGTGGAAACTGACATTTTGCATATTTATAAATCCATCACCCTTGACAGACTGCATTTCCTGTTTTACTTGCATGAGATAGCCAAACAGTATTAGCTCCAAAAACCCCTGACAAGAATTAACAATAGACAATCCGATCAAAGACAAATAGGTTAATGAGCTTCACAAGGCCTTTTGCACGTTAATGACTGCAACCTTAAAAAAATCCCTGCTTCCATGAACCCTTGAAAGCCCTCTTCTCACAAAGCAGCCACTAATACATTGACGCATTAGTCTGGGATTAAGACTTTATGGGTTAGAAGGGGCATCAGCTGGCGCTCACCTGCTGTTGGTGCTGTGGCTGCTTTTGAAAGCGAGGTGGGATGGGTTTGGAGGAATGACGTCCACTGTAGTCTCCTGAGGGGGAGGAGGGCTCCTGGCCATCATCCTCGCTGGAACGGTAGTTAGAGAAGGCAGGTTCCTCACGGTAACTATGTCCAGGAGAGTTGTGTGGGGGACACTCACTTCCATCTGGAAATTATGGAATGATGATAATTAGCCGTTATAATCTGCAATAATCAATATATATAACGTATAATATATCGGCCTAAATGTATTTACCTTTTGTGCTGTACTGCCAGGTCTCATGGTGGCCTTTACTCTGCTCCCTGTCTGGAGAAAGTGGAACTTCTTTTCCCTCTCCCTCTTTCTGGCCCTCTTCTGTCCTTGATGTCTGCCTTTCAGTCTTCCCAAACTTTTCATCCAGCTTTTTGAGCTTTTCAGCACAGGCAGCCAGCCGTTCCTCACGGGCACGCCTCTCTTCCTCCTCTCGGCGTCTGCGAGCCCTCTCAACAGCCTCAGAGAGCTCTGGCGACACATATTTTGCCCTGGCTGGAGCCTGAGGCTGGCGCTGGTGATCTTCCTGGTCAGCCAGTGGCTCACCTTGGTTTTTCTGCAGAGCCTTGAGATGGAACAGACATGGCTTAATTGGGGAGGTATATAGAATTGTATAAAAATGTGTTTTTGTAATGTGTCCAAAAGGATTTACTGATTTTAAAAGTGTGCATGATTGGGGTGCTTGTCTGTTATCCCCAGCATTGACATTTTCAGTACTAAACAAACCTGTGTCAATTTCTTCAAAAATATACACAATAGTTCAATTCATGTTTAATTTTTGGGAGAAGTTTTTATAAGATACTCTAAATAATTGACAAATAGGAAAAGGGTAGGAAGGATAACAGGGAACATGTCTTAGCCACAGACAAACTTGTACTGACATGAATGACTTAAAAGTCAAATTATTAAAAAAAAATATACATACACGTGGCATATACGTAGGCTTAAATGTTCAACTCTAATTTTTATTTTAGGGAATTCATCTGATGGAAACTGTATTAATCTTTGTATCTGTCACATCATTTTCAGTTGCCAAGCAAAAAGCATGGCGAGTGAAAAGTAGTCAGACACACATCTCTATGGTTACTGCAAGGTCATTTCTCCCAATTCACAAAGACAGCCTCACTCGAGGGCATGTGAAGGCACACTGCTATTCATATGCTCTGTAGTGTTGGCTTATCCTCCACAGTCACAGAGGGATTAAAGAACAAGATGTGTTTTAACTGTGGATAACATCATAATGAGTCAATCTTAGATAAATCATCTCAGAGGAGGAGCATTAAAGTGGTAAAACACCTCATAGTGAGTTATTACCGGGGTGTCTGCTGGGAGATATCTGCCGTTGGTCTTCCTGGGAGGCTCGTTGTGGTGATGTTGGTAGGAGTAGCTGTCCTCGGGGCCCTCCTGGGGGTAAGACACTTCACCTGAACTGAGGGAGGATTGGCAGTCACGCTGGTTTTCTCTCTCCCTCTCCCTCTCCCAATCAGTCCTAAAAAGTAACATAAAAATTAAACCCTGTAAATGATGACAAAAAAACAAAAGTAGATGTATTTACAACAACAATAAGTTATAAGAAGAGAGGTCTCACCACATCCTGTTCTTATCACCGGAGTGGTCTTCTTCATCATCACTGAACTTAAGCTTCTCACTATAATCAACTTCCTCATGGAGTCCTGAAAAAGCAACAAACTAACAGTCAGTGGCAGTAATATACACTGGGATATAGAGCATGGCACGCAATCTGGATGCTTTCAGCTGGTTAACTAGTAAAAATGTGGTTCCTGCATAAAAACAGAGCCACAATACATTCATGCAGCCAGTGATTGAGATTAACATTTATGTTTGAAAAAAAGCACTACATATATGACCAGTTCTCAGGTGACCGAGCAGTCTCTGAATAAAACCCAGACACTCAAAAGAGGAATTAAAAGCAACACTGATCTGGCTGAATGCAAACCATAAGAGAGCAGGTCAACCAGCCCTGTCCTGAGCAGCAACACAAATACATCCTACTTGTCTAATAATAGTCACACACAATTGCTTAAGTAAATTATGTGAGCCATGAGCAGATGCAGTTGGATCAGATCAACAACTGTCTGGGTTATCTAGACATACCAGGATGTAGTAAATCTAACTCCACTATGCGATACACCTTTACTTGAATGAAATAACTAAACTATACTGCACACAAAAACTATGGCAACAGTAAATATTCAGAGGCTGAAGAAGAAACTTTAAGTAGCACAAAATACCGTCATACAGTTGACTGTCATGTTTTACTCGGCTACTATGAAAAGTCTAAGAAATACTGACCAGCCCATCCATCCTCGCAGTCATTGTCAAGCTCATCCAGGTCCTTCAGGTCCTCTGGATTAATGATGGCTGGGCGTTGCGGTCTGTCACCTGGCCTGCGGATTGGCTGAGAAGAGAGTCGAGGTGGAGCACGAACAAAGCGGTTCTCTCTTCTCACATCACCACTGCAAGCAGAGATGGCAGAGAAGAAAATAAGTCATGGTCACAACCTTATTGGTCCAACTAATTAATTAATGCACAAATGCTCAAACATTGTGAATGTACTTACTTTACAAGTTCAGGTTTGGCGTAGCTCTGTCTGAAAGTGGGTTTGCTGTCAAATCGGGCTGGGGCTGCTACGGTTGTAGGAACATGGTCTGGAGCTTCACGTGTCTCTTTAGAGCACATCTGAAAACAGCGGGATGAAACAATGAGTTCATCTTTTAAAGGCTCTGAGCTTTTTCTGGTATATCCAACAGCTAATTTTGTCCATGTAAAACCAGTAGACAGTATCTGAAGATTTCTTCCTTTAAAGGAGTCATATAGAACTTACAAATGCAGGCAGCATGTCATGGTAGACAGCAGTCGAAGTGTGGTGAAGCTGGTACTGCAGGGCAGTAGGGACGGTTGTTCTGCGGACAGGCTGGGCGGGTCGCAGGGAAGGCTCCTTGGGGTCAAGGACTGGTGACTGAACAGTCACTACACTAGAAGAGGTTGTGCCGGTGGCAGAAGGGGGGTGAGATGCAGCTGGAGGGGTGCCAGTCTCACCCAGGGCAGTGATCTTACCCTCAGGATCTGCTGGCAGGCCGAGGGTCAGGGACGAGGGTTGAAGGTTCCTGCCACCACCTTCCCTCCAGCTCGTCACATCTTTAAGTAAGGACAAAGAGATTTCAGAGATTTTCATTGAAAAAGCTAATCCAGAACATCCCAAATTGTCCATACAGATATCAAAAAGAACATCTATTCTCCCTTCGTCCACAAGGGAAAGCTGCCTGAAACCAGGGTTGGAGGCCTGCAAGTCAGCAATGCCATAGTAAACAATCTTGCAACCAATTAAATAATTATATTTCCAGCAGACATGAAGTTAGCTATGAGATGGCCGGCCAACTCCTCAGAGTTAAGACTTACTCTGGGGGCGGAGGCTTGGTCCGGGCCCATACGACGGATCGAAGCCGCTTCTTTCCTTGCCAACCCTGTCCTGTTCTCCAGCTGCCTTCAGCGTGGGAAATTCCTCGTGAGAGAAGGGCTGAAGTCGGTTTGAGGCCCTTGAACCTGAATGAATTCAGAAAAAGAAATATGTTGGTCTGATGAATACAAACAGAAGAATGGTAAGGCAACACATCCAAGAATGCAGATGAGTTACAAAGTGATATTCGCCTATCAAACCTCATCACTTTTCAATTCCACGCAATGCAAGGATCCTCTTCACTTGCACAGAATGGAAGTATACAGGAGGCAAATAATCGCCAACCCTAATTACACATATGCGTGACTGTTCCCAAATGGTTTACTAACTGCCAAACACGTATGTGGGGGCAAAATATGCACAGCATATCACTCACCGTTTGCATGTCATTTGATTTAAAATACAGCATTACTCTCAATTATTAATAAACCTGAGATGACTCACCATCTTGCTCTACTGCCTTTCCATTTAGCTGGGCCCATTGCTTTGGTCCACCTGTGTTTGTGTTCTGTGGAAATTAAGAAAACCGAGGTCACTGTCTAATATCTGCAATAGGTCTCTTTGACCTTTCAGACATAGAATAGGTCTTTTTCTCTTGATAATGTGGTTAAAAGCGGCCAACTCCATCTTGACCTTCTCTGTTTTAGCTACTCTGAAACCGAGCAGACACTGCAACAGAAAAAGCACTGGGTGTCATCCGCCATCTGTACCTTTCCAGAAAAAATATACATTCAGCTAGCATAGACATTTGCACTCAAACTGAGCTCGTTAGTACAGCTGAGAATCTATATTACACACTTGGACACAGTGACAATTTATGAGTACCAACTGGATGACTAAAGCTAGGCTTGTACCACAATTGTTCAGATTTTTTTCAAGACTGCAGTGACTTTGACTGCACAGAAGGAACATTTTTTTTATTTAATGAATTAGCTACAAATACACACCTCCTGGTTGGCTACCGGTGAGGGCTTCTGAAGATTGGAGACAGATTTCTGTAAAGCCAGCTGCGGCTGCAACTCCGGCAGCTGTGGTATTGATGCAATAGAACTTCAAATAAGAAAAGAAAGAAAAAGAAAACTGTTAGTTTCGTGAAATTTACTAGATTAAAGCAAAGAGAACAGAAACACACTCTTGACTTACTTTCACTGACAGACTAAACCCCTAGGCAGATGAAAATACAACAGCTATCTCTGATCATTAGCTTTGCAACAACCGCTGACTTTTACCAAACTCAAAGCTTTACCATTGCTTTGCATTCAGTGTAGTTAACTTGTTTTCTTCCGATGCATTCATCTTCACAATTGAAAACTTCAAACTAGAAAGGCTGTCAGTTTCACTGTAGTTCATAGAAATATTAATATAAATATAAAATGATTACTTTTAGTCCAGTAGATCTACTTGAACTTGAATATAATGATGAGATAAGGGTTATTTGCAATGCTTTAGCCTTACTCCCCTTACCTCTTTTGATCGGGTTGTTCCTGCTTGTTCGCCCATCCTGTACCGTCTTTCGGCACAATAATCACGTTGGGATCGTTTCCTTTGTTTTCAGACTTCAAGCTCGGCAGGTGAGCAGGTGGGGGCATGCGCCGGGCTGCGGCCACTTTACCAAGACTCTGCAAGCCATGTCGCGGAACTACTGAGTGAGAAAACGCATGTATAAATTAGGGGCAGAGAGCTCAACACAGGAACTTAAAAAAGAAATAATGAATAGTTGGAAAGAGATACAATATAAATCAACCTTACCTGTGTTTTTCTGAGTTTCTATTGATTTTCCCTTGTACTTGTCAAATAGGCTGAGTGAGGAATACTTGCTTTTCCCATCCTTGGACTTGGTTATTTGCCCCAAACGATCGGACATTGCGATGTAATGTCATCGAGTATGGAAATTTTTCTTTGCGCCTCTTCCCAGTGCCTTCTGATTCTAATAAGAGAAGAGGAGAAGAAAAGTTCAGACCAAAATATTTACATTTTAGGGGTGGAGGATGTAGATTTTGCCAATACTGAATTTAGTTTAGACTCTTCTTTAGATTTAGTGACAAGCACAAATCTGCAGTGGATTAGAGAGCGCTTTCAGTCCGACCCATTGATCTGTATTTTACCCATGAATGCATGTGAAAAGCAAATAAAAGAGAGGCAAAGCAAAATGTGATAATGCCAACTTCAACTTTCAAATCAGAGACACTTGCTTTTATTGTGAACATACAAAGAGTCTGTTTAATCAGCTTTTAGTTTTTTTGTTCATCTGCAACTTTAACAAAAGATGTGAGCCAATGTGAAAGGATGCATCAGTCACCCTTTTGTCAGTGCATGTTCTTCTGCATGTCAGGGTTACTGGCCACAAAGTAACCATAAACATTTCAAATGCAAAATCAGAAACATCACAACTGTATGGAAAACCACTTGCAGTCAGTTCTGACCACCACTAACATAACCGGTGTCATATTCAAAAAATAAAAATACAATTTTTGTTCAGAGAAACAATGTGATATTTTTTTTAAATCATTATTTTGAAACAGTCCCCACCCTGTCCTTGATGCACATTAGATTTTAAATGGAAAAATGTGATTTGCTCCCTGTCTAAATCTGAAACTTCAACTTCAGTTTTTGTTTATTCCATATCCTAACCTGAGGGCACAGACAACAATACATTCAACTTCTCTCAAAAAACCAATGCTGCAGACACACTGCCCTCCATATCTCCATTGAAAAGGATATATTCATTTGGTTTAACACTCCAGGTATGTGGATAATCCTAGGTAAACAGGGAGACTGTTTCTGGTAGGTTGTTTCTGAGTTTTTCCACAATATATTTGTTCTATGCTTTGATAACCACAAAATAAATCGAGCTGGTCACTACTAAGACTGTATACCACTATGGGTAAGGGGCAAATGTTTTTGCTATTTGACTGTCCCTTATTATTCATCAAACTTGTTTAACAATTTATTCAAAATTAATAAATGACCGACCACATTCTTGTTGACAGGATGTAAGCATCATGATATCAGCTATGAGTATCCCTTCTTCCCTGCTTCACGCTCTCCCTTTACTGTTAAGCTACTTTGTAGAACCAATGCAATGTTTGCAGGTATGGCTTTAACTTAACTTTAACACACTGAATACTTTTTAATAACAACAACCCTTGTGATGAAACAGAAATATGAAGACATTTTAGACTCAATTAAATGCAACAACATACAGAAAATATTACTCGAAATTGTAGCCGCACCAACTACAGAAATCCACAAAAAGTTGATGATAAACAAAATGGTGCAAGCCACTGTAAACTGAAATTAAAGCATAACTGCAAGTTATTGATGTTTATCAATTCAGGAAATCTTGTTTTCCAGAATGGATGAAATGTTAAAACCATTTGCTTTGTGTACATACACTTACATCTGCCATAATAGTCGAGTGGCTGCAGACATTTACTTGCAAAAGTAATAAGGAAAAATCTATCAACTTGTTAACCACAGATTTTTTTAATCAAATTAAATGGATTTAACAAAGGCAATTAATTATGATGAAGTGCCCACCCCAAATGTGTTTTAATCAATGCTGCATGTTGTGATACATGGTCAAACATGTTCTCAGGGAACATTTGTATGATGGCTAGTTGCGTTCACATTTCAAAGAGACTGCCGAATACAAGCACCAAAACAATATATGTGAAGAGAGAGAGACAAAGCTTCAAATAATGTCGGAGAAATGTCCGTATTTTTGTTTTTTAAAACGTTAGCTATGAGCCAAATGCCTAAAGCTGACATGTCTGAATATTTTATACAAAGACCCAGGCATAAAAAATAGTGTTTTAAGACAAATACCAGACAACCCATAGCGTTGGTAATCGAAGGCCGCTCTGTTAAAGCTCCGCATAGGCGTTTTACCGGAACATACCGTGAAAATATGTCTATCAAGGTCGATTTACCTGTTTATTAAAGCAGATCATGCATTTCCCTTCTAATTTGACTTCATACAAACCCGAGACGTCTTACGAGGATCACTAAATTTTAAAAAAAATAGCGTTAGTTACGATAGGTTAGAAATTTAGGCTAACGTTACGACAGCTAACATTATAAATTCCTTGTTTGCATTTTAAATGTTGTTACTATAAGACCACCAATAGAGAACAACACAATAACTATAAATAAATATACTCGGTATAAATATTACATAGTTTTGACGACCGCAGATTAACGGTTGACCTCTCTAGCGTTAGTTTTAACTTACCACACAGAAAGCTAATGCTAATTCCGGCACATGAAACTGACACCAGCCGGTTTGCTGCACGAAAACAAAAACAATATGTTCCAGTAAAGGTTTTTTTTAATGTTAAATAGAATTTAAAAAACAGCCATGCGGATAACAAAGACAACCCGCTATTGTCTTAAAATGTAATCTAACAACACAAACGTCAAAATTGACCATAAGAGCAGTTGCTAGCCATCACTAGGAAAATATGCTAGCTGATGGCTCAAGAAAAATGGCTATGTAAACATGGCCAACAGAGCCAAGCAACTGTAGAGCTGCATGTCATACATGTTTTCCACATACAAGACTGTGTGGATGCGGGTAAATAACAGCTGCTCTGATTTATTTAAGCTAGCAAGTAGAAATAACAACAGAGTCAACTGTTCTTACTTAGCATTAGCTAGCTTCGACAGTCGCAGCTTCTTCAAAAACTACCCAAATGGCAATTCCGTTTAACTTCCAGCCCAGTGTTAAAAAACAACCCTGACAGGCCGGGTTTTTTGGCGCATTTGCATTGTGCTTGACATCACTAAACAAACTGTTTTTTAAGGAAAACTCTCTAAAACGCTCAGGCCAATGCTAGCATTTTCAACCTTTCGTGATTTTTTTCAGGCTCTCACGACAGCGATGAGAATGTAGGACAAGGCGATTAAAAATGGCTGCTGCCCAGAACAAAGCAACAATAAAACTGGGCAGCGGAGAAGATGAGCAAAACTGGATATTTTACACAATCACCCGCGTCCATAACTCACCGATTCAACGACTTAGAGTATCTTCTGATCAGTGACAGTGATATATTTCCACAAAATGTTGTCTATTCAAAGGATGGATGGCGATTGAAAAGCCCAATCTTCATAGGTTGAACCGATCGCAGCGTTGTTGCTGGGTCCTACCCGGCCTGTGTAGGCTGGATCGGCTCGGCTGGGAGCGTCATTACGTCACCAGACGTCGTTGGCAGCAAACATACCACGCGCCTCTGCTGGTCGACTTAAGCAAAAAAAACACCCTTATTTTTAAACTATCTTTGTATATATATTTTTTTAATGAATATTAGATTACAAGCTGCAACTACTGTCGCTGCAGTTGAACTAGATATATACTCACACCTTTACATTAAACATTTAGTTAAAACAATAATATGAGTTTAAGAAGGAGCACCCCTCAGCTGATAAGGCAGACTACTGCAGGAAAGTGTTAACATGTTTGCAGCAGAAAACTAAAAGCAGTTTCCCAAATAAAATGATGTTACACACCAAACTTCAAGCATTATCCAATCATTTGAATTAGTGGAATAATGACTATGAGACCAGTTTAATAAAAAAAAGTTCTATATGATGGCATGTTGCTACTTAGGGTTTTATAAATTAATATTACTGTATCAGTATCTAAATATCAAATGCAAATGTTAAAAAGTGTTTGCAAAAAATAATCACCCTGAAGGAGCTCTTTTAAATGAATTAACTTGTCACAAACAGTAGGACAAAATTATATAGGATGAATTAAAGGGATACAAATGGAAAGTGAGCATAAAACAGATATGCAGAATATTCAGTTCAGTGGGTTAATTATTTTTTCTTTCTTTTTAAAAGATGATGGCTGATTTTCAAAGGTCTTTGTCTGACATATTAAATACATTTATACTGTAAGGCCCTTGCTGCTTAGATTCATTAAGACAATTAAAACAATACATTTTCCAGAACATGTATTCAAAATAATCAGTAAAAGCAGCGGCCTCGAGAGGGCGCACTTGCCTTACTTTTCTTCAACCATTATATTAAAAAGCTGCAAATATTTCACACTAACCGGCCAGCTACTGGATGTTTTTTAATTAAAAAAAATATGTTAATATTTAAGCATATTAAAGCAGTTAACAATCAGTCTATTAGATGTGTTTTTTTAAGGCAAATACATAATTTAGCCCATAACAATTTCCTATGAGTTTATCGTATTTTATGCATCTATTTAGCAGACTAATGACAAATGCTCTTATTATTCTGCGGTGCTTTTAATTGTCATTAATTTAAGACAGTATTGGTTTCTGTCTTAATGAAGGAACACTTCTGCATATATACACAAAGATAAGGACTGTTACCATAATACCTGTTTGGCATTATAACATGCAAGCTACATACCTACATGATGCTACAAGGTCAGTTGCACCTGGACTGCCATGGTATCTAATGTTTCCTCAGAGCACGACACAAACAGAGCACAAAGACACAACAGTAGGAAGAGTGCGGTGTCTGTTGACTCAGTGCATGTGAACCCTGCAGAAACAGGCCTGTAAGCACTACCAGCGCTTACTCACAGGGATATTTTGGGTACATGTTATGCAGGGTTGTAGAGGCCTTGATGCTGGGGAAAAATCAAACAAACCTGTACTGGGACAAGCTCTAATTTGGTGATATTGCTCATGTTTTGCAGGCAAATCATCCTATATGAAGCTGTAACTTAATGCATTTTCATAAAAAGACTGGAAATACTCTTTTACTTCTAAAAACTGTGTCATGTTGGTGACTGCAGCTTATCTCTTTGTGTTGATACATATTGATATTAATCTCCATTATTTACTCACATTGTGTTGTTTGACTTTGACTGAACTTTATCTGAACCCAATTTTCAGGATGCAGTCAATGTTTGCCACAACAGTATTTAATGTCAAAGTCTCACACATTTATTGAGTTTAATCCTGTTGAAGACAAAACCCCTTCTACCCCTCACTTTTTCAAACCTTTGAGCCCATTAAAATCTCTAGACCTGCAGGACCACCAGCAATATTGGCTGGCATTTCTCTCTTTTAAGAATCTGGGCTACTTTTTCAAAGCTTAAGTGAAGATACAGGGATCATTTTGGTGAGGGAAAAACTCTCATGGCTATTTTCAAAAGGGGTTCCTTGACCTCTGACCTCAAGATATATGAAATAAATTGGGTTCTAAGGGTACCAACAAGTATCCCCTTTGCAGACAGTGGGCCCTAAACAGTCTTGAAATTGAATAAATTGGAAATGACTGTAAAGCTGTGGATTAAATAGATGTTAGTTACCATATATATATTTTTACACTAGGACCATTTGAATAAATGTGACCTCACTGTACTATGACATGTTGTGACTTGTAGCTTAATTACAGCCAAGCTTAGGGCATTCAAAGGACATATGGCTTCCTTAGGTTTTTTTGTAATAGGGGGTTTCTGGGTAATTATCCAGAACAGAAGTGGTCCCCATGAAATCATGCTTGAAATCTGTTTTAAATCTTTTTTTCACAATGCAAATACAACTTCATAACACATACAAATCTGTTAAAACTCTATCCCCTCCGGCTCTCTCAACCAAAGAGCATTTCTAAAGCAGTTTCAGTTCCTGCTGTTTGAACTGTTTCAGAGCAAACAGCGTCATTGGCGTGGTTTCCTGTCAGATCTTTCTTTGTTAATGTGACATGTGACAGGAAACTAGTGTCAAAGGCTGTGAAGACACACAGACCTTATGACACTCAGAAATATTGTCACATCAATACATTGTCTGTCAATCAAGTATTTTGTCTAAAATGCCATTAATCATCAGACTAAAACTATAAAACTACTACAAGTGAACCCCTAGTTTGCAGTGTGCTCTTATTTGTGTAGTTGCAGTATAAGATGTAATAGACGATCTTCACATTTCTTTTTAGTTGGATGTTAGTATATTATGTTTCTTCATGTCATATTCATAAATACATTTATTTGTAGGGGGCATTTATACTATTTTGTTAACCAATGCAAGAAGGAGAATCAAACCATGTGAGAGCTGTCTCATCACTCAGGGTTTCACACTTCTTTATTCTGCTGAAGTCTTGCACCATGCTATGCCTTACAGTTCATGTGATTGACGCAATCAAAAAAAAAATTGCTGCCTTATACTGTGACAAGTCAGTTTGGCTTTCTATAGAATTCTGCTGATACGTAATCATTTGACAAATTATGTTCGATGGGGTTTTCCTCACTCAGATGTTTTCCTGTAACTGCATTGCTATTCAAAAATAATAAACATGTTAAAATAATAAAGCACAAAGTCATCCACATTTTACTGACAGCCCACCTCGTTTTATTAATGGGAGAAAGAAGTAAAAACATACAGGTCTCTGTACAGAACAAAGCAAACTAATGTACACAAAACTGTATTTACACACCAAACCAAAAAATAGTTTGCCACAAAAAACCCACAACAGGTTTTATTCAAAGGTCCATAAAAAGCAAGATATAAGTTGTTCCTTCAAAACTGATATTTCAACACACACCCGCGCGCACACACACACACAACCACATGCACACAGTTGTTTTGTGGGGCACTGAAATCACTGTCAACCCATAAGCATCTGTTAGGCTGTGAAAAAAGAAATGTCTGCTGTAAAAAAGGTTTAAACTCGTTAAAGCATAAATGGCACACTGAAAAGAAATGATTTAGTGGCATCAAAATAAGTTCATATCAATCAGGAATAACACGGAATATCCAAACAACAATCACTTTATATGTCCTAGTGTTACATTCAATATTACAGCCTTACACCAAACTATTCTGTGCCCAATGTAGTTCATCAGTTTTCCAAAATAAAAGCACGACTATAAAAACCAATGAGAAAAGAGGAAGAGGTAGCAGGGAGGGAGGGAGTAAAAGGAAGTAAGATGATAAAGAGGAGGAGGATCACAGACTCAGTGAAAAGAAAAAGAGGTGAAGTAATGGATGAATGGTTCCAGCTTTCACACTGCAAAACAATCAATAATCTTAAAAAAGAAGAAAGAAATTACGCCAAATTATTGTCAGTTTGCAGTTGTCTTAATGTTCCCTTTATTAGTAGTATTTAATTGAAGGTAAGGAGCAGTAGAGGTGTGTTTAGTGGGATTTCTGAAGCAATATGAAGGTCTTTAATGTCTTTTGACCTGCCTGTCTTGGGCGTTACTTGCAACCAAGCGTCTGATTCCAAATATGAATGCTTCTCCGTTCACTTAAGAACACAAAAATAACTTCATCAGACCTTGGCATTGGGAAGTTAGTGTATCAAATAAGCCTTGTGTGCTAGCATAGCCTTATATCAAAAGCTCAGAAAAATGGGCTCCAGCTAAGCGTGCTTATGGAAATAAGAGTCTGACAGGTGCTTGATGAGAGCCACACCGTCTCCATCAAGCTAAAGTGGAGCATGCCCAGTGCGAAGCCACACACCATGTCAGTCAGGTGGTGTTTCCCCAGCAGCACCCTGGACATGCCCACCAGCATGGCCCACAGGACCAGCAGGATGCGCAGCGGCACGGCCAGGACCAGGTGAGACAGCAGGAACTTGGAGACCATGGCGGCCCGGCTGGCGTGAGCAGCGGGGAAGGAGTAGATGTCCATGGCGACGCAGTCCATGAAGCCCGGCGTCATCTCCCAGGGTCCTCTGCGCTTCACCAGTCTCTGGACTCCAGCCACAGTCATGACGTCAAGGATGAGGGCTGTCACGAAAAAATCAGGGAGTTAGATTATAAAGGTACAATAACTGTGTTGACATGCTAAAACCCAGATGTGGGACTAAGTCATTGTTTTGCAAGTCAAAAGTAAGTCTCTGCACTTAAGTCCTAAGTCAAGACAGACATGTCTTAGGTCCTAAACTTTGAGTTTCGAGTCCTAAACAAGTCATAGCAAGTTAAAGTAAAAGCACCTTTGTACAGTCTCACAGAGTTACTAGCATGGCTGTAAATAGTGATAAGAGTTAAACACACATTATAGGGCGCCACAGGAATGAGTCCTTAAACCTGGAAGTAAGTTAGCATTTTAGCGCCCTGGTGCTCAATGACGGTTTTGAATGGGTTTTTGGCTCGATGTCTGAAATAAGGTCTGTGGTTAACACAAGCTTTAGAGATGTTGGCATTTTGTTTTAAAGCATAAAATATGTTAAAATACCCCCCACTTGTGAATGTCAAATAACTAATGTAAAATAATTGACCATGGTGTCATCGCGATAGACTGACATTGGCTTTATATTTTGGTCGGCTGCATTAACGCTTTAAACAAAGTGGTATACTGCCGCACAAAAGACGAAGGCATCAGAAACATGCGTTTGCCACAGAGCTGATTTTTTGCCATGATCCAAAATCCAATGTAAAAATCCCATAGGCGAATTCTCTATAGACCCCATGGTGATGCTACTACAGGGTTGGCCTACAAAAAATACGTGAGGAAATTTCATTTAAAGCAGTATGCTGAAATGGGAACTGTGCATAGAATTTGTAAACACACAAGTAAAAAAATTCAACTATTAAAGTGTATAAGTTTACTCCTGATGAACAAGATTGCTGGTAAGACGGTTAATAAATTCAACTCTGATGTGACTGCAAAAGTACCAAGTGGGCTCATTACACAGAACTTTCTTGGTCAAAATGCAGCTTTACACCCCTTAAAATCAAGAAGCCCTCTCGACCCCCTGTGAAGCTTGTGCGACCCCTTGTGGGCCCCAGATTGGGGGTCCCATCGTTGCCTATATGGATGGAATAAATATTCGAAAATAAATTTAAATTATGATGTAGTGTTAATTTTAAGCTTGTGTTAATCTTAATGTTGATATGGCACACTGACAAACAAAAACTGGCTCTCAATACTGCTTTAAATAGTGCAGAAAAACAACTAACAGCACATATGTAAACAGATATCTTGGTGACCAAGAATACATACAATACCAAGTCCACATACCAGAGCTTTACAGAAGCTGGTTATAGCTCCATAGCTCTCCCCAAAATACCCCTACCATCGCCATCTTTAACTTCTGTTGAAGTCTGCCATCACACAAACTCAACCAGCCACATACTAAATAACTGTCAGTTGTCTGACATATTGGTTACGCCGCTCTGCTTCTCATTCCAGTCGCCCACTCGCTGTCCGAGCAGGGCCATTATTTTAAACCTCTATTCCAGCTCCTTAAAGGCAGGCTAGAGAAATCTAAATGACAAAGGAAGCGATGGAGGGACAATAGAGAGGTAGGCAGCCTCGTTAAAAAGAGTAAAAACTGTTGAGAACATGAGCAAAGCAGATAATGAAAACAGTGAGATGTGAGTGAGGACGTTGCTGCAGAGTCCCGTGGTGTCCTCTGGCAGTCCACATCTCAAAAGTACTGAGGGGAGGCAGAAGGTGAGCCAAGCAGTGAGGCATCATATTATCAGCTGTAAGGACAAGTCTGTTTGAGGTGCCCTTCAGCTGACGAAAGCAACAGCGATGATTCAGTTGAACTTAAAATGGGGATAATGTGCAAAATTCAGCTTTTACTTTTCGAGATTGTGTGACTTCTTTGTCCTGCCAGGATTTCTGCTCCACAGTGCGTGCTGCCTGTCACTATAAAGAGACACACTGCAGTCCGCACAGTGTAATAACATGTTTGAAGTCAGCCCCCAGTCAGCCAGCGCGCTGTTATTGATCACACAAAAACTGTTCTGAGCAGCAAAACACCCTCCATCAGTGAGTCAGATCCTGAACTCAGATTTACTGTTCGAGGGGAAACAGCTATATTGAGAATGGAAACTGCATCTCAGAGAAGAGCAACAGGTGTGGGCAGATAATTGTTCAGGCTGCCACAGATCAACTTGTATTGTGGGGAAGTCCCACAATGCTTATTGTTCCTCACACTAGCAGGCTAAGATGAAGCAGCACCAGAACAATGTGTTATGCTTTGCTTCCCCCTGAGTCTCTTCTTTCCAATTTAAGCAAGGCTGACTCTCTAACTGTCAAGTGACTCATTTGAGTTCATCTTTCTAGAGGCTATCTTTGATCCTCTTCCCATTTACTTTTACAAAAGTATCCATGTCTGTGTAGATGATTAAACATTTTTTAAATCCCTCCGTCAGGACCAGAGATTTCTCATCTTATAGTCCCAAAGAAGCATTCCGCTGCGCACCTGTCTGGTTTCGATGACAAAGGTTGCACATTTACCATATAAATACATTTAAAAAAACATTAAACTTGCATAACTGATCTTATAGTCAATTGGCAGCAGCAAAACAAGCTGTAAACACAGCACTGACCTATTATCACTTTTTATTTTCATACGGCGATGAACAAACTTTACACATGCAGCTTTCAAGAGCTAACACATTCAAGTCAAGTATTTACTCTCTTTTAGCTTTGTGTTTGGTTTCCACCAACCAAATCTATCTCTTTAGCAATTTGATGCTCCACTTCTCAAGCTTATTTACGTGGAGCGCTGCTGTGCAAGTAGCACAAATTGAGTTTTGGAGCTTTTTTGTTGAAGAAAGTTGCCAAAGGGGTGAGGGAAAATTAAAGTTGGCCAGATACAGAAACTAAAATGATATTTTAAAGCCACAAAAGTCAGAAAAACTGAGTGGTGCTGCAGAGTTGGTCACAATTCTATGTAGTTTTGCTTGACAAGCAACTTCTGACATTTACAGGTAGTCATGTGATCTATTTTTAACACAAAAATATTGATTATGGCTGTTTTAATGATTGCTATATTGAGCTGAGTGAGCATGGCCTCCTCATGTCCTCATCAATGCAAGCCTTTCTACAGTACAGGGAGGCTGGCATCTAGAGCACACCAAACTCTGCCTCATTAATCTTATCTGGAGAAATGATGATGGCGATGTTATCAGTGTTGTTGCAATAATATCTGCATGCCTAAAGCATCATTTCAGATCTTCCCTGTTTAAATGAATGTTAAAATAGGTAATGTGCATGATATGAGCTGAGCATGGATTCTTTTGGAAGTGGGAGTAACTAAGATACACAGAAGAAGAAACCAGAAAACACCAAAGCAGGAGCACCTTAGTTGATAAGGATGGGAACATCCTCTGCACAGTCAAGGTCTGCTTTGGGAGTCTCTGACATGCTCAGTAGTCTTGTCCCAACACTATATCTGAAATATTTCTGCGCTGCTCAGTTCATACACTCATGGCAGTGGAATGAATAAAACCAAACCTGACAGGCCAGTCTTGGCTGATTACTTTTCTGTTAGGTGAAAACAAAACACAATTTCAGTCAGCATTAAATATTAATTCCCCACCCACTGTTCAGCATGTCCGTAAATTTTCTCCTGACAGACCTCAATAGGCTAAAAATGATCCTGAACTGCCAAATAATGAACAAGCATTTGGGGCTGAATAATGTCCCAAGCACAATAACACAGTGTCCTAAATCCAGAGATTTACTGGCCTCCAATCAGAGCTCAATGTAGCCACAGCCAGGAGATTTGTACTGCTTTTTGGTCAATAATCTTTGTTTGGGTCCAGACTGTGCATGTGTGTGTACATGTGCACACCCACTCACTCGTACAGGTCCTCGGTTCATTCTGAAAATTTTTATCTCATTGAAAACAATCCAGCATGTAGACAGGCAACAACAAAAAACATGAACCATCTTACAAACTAATGCAAATCAGCAATGCAGAGATATTACCTTTGCATATATTTATCA
This sequence comes from Serranus cabrilla, assembly GCA_903364295.1. Classification (NCBI taxonomy): domain Eukaryota; kingdom Metazoa; phylum Chordata; class Actinopteri; order Perciformes; family Serranidae; genus Serranus; species Serranus cabrilla. The sequence continues at coordinate 39,416 of CAFUXE010000738.1, forward strand.
TTTTAGTCAGTCCTTTTTGCATGGCTGCATAAAACTGTATTCTATTGTTGGATTACATAATGGTAAGGTGTATCCCATAACAAGGAGTCAACACCTTTCTGCTGCAGTGACAACAACACTGAACATAAGCTCACGAGATGATGACGGTTAAGGTTCAAAGGGACAGTTGCATTGAATTGCATTCGATTTTGAAAATGTTTTGTCAAAGATACTTCAAGAGCTTATAAACGGTTTACTTAAAGGAAAAGTTTAGGATACAAACATTACCTTTTAATAAATACTATTGTTTTTCATCAAGAAAAGTAACATATTTGGACATTTGGTTTCAGAGCGTCACCAACTGGTCTTGAACCATGAATCACTTACTTCAGGGGCTGGGGGATTAAAGTGACCAACAAGACCAACAATAATGTGTAACATTTACATCCTTTATTTGATTTGTTTAACTGCAATGTGATTGATATGGGCTGGTGTTAGCGGGCTAGTGTTAGCTTACTACAAAGGCTAACATCAACATCTTAGTTCAGTGTTAATAAGCATATATTTGTCGTCCATAGCACTTAAGATGAGCAGCACAAATGTGTTGTACCAGTCGTGTTTGGATGCCAATGTAGGCTCGCAAAGCCAGGAGCATAAAAGAGACGATGATGAGAGCTCACTCCTTAACAAGTTCTGGTAAAGCCTGCATGTCATTCAGTTTCCACATAAAAGGACAAAGAAGACTGTGAGTGTTTGTCATTTAGGGACTCTCTCTCCTGTGTGGTGCATGCTGGGTATTGAATTGCTGCTGAAGTTTTGATGGGATTAGTGAGTGTGGTGTGGCATTTACCAAGCAGCAGGTTGACCAGGACCTCTTGCCCTGCCAGGGTGTTACTCCTAGTGAGACACACGATAGTGCCAATGATCCATGTGATGCCGTGCCCTGTGAGCGCTAACAGGGCGACCATGGAGCGGCAGCCTCCCCAAGAGGACGACGTGTTGGCGCACACCCCCATGCGCTTGGACAGAGAGATGTCAATGGCGAGGAGGGAGTTCATCGCGATTCCCTTGAATGAAGGGTTCAGCTGCATACAGTCTTCCTCTGGCATCTTGCCGGGCTCTCTCCTGTCCTTGCTGCCACTGTCGGTAGGTTCCTCACTCGGCTGGCTTGTTTGGTGCTTGATCTGGCCCGGTCGCCTCGCATTGCCTCGGGTCTCGGAGGGGCCACCACCAACGCCACCGCCTCCGCCGCCGCCGCGGAGGGGCTGGTTCAGGGAGATGAACTCAGGTCTGCTGAGGACGCTGTTTCTCTCCCGCGCCCTGGATCTCACATTGTAACTCGAGGGCATGTTTTGGATAGGGCCAAGTTCTCTTCTGTGGACGCAACAACCGATTCAGGAAGATAATTCAAGTGGTGCGAGTTCACCACGACAGTGAAACGTCCCAGGATAAACCCCCTACACCAGTCCTCCCCCTCCTGTGGCCTTAATAGATATATTTAGACCCACTGGAATGTGCGATGGCCATGCTGTTTATACCGCGAGCCATGCACGCTGGGAGAGTGTATTGAATGGCATTTGCCTCGGCCAATCCAGTGAAACCCGATCTACAGCATGGAGATAAAATAACAACATGAGCATCTTGTTACGCCACAGCATGGCACAACTATGACAGCTGCTTTACTGCTGAGAAAAACAGGCTCATTGCAGGAAATGTGCAAGAAATACGCAAGACACGGTGTTGTCATCTTACCAAGCGAAGGATGGATATGAAGCACAACGCGCCGCTCCTAAATCTGCCCCGCAGCCTCCATCATTTCTTTGGCAGCGAGTAAAGGGGGGAACAGTTAACCGTCAGCCAATATCATCAACAAAGGGTGAAGACAAGGCAGCATCAGCCAGTGCAGCATTTGGTACTTCCGTGCGGAATTGACGTAGTTTACGCACAAACGCGATTCAGCCTCCGCAGTGCGCTCTGCTGTGGAGCGGAGTTCTCCAAGGTGCTTAAACAGACAGCGGCAGGACCGACAGAGGAGCACCCTGTTATGATGTCAGCCTTACACAGACAGAGGGAGGATTGTCAACAGCGCGAGCACGCTGCTAAACAAAAAGCTTAACAAAATAAAAGTAAATAAATAAATCAAGTGTTTGGTTGTGATATCATGCAATAAATCATTGATTCAGTGAGAGAAAAGCTACTTTTCACACGATGAAAGCTATAGGATCGAATCCAAAAACACCACATAATAAAAAATAGTATAGTTATTATTCAGACTAAATACCCTACTGATTATTAATTACTGTCATTGAGTATAGCAATATCCAGCCAAACCATATGTAAATAAAGTTTAATTGCATTTATGTGAGCTGCACTGGCAGATAATGTTAATAAAATTAATTAATATTATTATAATAATTTATCATGTTACATCTTGAAAACAATGGTACACTACTACTTTAACAATATTAAAGTTATTATTATTATTATTATTAAAATTTGATTATTATTTATCATTAGTGTTATTATGATTTGAAAGTGCATTTGGAGAAATAAGATCAGATCAATGGTCAAGTTCTCCAAGAAGGTGATGCGAGGTAAGCTGTTAAAATATTAATAATTTCATCACAAATCCGCTACGCCTACATTTCCCAGCATGCCTGCCGCTAAAAGCGGAAGTGTCGTGTCAAAGATAGTTATAAAGCTGCTTCCCAGGCAGCTGAAATAGACCAATGCGTAGCGGGGTGAACCTGCCGTGGCAGCGATGGGACGAGCACGGAGAAATGACAGCTTGTGCAGGAATTTAGGCTGAACTGCATCCCTTCGCTGACAGGACTGCAACTGCCGGCTCGGTCGAACTATGTGACAGCTGACATTTCTCCCCTCTGAGGCGATATATTTTTTAATTTATTTTTAAATCTAAAGAATGGATCCGGTGAAATGGGTGCTAAAGTTGACCCGGCGGTGTCCTCTGGATGTTGCGGCGCTCCGTCTCAAACTCGTCTAGGGTTTTTGTGGAAATGCTACCTCTCTCTGTGGGACGGTGAAATTATTTGCAGCCGTAGGGGAGCAGAAATAACGGGAGCCGGTGTGAAGGAGATAACGGAATTACCTCTCTGACCGAAGAACTGTGCGAGCCAGCGTTCACTCTGAATTTCTCCACGATTTCACCCCGCTGCTGCTGCTGGAGACTCTGGAGACTTTCCAGTCAATTGTTTTATAGGTAGATTTCTTTTTGCATGTTGTTTTTGTCGGCTAAATATAGAACACAATTCATGCAAATTGCACTACATGAGCCTTTAATCCGCAGACGTATAAAAACGTTCAGTATAATGCTCTTAAATCGTTAAATTACACTTTTTTTTATTGTGAGGATCTGAGGCTATTGAGGATTAAATGGATAATGCTGTTCCACATAATGTGAGCGTCACCTCCATGAGCTGCCATTTGTCGTTTATTACTGTCCAGCACAACATTTTTTTATTATGACTCCTGTCACCAGCTGGACATAGAGCATTAGCCTTTGGATAGTCCAGAGATTAGCTGGTAATGACATAAAGAATCACAGAAATGAGAAAAAGACGCTAAAATGTAACATTAGTAGTTTTTGTTATTACTTAGATGAACGTTTTACGCGCACCTTTCCGATGGATGCATGTTGCCAGAAGGTCAAGTCCTTTTTTTGATAAAGCAGATTTAGGAGGCAATGACTTGTAACCTGACAGCATGAAAGCATCAGTGCACGGATAAAACGAAAGTTATTGTACCTGCACTTGTTTGATGAAGTTGCGCTTACGCACCGGAAAAGCATGCGCTCTGCAAAATATGAAGATTTTCTTTGCTGTCTTCTTTTCTCAAAGTGTTTTGCATCAAAGACGCATGGCTGCTTTAAAATGAACACTTTTTGATCTGGTAAGCTATTTTTTTTCTTCTCTTTTTTTTTGTTTTTTGAAAACATGATGTGGATCCACCTGTGGTGATTTTCTTGCTGTGTCCATGCGTCTTTCTTCTTCTCCAGACCTCTGGACGTTGTTGTGGATTGTGTTGCTATTTAATGCAATGGGCTGTATCCAGAGTATCAGGTGTAAGCCCAAGAGTTTCCGAGACAGTATCATCGTCCTGGAGGTGAACACTTCCATCGACCCCAACCCCACCAGCATCGACGAGTCATCCAGCGTGGTCCTGCGCTACCGGACACCGCACTTCCGAGCTTATGCCCGGGTCCTGGTGCCGCCGGTAGCCGGTAAAGAGACATGGACCATCGGCTGGATTCAAGCCTGTAACCACATGGAGTTCTACAATACATACGGAAACAAAGGGATGTGAGTATCACGGACTCTTTTTATTTATTTATTTATTTTGATTTTGTTGTCAGGCTTTGTGGATGATGAACAGGTGCTGAGCACATTTGGCTCGTGTACCGAGGATTAATGAGAGATATATATCTTTTTAAATGAGGATAATGCTTTATGTTTGGGAGATTTAATCCCAACACTGAACGCATGAAACCCCTAGAGCTCTGTTAGGTCTGTCTCAACCAGGCTTCTCCTGGTTAAATACAGAATAAAATAAAATAATTTCCTGCAACATTCAGATTATAATGGAAACGCAATTTTTCTCCCAAACGTCTTTTCTTCTACAACTTCTAAGCACTCATATTATTGACTTTAAATGTCTTGTTTTATCCAAAACCCAAAATTATTCAGGTAAATATCATATATGACAAAGAACAGCAGCATTTATTTTTCCATTTGAGAAGCAGGAACCTGAGAGTTTGGAGCAATCTTTCACTATTTTTGTTTTAAAAATCACCAAAAGGATGGATCTACTTTTGTGTTGATCAATCTATTTATAAACTGATTGACATTTAAGCTTTGGTCAACTTAAGTAAATGGTTATGTTGTATTTTGGAACATGTAAAGACTCAGTATATTTAGTTTGTACCAACGAACGCTGATTAAAACATGAGACAATTCTGGTGAAATGCTTTTACCCTAAATAGAGAACTACACTGAGAAGAATTACACAACTTGAACTTCATGAAAGGAAACCCAACATAAGCACATTTTTGATCCAAACTGAGTAGAGAAACATAAAGGATCTGGGCCAACCACCAAAAGAGAACCTTTATCAATGCCTTCATAAATAAGCATGTTGGTGTTCCTGTTTTTGTATTCGACATAATGCTAAAATTAACAGTCAGTGGAAATATTCTTAAGAAGTGAAACTTGTCGACATGTTGGTGCCGTGCAATCCCAATATTATACGTTAGCATCTGTATTGGTGAAGATAAGTAAAAGATTTATGGAAAAGTGAAATAAATGGACTTATCTGTAAGGGGACTTTAATGTTCAATCAGTCGCTCAGTTATCTGCAGTATGTGGGCTTGTGGCAGCATGCCTGCAGGCTACAAAGTACTACCAAACCTGACAGATATGAGAGCAGGACATTGTGATGGAAAATAATTGCTTTGACCTTACAGATCCTTCCACTTGTCAATACAAAGTTATTTTGCAGCAGCGGTTATAAACATGAGCAAATTCAGCTTCGAGCAAGAAAAATATGTTTGTGGCACGGAGTGATTGTTAACAGGTCTTTTTCTCATTCTCTGTCCCCTTCTTCTCAATGTGTGTGTGTTACAAGTGTTAGACAACCAGCATTCATCTTATAGCCTGTAGTGGGCAACCACAAGCTGTGTGTGTATGCAGAAAATGCTTTATCTGTAGATAAAGCAGCTGAGGATGTTTGAGTGCTGCACGTCTAAGATTAGAGACACGGTCCCCTCCCCGGCACCCCAAACACAGTACGGCCCTGCATGTGTGTGTGTGTGTGTGTGAGAAAGTCCTCAATTACTTTCCAAAACTTCACTATGATCAATGCCTTTTGTAAACTGCATGTGTTTGCAGTAATTGCCTTTTTCAACAAAGCAGCCCTGTTGTATTGTGAATATTCCCTTTTTTTTTTTATCTAGCTGGAGTTTAGTTTTCATGATCTTTTGTCAAGTTCTTTTTTTTAGAGACGTACTGAACATATAAAAGGTACACAGCCACATTAAAAAAAACGTCCAATTTTGAAACACAATGCAGACAAAACACTGAATCTCTTCCCACTTTGAAGCCCAAAACATAAAACTGAATAGTTACTATTTCCCTGTGTTCTGTACCTGACAGTGCTCATAGTGGTATTAGTTTTCTCTCATCTTTCCAGGTGTAAAAGATTCCTTTGAAGACTGAATTAGCTACAAAAACTGATGTACAAAAGTGGAAACTTATTAAAAAAGGACTTAAAAAATCAGAATTACAAATGCTGGCAAGGAAGCAGGTGATAGTAGGTTAATTGTCACTTTGCAGCATTTTTCAGGCATTAAAGAGCTACAATAATCAGCATCTCCGCATATAAACAAAGGCACAAAGACGGGAGATTACCTGTCCCCAAACTGCAGCAAACAAACACAAAATTAATTTACAAAATTAAGGGATAACATCCTCAAAAATCATGTCAGCAAATGGTAAATCCCGATCAACAACAAAGAACAACAGCTGGAAGTAACCAGCATGGATGTAACAGATACACATACAGTATATGTATATATATAGCGCTATACTGTATATAGGGGGCTTTAAATCCCCTCTCTGTGCACTGTGCAGTGTTATTTTTCACCCCCATGCAGCTCACGCACTTATAAAATGTATCTCTCTATATATGATTGTATACCCCAGTATAAAAGTCATTAAATTTAACAGCCACATTAAGGCCACCTATTCCTGATGTTCATGTTTGAAGCGGCTCTTAGGATGCAGGAGATGAGCCTGCTCTCGCTGCTGAGACTCTCATACTAAGTAGTTTCTTTGATGGCAATAAAGCTTCAGCGTGCTGTAATTGGACAGAACAGCTGAGGACGGTAATGTGGATGATTTCTCTGTTGGCTTTGGATGATGTGCTCGGGATTCTGGACACATTCATCGTCTCTCCTCCTCCCGTTTGTTGTAGCCGTCTTTTAGAAAGGCCTCATCGAGGTACGGTTTACTAATGTGTGTGTGTTTGTCAACAGGCAGGCGTGTGACTGCATGAGGGGTCTTGTGTTGCCCTGAAATTGTAAGGTGCTAAAAATAGGAACGGTGGCAGAAGTGAAGCTGAAATAGAAATGAGTATTTACAATTTACAACATGCACGTTTGTTATAATTTGCATTGGCTATAATGTCTCTTAAACTGAAGGTGAACCCGAGTCGTGAAGATTGATGCTGCACACAGAGCAGCAGTGTGTTGCTCTGCACATACAGGTGGTGAGACATTCATTCACTGCATTGGCACCCCATTTTGTTCATTTCGGCTCCTACAAAGTGGATCCAATTTTCGCCATCTGTTATTATGTCTCATTAACAGAATTCTGATTCTCTGAACCGTTCGTTTGCAACATTCAAATGAATGTGGCAGCAGAGTTGCAGCAACAGGAAATGAGCTGTGTTTCTCTGTTGCTCAGCAGATTCAGCACGATTTCTCAATGAAGCCGTGGATTTGTTATAGTGCTTTAACATGTCACCATCTAGTCTGCCCAGTGTCAGCCTGTCTTGATATGAAAGACATATAGTTTTCACAACATGTTATAAGACAGGAGATATCCTTTGGATGCATTTAATGCAGCTAGTCAAGAAAATTCTTATACCCTCTAACACGTGGCACTGAGTTTGGCTTACGATGATACTGGCTGAGTCAAAGCTTTCCTACAGAGCTTTCAGTTGTAATGTGTAGACCACAGATGCTAAAAGTGTTTTATGCCAGATAGGTGAACAGGAAATTGCAACCATGTACTACAGCAGTAGATAGAAACCTGCTTTATCAGATGAAGTCAAGTACCTGCTTAATAGTGTTTGGTTTGACATGTTTTCATGTGTACTATCAGTAGCAGAAGATAGACGTTTCAACCATTATTTTTTAAATAAGTGAGCTAACTGATTGAACTGTTTTATTCATTAAGAGGTACAAATAGTAGCTATTTCCTGAAATACAAAAATAATCCCACTCAGTTATGACTTCTGACCCGTAATACATGTGTGGTAGTGTCTGAGACTCCTCTCTCTGCCTGAATTCATCTTATTTTTTTTTTTACTTTTGCTGTGTTCAGGACATTTCTATGCATCAGCCTTTAGCAAAACACATTCTAACTCCCGACTCGTCAGATACGGACGCTTGGTCAGAAGCTGTTGGTGTTAGATCTTTTAGTGACATTTCTGGACATGAAGTGACTTAGTATTAAGACAGTGAGTCCACAAAGGGACGAAGACAAGAGATAAGATAGAACTTGATTTATTTTATCTTATCTTATCTTAGTCTGGATGTGAGGGTCAAACGAACACAGGACACTTTACTCTGGAAACGGCTGTTCCAGTCCTGTGTGAAACCTTTACTTGTAAAAAAGTTGGTAGAGCGGTCGCCCACCGATCTGAAGGTCGGTGCTCTGACCATGGCAGCCGACATGTCAGAGTATCCTTGGTCAAGATACTGAACCCCAAATTGCTCCTGATGCTGAGTTCATCGGCACCAGTATGAATGTGTGTGTGAATGAGACTAGAAAATCGCTATATAAAAGCAGTCCATTTACCAAACCCAAGTAGTTTTGTTGCCTAAATATAATCAAGAAGTTATGTGTGAATTCACATTGTTAACTATGTGTCTATTCAACTATTCTGCACTTCCAAGGAAAAGTGTTGCCAGGGGCTCCTGACTAAGCACCTGTACATGATGAATTGGGAGTGACAATGTATCACCTTTGGCCTCTGGTGTAGCCACCAGCCAAAGGCTTGAGTACCTTACAAAAAATAGTGGACACAGCACTGAAAAGGAGGAGCTACAGAGAAACAAAACGCCAAGTGGACAAAGCTTGTTGCAACACCAGGGTGCAAGCGCTTCTGGTGTCAGCCAATCATTTATTTCTGTTAGCTTACAGTTGACCCCCTGAGCTACATTACCCCTGGTTGGAAATCACTTATGCAATATTTGCAATAACTGACACACTCAGGAGTCACAATGCAAGGCAGCTGAGTATATTTTTTTTAATGGATTTTAACATCCCTGCGGTTTTTGTCACAAACTCTCACATACTCATTGCAGACCGTTTGGCTGTGACAGTGAAGACACAAACAGGAAGTGAGCCATATCTCTGCAGTGCTTTCTCCACTCATGATCAAAGTTCCACAGCGTACCTGTGTGCAGGCTTCACAGCTTGACGTGCTTTTGCTCGCCCCTGAAGCGCCGCTGCCGCTCGCTGCTACATTATGCTCTTGCTTTTGATATAAACAAACCATTATATAGTGCATCGCTTTCAAAAAGACGTACTACTCGATGGGGGAAAATAGCATGAACATTACATGTCATGGTAAGGTTTATGCGCCTATGAGGCCATGGTGTCTGTGTGTTTTAAAAAGCTGCAGATTTATATGAAGCTGTGTGCTCATAAATAATAAATAGGAGACGTTTCTCACTGACAATCAGATACAGATATTCAATGTAAAAATACTGTCAGAGTTCCAGAGGAAAACAGAGAATTGCTCCAAATTGTTTCGGAGGCATCAGTTGAGAGGATTAAGTGATTTTTCAGAACAGAAATGTACACACACACACGAACACACGCACGCATACACAAGGGCCAGCTATTATCATGCCTGACATGCTAATCTCACCCCCTGGGTGAATACATAAATCAGAATGCGAGGCCGGGCCAAGCAGGCAGTAAGTCATGTGGCTGGTGATCACACTGTTATCTGCTCTGTCCTGCTGATCCTGGGCTTCAGGGAATGAAAGGTAATCTTTTCCCCGCTGTGGGCAGAAAATCTATAGGTGGACAGACCAGAGGTGCCAGGTCACTTAAGCTGTTCAGTGCCGCCCGCTGTGTGTGTGTCACAATATTTTATTGTTGTATTGTAGTTTTGCTCCACAGTTTGAAAATTGGCGGAAAGATCCCGACTGAGAGGCTTTGAGTCGACTCCTTCGTCTGTCATGTGTTGTTGGATATACTACAGTGATATTAAGACGGGAACTTGTCACACTATTGAGATGCAAATTCGCAGCTATTTATACAAAAAGGATTAGACAGAAGAGCTTGATACGCGAGGAATCCTTTGGTTTGGTTTACTTCAAGTTGAACTTAAAGGAATGTTCTGTTGAATTACAACCTGAGTCATACAGGTCAGGAAAAGCTTATTTGGAAGAGAAAACAAAGGCAAATGGTAGAATTATAACCCGAACTGCCTTCCATCTCAGCTTACAGACAACTTCCTGGTTCAACTGTGGTTTACTACTCGTGCATGTGTACAGTCTTCCTGTAAGGTATTGGCACATTTCACATACGCTCACTTTCAGTTTTACTTCTTGCGCCATCAGACCTGTTACGGGTTGCCACACACTTTTTGAAATCAATTTAAATGCTTTTCAAGAAGTATTTCTGACCTCAACAGAAAATGTTATACTCTTTCTACAGCAAAACAAGTTGGTTTTATGTTTGAAATCAACTTGACAATATTAAAGGGAGAGAAAAAAAGAACTGGACTGTGTGGGGATATTTCACATGCTACAAATAAAAAATTATAATTTTAAAGGCTTAAAATAAGGAAAAAAATATGACTTTTTAAGACCTTTCATTGGCTTAAAATCTGAAATTTAACTTTTTAAGGATCTGCAGGGAATCTGTTGTATCATAACCAATATAACTGATGGCCAAAACTATTTGTATTAAACTATGATTTAATCTCAACAGCCACTGAATGTGTATGAGCTCTGTTTAGTTTTGGTTAAATCTTCATCTGTGATCCCTTTCTACTTCTAGGTCGAGTTGGGAGCTCCCTGACCTGCGAGATGGCAAAATCCAGGCCATCAGCGACTCGGATGGGGTGAACTACCCGTGGTACGGCAACACAACGGAGACCTGCACTGTGGTAGGACCCACCAAGAAGGACAGCAAGTTCACTGTTAGTATGAATGACAATTTCTACCCCAGCGTGACCTGGGGCGTGCCCGTCAGCGACAGCAACGTGCCTCAGCTTAGCAGCATCCGCCGCGACCAGAGCTTTACGACCTGGCTGGTGGCCATTAACCAGGCCACCTCAGAGACACTCGTCCTGCAGACAATCCGCTGGAGGATGCGGCTTCACATCCAAGTGGACCCGGAGAAGCCTCTGGGCCACAGGGCTGTTCTGAACGAGCCCGTGGCCCAGGAACAGCCCCAGATTCTGGGCAAGAACGAGCCCATCCCCTCTAATGCCATGGTCAAGCCCAACGCCAATGACGCCCAGGTGCTGATGTGGCGGCCAAAGAATGGTGACCCCGTGGTGGTCATCCCACCCAAATACTGACCTGTTTCACTGACCAGACTGGCCTTGGATACCTTAACAGTATCATCTCTTTTTGTTTCTTTTGTTCCTGCTCGTCACCAGCTCTCACTGCTTTAACCCCTCCCTTGTTTTTTGTTTTTTTTGCCTCTATATTCTTCTCTCTCATGTTTTCAATAAGACTGACGGAGAGAAAGGCAAACAAAACCAGCTCTGAGAAAAAGACCAGCTGTTGCTCTGAGGCGGGGGCTTGAACACACATTTTGAAACTGGAGCGAACAAACTGCAACCATTCTACCTTCAAACTGGGTCGGGTCGCACTGTGCTAAATGAAATCATTGCAAAAATGAAAAACGAGAGAATTTCTTTGTTTTTTATTTCAGTTTTATATATATATTTTTTGGCTGTTCGGGCCAAGTGATATTGGGTTTGTGAGTGTGGTTGGATTTAAGTATTTACATAACCATGTCTGCGCACATGCTACATACATGGATATGCACAAACCTTGTGTATGAATACCAGTTGTGTTTTTATTTATGGGCTGGGAGAGAGTGCATTTAATTTTGTTTGTTGTTGCATTGGGTGACATACTAGATTTTAGTACTTTTTTTAAAAACATGCAAGACATTCAATCCATGCTGCCTTAAGTTTACATCGCTTTCCACTGCAAACTTTTTAGCCTTAAACCAAGTGCAATGCAGTATTTTGCTCATTTGTCCCGTCTCTTCCAGACTGTTGGTGCTGGCATGTGTGGGTTTAGGATAGGAACGATACCACAGAAGAAGACGCGGGGTCTGAAGGCTTTTATGTTCTGATGCATTTACCTGACAAATGTATTGTCTCACGAGTACAACCAGCATTTTGCACAGACAGTTATACAACAATGCTAACGAGTTGTGTTTCAAGTGCATTATGCAACAGAGGAGATGTTCTGTACTGATACAGAGAACACCAGTGAAGCCAACACTTGTCAATAGCACTCAATACAATAACGTGCAATAACAACTTGAGCAAAAAGTACTCCGAAGCACTGTTCAGCTAACCTCATTTCATTCACTTTATTCTATTGTAGTATTCGGCATCGGCACACACGTTTTCCTTTCTCTGTATCACTCCATCTCAGGGCCCCTTTTTCATTTCCTTCCCCTCTTCCATCCATCCTGTCTCTTCCTCGCCACAGTCACTCACTAAGTGTTTGCATTGCTCTCATTGAACAATCAATACTTTGATTAATAAGCAGCAACAGACAGGGGAAATAACTGGAGACTTAATAACCGGAGAATAAAAACAGCTGCTGTGCTGTCAATATTGACAATCTTTATACACATTAATTTATTATTGTTGCCTTTTCTTTCTGTAACGTTTTGTCCCTCATCCTCAGTCATCTGTAATCTTCATATAGACCAGTGTCCTTACTCCTCCTCCCCTCCTCCCCCCCTGCCTTCCCCTCTTCTTCTTTCACTCGTTTTCGATCTGTTGTCGAGGCTGAAAAGCAGAGCAGGAGGCATGCAAGTTTGATCCTGACTGCTCGGTTGGCATATAGATGACCCACTTCTCTGCCCTGCCAGTTGTAGCTCTCGCTGCAGAAATGTGGGGCTTGTCTCCCTTTTTTATTTCACCGCCAACAACTGTAAGACACAAACGCACGCATACACAAACAGCTCTGGTCAGCTGAATACCACCATTAAATGAGATGATCTCAGTTTAGCTGTTAATCTTCAGCTGCAGAGTGAGAACTCTTTAAAAGCAGAATTTGGCATCATGGGAAAAAGCCAAAATATGGGTAAAAAGTAATTTATGCACATGCAAACCTTTTAAAATCTGCTCGTGAGCTCTGAGAGTTTGCCCTGTTAATGACCAGTTTTTCACTTTCAGATGTTACAAACATCTTGCAAGCTCACTGCGCTCAGCATGTTCCTGTGTTTTGCCTCCAACCAAAGAAATAATTTGCATGCGAGTCTGACTGGCTCATGTATTTCACAAAGATCAGTAAGCTGCTGCTGTTTCACTGTGTTACCCTCCTCTTTTCTATCGCCTGGATGGCATTAGGATATTCTGTCCATTTAACTATTTAACAAAACTGGATTATTTGGGGATTTAACTCTTTCAATATGGATGATATTTTTACCAGTACTGTGAAGGAATAAATCTAAATTCTGGGGAATAGTTTTCATATTTGCCATAGAGATAGGCCTATTATAAGTGATAACAATCTTCTCATCTAAGAAAGCAAATAAAACATGAGTGAGTTAGTTTTCAATGTAAATCCAATGGTAAAACGACACCCTTACACTCAATGAATAATTAACCCTAACCATGCAGATTAATGTTGCAACATTCAGCTGAACCAGAGCTCCAACACCCATTCATGATGCCACCAGCTCAACTGCTTTGTCCTCTACACTTTAAGCCCCCACACGTGGCTACATATAGACGCTCCTGCTCAGCTCGGTTCATGCTCATGAAACCATGATAGTATCTGCTCCAGGCTGGGTCGCAGGGTGCTGTGGTGAAGGGAGAAAAAAAAGTAAAAGGCTATTGGGGGACTGCTGTCATAATTAGCTCCGCTGTGACACACTTACATGCCCTACATGGGCTGAACTGTGCCGAGTCGCGCCATGCAATGCATGGGCCAGCTTGAGTCATGGGTGAGGGGTAAGTGAGGTCAAATAGCAAAGGTCGGGGTCAAAGTGTCTGTGGCCGAGTCCTAAAATGTCCTGCAGACAGTCGAGAGGCTGTGAGGGAATGAATACGAAGGTGACAACTAATTTAAATCCATTCAGACATTAAAGTCAGCTTAAAATAACAGTGACATTTACCAAGCACAACTTGGATGTCAACCACAAGTTATTTCAATTTGTGGCTTGTTTTGAAGGCAGCAACAGGTGACCTTTCACCTAACGTAGCATTTAGACCTGCCTCGTAATTTACTCAAACTGGACGTGTAATGTAATTAAACCTTGACACGCAGAGTCTCACACTCACAACACGTATGTGTGTGTGTACTACTGTATGTGAGCGTGTGTGATAAATCCCATTTGAGGGATTTAGGCAGGATGAGGAGTTTCTGCTGTTGTTGAGTCATGACTCGCTCTCTCTCTGTCTCCCTCATACAAACACAGTGCAGGGGAGGTTACGTCCTTGTCATAAAACAGGGACAGAGCTTGCCCTCTCGCTCAGACATACACACACAGACACACAAACACCCTGAGGGGAAAGGAGCAGGCCTGGCGTGGTATCTGATTGTCACAGCAGTGTCACATTGGCTGTGAGAACTCATTTATCGGCCCTGCACGTGGACCGTCCCAACACATGCACATGCTGCAAAGCCATATGCACAAACACACCTGTTTGCTGATAAACAGAGCGTGTTACGTGTAACTTTTGTGTTGTCAAACTAGAGTTTTATTATGAAACAGAAATGGAAGGTTTGAGGTCACCGAGCGGGTGCCTGTCAACTTTTAAACAGCATTTCATGTTATTTTCGGGATAATGGCGCTAATTGTGTTCTCTGTGAGTGTCTGAAGATGTGTTAAAGATGTGTATTTTATGTTCACACAACAGAAGAACTTCATAAATGCTTTATGTGCTTCCTTAACTAAGCCGCAGAAAAACAAAACGTTGTTTGTTTGTTGTATGGAGGGCAAAAAGTGCCAAAATTGGACAAAGCCAAAACTATGCAGTAGGACATCGTAGTAACTAGTGAACCCTAAAGCGGGACTTATACTTGCTTTTTAACCACACCTTTATGTAGACAACCGACTGTGACGTGAACAAAATTGTTCACATGCTTGTCTATGTACAAAACGTGCTATTAGAGGATTCCACTAGAGGGCGCACCAGAGGAATCAGACGATAAAGATTACGTCTGGATTTGCAAGATGTAAACAAAAATCATGTAGGAGGTTATTTTACTGTTAATTCTGAGATTATGGCAGAAAAAGCACCTTGTGACAACGGCGAGTACTGCCCCTACTGTTCACGTGCATATTGCATCTCGCAGATGTGCTGAGGACGTAGAACACATGAGGCACCAGTGCTGCATGCACATGTGAAAGCGTAGCAAAAAACAAGTATATCTCTGGCTAAAAAAACCTAATGGCACTTAATAACAGGCCTGTTTTCAATTGTTTTTGACCATTAAATGCATTTAGCGTATTTGTATTTCCAGAGAAACATCACAAATGTAAAATGTAGCCATGTGGAAGATTCTTCGTTGCAGTGTTTTCCGCTTGTAGGGCTGTGCCAAGTGGATGAAAAGCCTCCTCTCCTAAACCCACACCATTACAGTTCTTCTGATGGCTGCTACCTTTGCTTCAGACCTTTACGTCGTTATTTAACTCCCATCGTTTCATCATCCTCCCTTTATTTAAACCAATAAAACATCCCAAGTTCACACTCAGGACCAGCTGCCTTCATTTCCTGGCTCTGACTTTTGGTTCTATCCCATGAAAAGCAGAACG
Organism: Serranus cabrilla; assembly: GCA_903364295.1. NCBI lineage: Eukaryota > Metazoa > Chordata > Actinopteri > Perciformes > Serranidae > Serranus > Serranus cabrilla. The sequence goes on from CAFUXE010000738.1 coordinate 55,177, forward strand.
TTCAGTTCATCTCGCTGTTCTCCTCACTTCAAAATCAAACCAACATAGTCCCGTGGTTAAAGTACAAACCCTAAATGTAGCACATAAGATAATATGGGCGACTGTGTACAGGATGTTTCTCATTTTGTTTGGTTTGTTTTCTGGAAATACAGCACTGAAATAGTTAAAGCAGTTTGTGTTCTTTTGTTCAGCTTTGACTTCTACACCAATACTTGAAAATGGGTCAGTTCTGGCAAATATTTAAAACTGTGAAAATGCACAACACTGGGGAAACAAACCCTGAAAGAAAATACATAAAAAGGTCTTTTTCATGAATAAATAAAATGTGCAAATATGATCTGTTGTTTATCTTTTTCTTTTTAGCTTAAATGTGGAAATATAGTTTTCCCACTGATATTCAAACTGAAACCTCAAGTGAGTAGATTTACACTCATACACACATATTGCTGTTCTTAATGGCTAATTATATTGCATGAAGCTGCTATTTTCATTCATGCATGTGCCACTTCAGGGTGATTTAACATGTTGTGCTGTGTGTTCATTCACTACACAAATCAAAGAACCAAATACCCTCTGAGCCACGGCAGAAAGTCGTGAATGCCGAATTGAAAATCTTGAAAGCCTGCACGCATACGAACAAACCCCGAGGCTACACATACATGGCTGGGCACATGATGCACTGTACGCCTCGGCCCGTCAAGACATTTCTACAGCCTCAGAAAGGATGCTACTGCTCTGTATATGCATGTCTTGTGTTGAGATGAAAAAGCAATGAAAGAAGATATATCACTGATATGGATTTAAAACATATATAGTAAAATGAAGGGCTGAGAGAGGATAAGAGGCAAACAATACAGTAGAGACAGGGTTATCCCCTGTAGTCCAGCTTTGAGCTGAGCTTGTGAGATCGGTAATTTGGCTTTCTTTGCAGTTCAAATAGCACAACGAAGTGAGATGGGTGTTTCAAATGCAGTTTGAATGGAAAAAATCCATTCAGCCACTGTGGAGCTATTAATGTCAAGAAAACTGTCTTGCCCACAAATTTGAAGGTTTCAAAGAGTTTTACATCAGTAGGCAAGAAGCTGTAGGTGGATGATTTTAACATAATGATTCAAGGAAACATTATCATCTCCTGTAGAGATCATTTAGAGTTGAGGGACGAATGTATGGACATACAGTCATGTGACAAATAATGCTTTCTTTTGTATTTCTATCTATTTAAAACAATTTAAGACTGGTAATACAGTATCAGTCAATATTTTGGACACATCTTCCCATTAAATGATTTCTCTTTATTTTTATTATTTTCAACATTAATACTGAAAGCATCAAAATTATGAAAGACCACACATGGAATTATGTAGTAAAAAAAAAGTATATGTTGACAGCTTTGCACACTTTAATTAACAGGTGCGCCTCGTTAAGAGTTAATTAGTGGAATTTATTTCCTTTTTAATGTGTTTGAGACATCAAAGCAAAAGGTGGCTACTTTTAATAATCTAAAATATAAAAGATAGATTTTGTTTTCTACATAATTCCATAGGTGTTCATCATAGTTTTGATGCATTTAATGTTAATCTACAATGTAGAAGATCTAATAAAAATAAAGAAAAACCATTGCAGAAGGTTGTTCTAACCTTTTACTGGTACTGTATATTATACTTTTTATTGTCAATAAATATTTTTTTAAGTCAAATACTGTCGAACTTCCCTCCCCTGTCTGTCGCAGGTACATTTTTAAATACTGCTCACTAAAATATCATATCATTTTGTAAAAATAGGCTTAGTCATTTCCTGAAACCGCTTGTAATTGCAGTTTTTTGCAAACATTAGACTAACTGGAATAAATAGTGAATTTGTCGGGGACTTTATCAGGTGCAAGGTGATAAATATTTGCTGTGTTAGTGATTGACATAAAATAAAGTACAATGCCCATGTTCATCACACTGAGGGAACATTTGCAAATGTGTGGCTCTGATGTATTTTTAATAGATTTTGGAGAACAATGGATTCTGAGGCACAGAAGAATAATCAATATTAGGCTCTAACAAAGCAGACAATAACTTAATTTATAATTTGGTCTGGGAACATAGGAAGAAGAAAACATCTCTGGCCTTTTCCTTTTATACATTCTACTATTTATACTCTTATCTTCAAAGTGGACATACAGGATTTCAATAAGGATGAGTGACGTAAATTGGGAGCATCAGAGCTGCATTATAATAATAAGAGGCACAAAAGAGCAAAGACTAATTCTCAACGGCTTTGAAAACTCTTTGTATCCGACCAGCACACAATGATTGGGTCAAATGAATCAAAATTCATGAAAGTCATTGAAATGCAAGAGAGTACACAGATATGCTGAACAGCCATAACAGCAGACGAGCTCCTCTCCACCCCGACTGCAATGCACCTCCATTAGAACTCTTTAAGGACTTCTTAAATGATTGCAAAGTGCTCTGCTGGGTCGCTTAACTTTCACTTCATCACTTGGTATATAATAACACCACATTTAGCACGTAGGTTGGAGCTGAAAATGAATCTTTAGTCTAGGTGGGGGCTGGTATTGTCCCTTTCAGTGCAGGCTCAGAGAATCACTGCAGATATGGAGGACAATGACTCATAAATATTAAGAAAAGTTTCATTTAGCCACTCGTGGCTTCAATAAGAACTGGAACAAGAGAAGGCAGAGATGCTGCAAGGGTAAAGTGATACTATACTTGGATTTAATGGCCGGTTCATTGATTATTATTGATCCTATGACGTGTCCACACACCAACTGAACTGCTCCAGCAGCATTAGCTTCTGTATATCGAGTTGGACTGCAGCCTCTACTGTCTGTGCTATCCTGGTCACATTCCTGAGCTGTACATTCACAGCTATATTTACTCCACTCAGAGTCTGTGAGCATGTTGCTGTGTATCCCGACATACATCCACCTGTCCCTATTTGTAATACCAAATAATCACTGTGCCACTGTATCTTTGGCACCAGATGTACTATTAATAGCTCCACGGTGCCGATGTTAGGGTTGGAACAGCTCTCCATCGTTCTTTTCTTAACCTCTGGGACACTTCTCTGGTTTATAAGCCACTGATCCACAGAAATATATATTGGCTCGGCTATTATGGTTTTAAAAGACTTGCATCTTCACCAGGATTGCCCTCTTAACTTTTTTTTTTTTGGAGCAGGACCTGTAAAGTTTATATCACTATAACACCTCCCTGATTTTCAAAGTCTTAGCATTTACCATTTTTATAGGAATAAATAAGAGGAATGAAAGATTATTAAATTATTTGAAGATGTGTTAATATAGGCTGTTTTTTTTTTTTAAATCTATCCATGAAAAACGGGGAAATGTCTGATTGAGTACAGCCTCTGAAAATTTTTAATGCAATGTCCAAAAAGACTAATACTTTCTGAAAGGTTGGAAAAGTAGTTGGAAAAACACAGTAGTTAAGCTAAGTTTGAGGTACTTTTACTTGAGTATTCCCATTTGTAGCGAGTGCATTATATTTGGTTTATTACATTTAACATTTTTACATAAAACATGTCAATTTAGGAAATATGAGGCAGAAAATAAACTATTAAACAGCACATAAAGTAGTTAAAATGTGCTCCATCTCCATCAGCTGTAACATTAAAATGCTACTTACTCATTAAAGCGTCAGTAATAATAATCCAATAATGTAACTCTAAGAAAGGGACCATTCTGTCCAACTAAAGAGCGTTCACTAAAACATACTGCTGTTAATACTTTAGTGCATTTGCTCTTAAATGTAGCATTTAACAGAGCTACTGGTTACTAATCCTTCTTCCTGTGTGTTTCAGAGATTGAAAGATCCTGTTTGGTCTGTTGGATTCTCAGTCAACACTAACAAGAAAAATACATTTAGAGAGAGACAATAACAGATTTCTATTAAGCGGCATTTTTAACTCCAGTCACAGGATTTGAGATCCCCGTTGATAGTATCAGTCACATGGGTCTCCAAGTTCAATTTAAGACCTTTATAAAACCACATTAAACTCATTTTAATATCCGTTTTATGATCATACCAGCCACAGCATGACTGTATGACGGTTATATCACTTATTTTTAGTACTTCCCAGCAGTATATATCAATAGCTTCTAATTATGTTAATAATTAATGCAACCTGGACT
>CAFUXE010000738.1:64638-84980 GCA_903364295.1 Serranus cabrilla
GAACTGTTCAGAAGCTTGAAAGCTTTTGTGTACTTCCATGTTTAAAAGTGCAGAAATAAAAACTTGAAAATCCAGAGCAAAAAAATGAAACCAGAGGATCAGTGTGCAACAATGTACTACATTTTCGGAAAAAGGCCATGAACCTTTTTACAAAAAGATTATTTCCAGTTTTCCATAAAACTGGTAGAATCTGTTTTTTTAACTAGGTACTTCACTAACCCGTCTTCTCCTTCTTTTTCCTGTGTCCTCAGAAAATACTAAGATCAGACATAAACTTCCCAGATAAATTAATGAATACATGTAGAGAAGGAACTACACTTTGCCAGCTGCTTGAAAACTTGTATTTCTTTAAATATACAAAAGCTTTCTACAAAACCAAATATCTGAATATTTATCTTCTACTTTACTGGATTAACTAAGGTGCAACACCATCTTCACCCTTTTACTTCACCCATTATGTGGCACAAAGAGCTTGATTGCAGAAAGTACTGTAGCAGTGACGTGGAGGTTTAATAAAACTAGCTTCTCCAACTGGCAAATGTTTGAGAGGCTGATCTGGAGGAAGAAATGACAGACAAAGCAGAGAGGGAGAGATCATTGAGTTTCAATAATTTAAATGGCACCAGTTGTATTATTATTAGAATTACCCCAAGACCTGCACAGTTATAGTGCCGTTATTAAGAGTGTTACGATACTTCAGCCACCTAATTATCAGCTGATATTAACTCTAAATATTTTGATCGTTTGTCTCTACAAAGGCTGATCAGATGACACAAAAAAGACCATTTCCTCATGTGCCCCTAAACTGGCTTTACTGTCTTAGATGGTATATTTGCAAAATGCATGTTTTCTAAAGAAGGTCAAATTACATCATTCTGCACAATTAGCCATGTGCTTCTGTTTGTTTGAGAAATGATGTAAGATTCAGTGTAAAAAATGGACGGATGGAAGAAATGAATTTGCCTTAGACTAGATTCATTTCATTATAGGGTAAGGTGATATTGAAAAAAAATCAAATGTCACATGTTTTGACACAATATAACACAATATCGATATTGATTAATTTGTAGGGTTGACTTGATGTATTTATGAACCAGACGTTTGATAAATAACCATCAGTAGTGTTAATACATTGACTAAATGGGTAAAGGCAAATAACGTAACTGCTCTTGTAAGTCCAGAAAATAACATCACTTCATTGTAATGCATTGAATTTAAGACCAGGAAAAGACAACACTATAACAAGTAGTCTAGTCTCATTTAACAAAATATATCAAATATGTTGCTCAGCCCTGTTTCATTATAATTACTATTTGGAATGTTTGCTTAAATTGTAGTTTACCTTCATTTTTAACTTAATGATCTGACGACCAAAATGTGATATTTTTCATTTTATTTGTGTTGGGTGTTTCCTAATTATTCATGTATGTCTTTCACTGTCTGCTTATCTCCAGCACAGGCCGAACTGTAAATAAATGGCAATATTATTGGATGATAGAGGACGGAGGTGGATTTTTATTTAGTACTGCAGATAGAAAAAAAATGCTGAACGATAAATGGAAGGCTTAAATTGACCAATCCGAGCAGATCCACCAATCTAGACCAGAGCACTCTTAGCTGTTATTCACATATTGCATGTTGAATATGTCTGTTAGCATGGGAATGATAAATCTTCAATAAAGTGTTGTAACAACCAGACAGATAATCTAAGTGATGAGGAGCTTAGGGGGCTTCTTTTAAAAGGGAAAGATAAGAGAGAATTGATCATTTAAAGAGCTGGATAGAGAGCTTCATATTCAGAATAAACACATACCCTGTGTTTGGTGTAATTTATCAAGTGATTCTTTAACCACTGCATATTAAAGAGTTTCTATATGTTACAATGGGCAAAAAATCTTTAAATGATGAAAGGTTTGTTTTGCATATGTGCAGGAAAATAATAATGAAGCCATCCAATAAATATGTACAGCGGAGCAGAGAATCACAAAAAGCATTAAGCTGAGCGTACTATGCGATGAAGTCACAAAAGAACAACTGAAAAAGACAGAGAGAGGAAGGATTATTAACAGCAAGTGAACGTGTCCAGTAGGCTAAGCCTCGTCTCCACACACTCCTGCACACTTCAGAGTGCATTCCACTGGAACACACCCCGGGGAAGACTGGCTGCCATGTGACACGCAGCAGCAAACGGAGGGAGAAGCAGAATAAGAAAAGGAGAGGTAGGAAGCGGGATTGAGGCATGAGAGACTTAAAATGAGAAGCAGGAGGATCGGAATGAAAATCTAATCACAAGAGGGCAATTAGCAAGGAAGTGCTACAACAGTGTTCAATCATGCACCACCCATCTCAGGGAGAGCGACTTTCCACAGCGGGACACAATGATGGATGTGTGGCATTGTCCAGCATTTATCGTACTATTTATTGGATCACCTTTTTAAGCAAGATTAAAGTTATCATTATTTATTTGTTGTTGTTTTTTAAAATCAAAGTTGAAAGAGCCAAATTACTTTATTTCAGTGCATTTATATAGAAATTATGCTGCACTAAACAAATAAAAAGAAAACACAAGTTAAAACAAAAAGCTAATAAATGATGAGGTGGTAATAAACCCAAAAAGAGGTTTTATGATTTGGGGAGGTCGGGAAGAACATTTTGCAGGTGCCTTTCTGTGTCCTTTTAACATTCTGTTTGTTTCCACGGAAAAGGATAACATGACAATACCATTTTCTTTTATCTTTGAAAAATCTCTGAAGGGTTCGATAAGAAATTCTCTTATGGGAGAAATACAGGCCTGTACGCTTATAATCAAATTAAATAAGTTGACACTTACTGGTTTCCAGACCCAAAGGTGTTTCCAGTGAACCCTACAAAATAGGAAAACAAGTGATTAATTGGGTGATTGTAGCAATAAAACATTATAACTGTGAAATTTGAAAAGATGAAAACACACAACCCTAATGAAATTCTCATTTCACAGGCAAAGTTAAATATAACAAACAGATCTGTGCTGCTGTGATGACCTGACACAGGCAAAGCTCTGCCACCCAGGGCGATCAAAGAGAGAAGCTAGAAAGATAAATAGATAGTCTGATAACAATATGTATGGTATACTATTAATGAGAAAGTAAAAAAGAAAAAGCTGCAGAGAAGCAAAAGTGACTGAACATGTCAAAGAAATGAGAGGGGAAAAAAATGACAGAAATAAGTGGGAGAAAGACGGCAAAAGATCTCTGCTACCAAATTTGGGTCATGCAAGAAAATTCAAGCATGTTTGGTTGCAAGAAACAGATATTTTTACTTTATGACGATCATTTGCTGTTCTGAATATCAAGTTGGCTAAATATAACCAAATATATTTTTTCTTCATCATAAGTATCTTAATAATAAATAATGTATGTGTGCATTTCAAAGCCTAAGTGCATAGTAAAAAAACTGTGCACTGACAAAATAAACCATTACAAAGTGGTTGGGAATGTATTATTGTGATTCGCACAGCTTGTATAAATCTATAGGATGAAATGAAGTAAATACTAGACTGATAGAAGATGCTATGTTGTCATAACTGTTCACTGATGTTGGAGGAATTGCAAAACAACCACACTTGTCTGTGTCACTAGCAAAATGTACATTTGAAGATGATGAAGGAAGAAAAGAGAAAAAAAAGGGCTGCTAAAGTCGTAGTCTCACCTCCCGCTTGTGGCTGTTGTCCAAAGCCTGAGAAGCTGCTGGGCTGACTTCCAAACCCAGGGCCCTGCTGGGCCAGGCCCCCGAATGACGGAGCACTCTGATTGGCTAGAGCACCGAAGGACGGGGCGCTGGGAGGTGAGGCAAACCTGAAAACGAAAGCAGACACAGATAATGTGATGTGGTGAACAGGGACACGAAGCTTCAACGACTAAATATAATATCTGATACTAAGCAAAGCAAAATGAATTCAATTATGAATCCATTGGACTGGATGACATTTAGCAGCCCTGATTTCAACCATTTATTTTTACATGGAGAGGAAAAAGGGGAGACATGAAGGAGAAATCACTATAATGTTGTTTAACTCTTTTCAAATAAACATGCCACAAGGCAGAAGGTGTCAGATGGTGTGTGTGTGTTTGTGAGGATTGAGAAACCAGGGGTTTAAGCGGTAATCCCACTCCCACTGACTCCCAAGGGAGAGAACAGAGAGAATAAGGGAGAGAGAGAGAGAGCAGGCCAGTTTAATCTGCAGGCAGCATGACCCCAGAGTGAGATTATCTGAGGGGAATAATCTAGTCCTGCACAGGGCTCCATAGTTTTAGGCACACAGTCATGCTCACTCTAAAAAAACACATGCACATGGTGGATACACAATGCTGATGGAAACTGGAGAAATCACAGTATAATTAATTTGTAGGAGGAAAAGATAAGAAAATCCCTTTTCCCAGTAGTTTAAAATGAAATTTCAAATGAATGAAGGTTGATTTGATGGCAGTTAAAACTTTAAGTTTAATGACACCCCTGCCACCTCAGTCTTATCAGTTGGGGTTAGAAGAAGAACTTGTCGTGTGTGTTTTACAGTGTGATGGCTTTAATGGGGCATCCAAAACTTGCTCCATTTGGTTTATTTTATCACGTCATCACTATAATGTTAATAGAGGGTTTAACAATGTGGTGAATGCTGCTCTTCATTTGCTTTATGTGTTATGCTTAGTGATGGCGCACTGAGCAGGAGGGAGCACAGATGTTCTGACTCCTAAAAAAAAAAAAGAAAAAAAACTGCTCCGCCCTGCAAGCAAAATCCTGCTGCTGTGTCCCCTCCTCTGCACTAAAAGCTTGGTGACATCCTCAAAGCAAACATTTCCTGTTTTTGCTTTGAAAGCCAGAGATTAAAACCTGGGCTGTCACAATATCAGATTTTCACGACATGATAATCATGGCAAAAATAATTAAGGATAAAAATACTGCAGTATCTGTAGAAAATTCCATAATAATGACATTATTTAAATTTGTTTGAAATTACACTCAAATAAGACTGTGGGTAGGTGGAGAAACTGGAGGCAAGGTGGAAGCTAACCAGCAAAGCAGTATTAATTGTAAAATCAATGCAGAGGCATCTGAAAAGTTGAAAAGGTTTTTTGTTAGGGTGAATTGGTTCGATCTTGAATTTCATTAGTGAAAGCCTTACTGTATATATGGACAAGTGAATTCAGATGTAGTCATACTCCAACCCTCTGCTCCTGACAATCACTTTTCTACTATCCAAGTGAGGATCTCAATAACTGGCAATTAAGAATCTGGATTAATTACTTTATGAAAGTGCAAAACTGTCTTCCTCTTATCTCACAAGATAAAAAACAAATTTTATGGTGAACCTTTTCTTCGCCTCTTACCCAAATCCTCCCATGTTAGAAGCTGCTGTTCCCTCTCCAAACACTTTACCAGCTGAGGAGGCCATGTTGCTGGAGAAGGAAGGCGCCGAGCCAAATGTTGCTCCAGCACCAAATGCTTGGGAACTACCAAAAGAAGGGGGACTCCCAAACACTGGAGGACTGCCAAAACCACCTGTAGGGAGGAAAAAAGATCTGTGCTTGAAAAGGTTTGGTTGCAGAAAGCAGAAGAACATATACAGGGTGGTCTTCAGCACTGTTTCTACATAAAAAAAACAAGCTTAACTAAAAAAAAAAGGTCAGCCGTGGGGCTGTTTCTGTGGCGTTTGAAGCATAATGTGACCGTAGCCTATTAACACAGTATGTGTCACCTATGCTGAGGGTGGTTTTCTTTTCACACAAGGCTAAACAGTTCTGCTTCTTCTTCTCTTCTTATATTTCCAATAAACCTAAATATTTTCCTCTATTGCGTCTTGTTGTGTACAGTACTGTATATCATTGTTTGGTGTGACAGCTTAAAGACAGGATGAACACTTCACACCAGCTCAGAGCCTCAGAGGTAGGAGCGGCGGGGGAGAAAGGGTGTACTGAAATTACAGCCTGGCGACCAGCATGCCCCACTGAATAATTGATTGAGCTAATGTAACAAGATTACATTCCCTGTACGCAGGCCAGTGATAGGGCATTAGTGTGCTGAGTGGTACCAATATCCCAGTGGAGCTGAGGGATAGCTTGGATGGCTCATACAAAGACTTAGATTTCTATTTGTTTTTCAAAAAAACCAAGAATAAAAATAAATACATAAAAGACAAGAATCTCAATTGACATCTTGAAAACCAAGTCATCTATTTGGACAGGAATTAAGTTAATTCTTCATGCTTAAACTTGCTCTACAGCTAATTTAATTTGAATTCGATCCACTCCAAATTGTTAATCTGCTAAATAGTCTTTGAGCCTGGGTGTATGGGAGCACAGTGGGAACTTTAGACCATGTAAAATATCTAAATAGGATAAATGTCCATTTTTCATAAAATGCAATATTTCTATACAATACAGAGAGTATAAATGATACACTGGTGGTTTCACTTCTTCATCACATGCTACTGTCCTATAAACAACCAAAATTACCCAAATTCCCAGCAGTTTCAGACACTATCTTAAAAGAATTCCACATTGTATACTGTACATTAATAACACATTAATGTTCAAAATTCTGAATTTTTGTTTTGAATTTGATGCATTCTGCTTAGGTTTTACAGTGTCCCAACATTTTTGGAATCGGGTGTCTCAATATTTTAAATATTTTTGTGTATCAAATATGCATATGCACTGTGAGTTAAAGAGCTGAGAGGTAACACTGTATCAGCAGTATTCTGGCAGGTAATGACAGAGCATGACTTCCTCACTTTCTGCTCTGCTGGGGCGAGGAGATAAGGACACTTGCTGTAGCTCAGGTGATAAAGGAGAAAGCAATGTCAAGAGTCAGCTGATGTGTTAAATGTGATTATGTATAGGTACCCAGGGTTTCTATTCCAGACATCCCACTATCACTGAACCTCACACATCACTGAGCCAGAGCCCAGAAAATGTCAAACAGAGAATATCAAACATCACTAATACAAAGCCTATCAAGTGAAAGTGTGTTTGCGTGGAATTATGAAATTAATCAAATATCTAATAACAACACTATTTACATTTGCTAGGCCTTTTGCTCAATTCTAATTAACAAAATGAATCCCTACCCTTAGGGACAGCACATGAAAACAAGTCTGGTCTGAAAATGTCAATGCTAGAAATGATCTGATAAAACGTTTAATGCAGAGTACAAGCAGATATCATTCATGGGGGTGATGAGAGAATCTTAAGAGTGAGAAAGTGAAGACTGAAACACCAGTGCTGTTGGATTAAAAAGCAACATGAGGGCAGCTGTACCTGCTTTTGTCGGAGTAGAGAAGGAGCCAAATCCCTGGGCAGCGACACTCCCTGCACCAGTGCTGAAGGTCCCACTAGGTTTCTGCTCTCCAAAGGAGGACTGCCCAAAACCAAAGGTCTTGGCACCGCTATTCCCAAACAGACTGTTGGCACCTAGAGAAATAATATGCAGCTTTTGTTTGTTTTTGGTTTCAATTTGGCTTCTGGTATGGTAAAGGTGTAACAACCATTCAACAGTATGTGACCAGAATTTAGAATAAAATGATATCAGCAATGTTAATGTTTTTTCTCAGATTATGTTAGACTACCTGTCTGAGCAGGCTGTCCAAACCCTCCGGCAGAAGCACTGGAGCTGAATGGGTTCTTGTTGGCAGCATCGTCGCTCGGTTTGCCTCCCAGGCCACTGAAGAACCCTCCAGCTCCAGCAGAACCCGCTGTGTTGGCTGAATTTGAGCCAAACAGTGTGCCACCAGATGATGGCTGCTGCTAGAAGAGAAATGTCAGCAAAAACATTGTTTTTTTAACCAACAGGTCATATAAGCAAAATAGGCCAAAATCTAAAAATTGACCCGTCATCTTTCAGACTAGTGTAACGAAAACATCCAAAATATAAATGTAGGTGTTTATTTAACTACAAATTGTCTATTTGCAAACATTGATTTCTCCTAAATTCCTCAAAAGTTAGCATTAGATCATGGCTCATTTGCATAAAAAACATAACACTTTAAAAACTGAAATCCCAAAATAACTGTCTGAATGCAAGTTATCAACAGGGGATGTTTGATGCTGATATTGGTTAAAATGTCATGAATTTTATATTATACTTCTTCAAATGCTGTTTTCTCAAAACCCTCTGAGCCAGAAATCTTCAATTCAGTAGCACTTCCATTACAATGAGACTTTCTAGTTTCATTCCTTTTTTTATATTCTGAATGTATTTCTCTATAACCGAATGTCTGAGGATTTCTGATTTATGAATTGATAAAAAGACAAATCCAAAATTCCCTCTGTAAAAACCTTCGGCTCGAATGACGTTATATGTCAAAAAGATGAAATGAAACAAGAACCATGACCCTGGCTTTTCCCCCCCAGATTTCAGTTCTGGAAATGTATTCAAATGAGCACATATTATATTAGATACCAATTTTATAAAACAAAAAATGTTTGTCTTAATATAAGTAATCGGCTTAAAAGGTTTCATGGGGATATCAATAACGTAAATAATTTATCTTTAATAAAAAATAAATAAAAGAGGCAAGCCTAAAAATAAATAAATACACTTTTTGGGATGATACCTGTCCAAAGACACTCCCGCTGTTTGCTTGTTGTCCAAACACAGGGTTGGCAGGTGAGCAGCCAAAAGCTGAAATAAGAAAGAAAACAAAAATACAGTTAAGCCTGAGACATTCCCTGTTAACTTCCCTGTGGTCTTCAAAATATATCTTTCTTTTCTTCCACTAATGTCATAAAACAGAATGAATGAGCTTACTCTGGAAACTCGACCCCCCTTTAAATCCTCAGACAGCATGGATAAGCTGTGTCTAATAGCTGAGCGGATACATGAACATCAGCTGTCCACGGACACGCAGACATTCCCATAATATGTTGGGAATTTAAAGAATCTTCGGGAATGGGACAACTCCCCTCATGCCACCCTCCTTACTCAGACTGCTACACCACCCGGAACCTCAAAGCCATTCCCACACCTTCATCCCACTCAGTCAGACAGTACACTTCACACACAGTTGGCTGTCTTCTCTCCTGGTCAACTGAATGAGCTGATATTTAGATCTCCTTAACTATCCACTGCCCTTAAATGACATAATACAATTGAAGGAATGTCTCATGTTGGTGGAAACATTATCAGACATGACTTAGCTGTTTGTAGCTGTGTAGTTCTGATTAGTGAATGTAACACTGCTTTGAGTGACAACAATGTCTCTGGCTGACTTGTTTTTACGGCTGACTGGTTTGAAATTGAGATCCTTGTATATGCAATTACTTTGAAAGCCTGAAGGTGTAATTTTCCTAATTTATAAATAGCCACAGGATTCCAATGAGTTTGGTGAAGTCAAGAGCGGTGTTGTGTGAAATCATGTGAAGTCTTCAGTCAGGTTCAGGGTAGCACCGGCTATGAGGTGACAGTGAATCCATATTTCGTAATAAGCACATGCAAGAAAAATGAGAAACACTCAACAAAAATAATTTTAAAAAGGGAATAGTTCAGATGTAGTCCATATAACACTTATGAGTGTGGCAGTAAGATACATATTTAACAACATTGGAGTAAATGTAATAATCGGATAGTTATTGGCAGACACCAAATGGTAAGGGATACTTGGGATCATGGCCGAAAAAACCTGATCAGGACATGTCTAAACCTTATAAAACACTGAATGCATTTTGCATAAATGTTGGGTTGCATTTATCAGTGGAAAGAAAAAAACTGTATGCCACAATTCTTACCATGTTTTACCAGTGCCAAATAAAAAAAAGTGCAGATTCACCTGAAGGCTGTCCAAAGCTGAATCCTGTAGATGAGGAAGTGGTGGTGTTACTTCCAAACACAGACGCTTGCCCAAATCCAGAGCTCTGGCCAAATGCTGGTGCTGTGGTTTGTCCAAACATCCCTGAGCCAGTGCTGCTGGCTGTGTTGGCACTGCTAGTGCCAAAGGAGAAGGAACTGGCATTGGTAGCAGTAACAGCACCGAAAAGTCCTCCGCCAGTAGTTGCACTGTTTGAGCTGGCTCCAAATGCTGACTGACCAAAAGAAAAGCCACCAGATGTTTCAGTGTTGCTGGCAGGCTGGCCAAATCCACCCACCTGGCCAAACACAGGTTTGCCAAAACCAGCTCCAGTTGGTGCACCAAATGCAGTTGAGCCAAATCCCGTGGCTGCTGGGGCTGCAGGACCTGAGGGGGCTGTGGGGGCTGAGGGGGCTGAGGAAGCTGGGGGTGCAGCAGGTTGCCCAAACACAGAGCTAGCAGCAGTAGTTGTTGCTGCTGTTGTCGTACTGTTGACAACAGTAGGGGTGGGAGTGGTGGCTGCGACAGCAACTGTGTTGATAACTGGTGTAACTCCTATGGAACTGCTGTCTGTTGTTGTGGGGGCCGGTTGAGTAAAAATGGAACCTGGTTTGTCAGAACTGGGTGCCTGGAACGCTGTTGGAGCGACCTGCGTGACAGGCGCTGCAGCAAGGGTGGTAGCAGCTAAAGCGAGCACAGGAGCAGGGGTGGTAGTGCTGTCTGGGATGGCTTCTGTTGTGGGAGCTGCACCGGCTGTTGTCATAGGCGGGATAGCTTCAGTTGGTGCAGTGATGGAGGAGGGAGGTTCTGGGGTAGGGGCAGCCAAAGGAGGTGCAGGTGTTGGTGCTGTAACTGTGGCTGCTGCTGTGGTTTCCGTGAAGGCTGCATCCGCTGCGGGCTCAGCTACCACAAGAGGACTGGCGTTCTCCACAGCTGGTGCAATAGTGGGTTCTTTCTCAGGGGGCAGGGTGGGTTGTGGGGAAACTTTTGGTTCCTCTGTGGAGTCTGCAGGAGCTGCAAGAAGACTGCTGAAAGACGTAGGTGAAGGTGAGGCAGTTGAGTTAGACTGGGGAACAGAGAAGGCTGGTTTGGGGGTGGGTTCAGGTGGCTTGAACAAACTGCCTGAAACTGCTACCCCCTTGGACAAGTCCACTCCTGTCGAATCTTCTGCAGACTTTTGGAGAACTGCACCAAAGCTAAACTGGGCTGGTCCCTTGGTTATACCAAGTCCAGTTTCCCCAAAGGTAAAAGAGCCAGCAGTGGGTTTTGTGGCTAAATCTTTCGCTTCATCTCCATGGCCCACACGTAATCCAGAGAAACTGCCCAGAGTCTCTCCTCCAATTGTCTTAAGGGGCTGCAGCTCTATCCTGGGGCCTGTTGTGGTAGAGGTGGGTCTCTCTACTGGCGTGTTTGAAGGCGGGGTGGGAGACGCAGTGCCAAGAGCGGGGGAGGTGGACTTTGGGGTGAGAGAGAATGGCTCCTCTCCAGTCTGGCCAAACATCATTTTGCCATTTCCACCAAAGGAGAATTTACTCACATCCTTCACTGGAGAGACATAAGCGAACATTAAATGCATTTTATATTATCCTACATCCATCCAATAAAAAGTTGCTGCATTGTTTTTTTACCTGGTGGCATTCCAGTTCCCTGTGAAACTGAAGTAAAACTGAAGCCCGCGGACCTGCAAAAGAAAATTTGAGTCACAATGAATAAAAAATGAGAGCATCTTTAGCTTCTGTGATGCCACACATTTCCGAGTGAAACAAAATATGTGGGCAGACTGTTCATCTCCATCCACACCTCACTCACCTGTGTGGTGAGATTAAGAGTCCGGGGCGGAGAGAGATAAATAATTTACAGGAAGAGTAGAAAAAGAGGGATTTTGATATACAAATACTAATATAAACGTTTCGATATGACGGATGTTTTTGTTTTATTTCATTGTATGTTTACCATAAAGACAATCATGAACACAGAATAAACAAAATGTTAGGCATTATTTTTTATTTCAGAATGGTTTAGATTTTTTAAAGGTGACCCACCCTGAAGCGAAGGAGAAACCTTTGCTGGAGCTTAGCTCTGTTGAGCTTGCAGGAACCACTGAAACATCTGTTTTAGCTGACTGACCTGAAAGACACAAATTTATGGAGCCGTTAAAAGTCATGTTAAGATGTCACCAAAGAATAGAATAATAATAATACTGTTTTTGACTACAATTTATGTGTTTATGTGTCCCAAAATCTGAGTAATGGGTTAGAGGAAACGTGTGTATGCAAATTAGATCTAGGCAGTGCTTACCAAACATGAAGCCTGTCTGTGGGCCGGTTGTACTTTCAGCAGACATCTTCTGGATACCCTGAGAAGGATTCTGCACAGACAATTTAAAACAGGCATTAGCTATTAGAGCCTAAATGTATTACAAGGAGACATTACATTATACATATTATATACTTAAAATCATAAGCAAAAACATTTAAAACATACAGTGAGGAGAGCAGAGAGAAGAAAAACAACAGCTAAACTAAACAGAACAGCTAATAAAAAACTATAAAGAAAATAAAAAAAAAATTGTTTGGTAGGTGGGCTTAACCATACTAGATCAAGGCAGTGTTTGTAAGTTAGTAAAGTACTGTATAAAAGGACTCCAGTGCTTGAAAAAATCTACTTGTGTTCAAATGTAGAGTGACTTTTACTTCTCTAATTCAAAAAAGGAAGAGGTCTTTCAACCAGACATAAAAGAGGGGGCTTTGGTGATTTACTACAAGGAGCTTTTAACTGGTTATCACACAGTCTCAATCACTTACATAACCTAACAAAACCATCAGAAAGAAGATTGTTTATTACTAGATAGTTATTATAAATGTTGGTAACCAGGTTTGAATCCCCACAAAATGAGACGATCATGATTTATGGTATGCAGACTGGAAGACCCTTGTTTATCTTCTAAAATGCAGATGTGGAAAAAGTGTATTTGCAAACGTAGCTGGAGAACAGTATGTTTGGGCCTGTCCGATCAAATTGAACTTGGGCCTGAACAGTTCTGAAGATTTGTGTGAGGAGTTCCCCCGTCACCCAACTGCAATTTGTAACATCACCATGGGAGGGGGCTGGGACATTTCTCACCCATGCAGTTAATAGTCTGTCTTCACACGCAAAACTGTCAGCAATCTGTGAATTCTCACAAGCTGAATGTTCTTTAAAGTTTCAGGGAGAGGGAAACGAGTTGAGTTTGCTTGCTTTTTAGTATTTAAGTTAAAAGCATGTAAATAGATAAAGATACATTGAAGGCATTTATGTGTGTTGATAAGATCAGTTTTTTTAATCAAGCATACGCAGTAGGGGCAAAACACGATATCCTTATATAGTTTCAGATATGTTGACAATGCTGACATTATTTATATGTGCTCCATTGTTTGATCTGACTAGATTCACTAAAATAAGTTATTTACTGAAATAGCCGTGTGGTTGTACTAGCATATGGCAGGATGAAAGACAGCTCAGGGACTGATGGACGGATATAGTACTTACTCGTTTGGCCTGATTGGAAGAAACGGTTACAAAAGCTGGAGCTGCTGGATCTTGTACTGATGAGCTGGGATTGAGAGCAGAAGGAGGAGACGAGAAAGTGTTTAGCTGCTTTTTTATTCTGTTGACATGGGAAAAAATACAACACACACCTTAGAAAATAGATAAATGAGGTGTTCAACCAAAAGCCTGGTTTCTGCTACCAAATATTAACATGTGTGTGTATCTTCTCTCTCTATAATCAAATCTGTCACTACGAGGAATTTTTAACATTTGTCCTAATAAATAAAAAACCCAAACCCTAGCCAAGGATCATTATTATACTTTAAAGTTAATAGTTAAGACCATAGAAACAAAACAGTTTTATTTCTATATTATTTTATTTCTATATTATGAACCATTAGGGTACTGAGAGATAAAGCGCAGTTTGGAATAGTGAATAAGCCCACTTTCATAATCATCTTACTCTCACAATGCCTTGCTTTGCTTGTTTGCTATTGTGAGTAGGCTTTATTTGGGAAAGCCCTAAGGAGGGATGGATGGTCTGCCCAAATATCAAGCACAAAAGTGGAGCACAGCCCAGTGAGGCAGAAAGAGTAAGGTGCAGGAGACCGGAAGGGGCAAAACAAGAGTGTGTGAATCACGGAGTGAATAAAGGGCCAAATAAAAGATGTGAAGAAAGGGAAGTGAAGAGGATAATGGTCTGAAAAGAGACAATTAGACAGTATGCATACAGTGCAGTCCAAGTATTCACACTGTTCAGTTCCTGCAGCATATTGTTTTTTAAATTACAAGGTTATCTTGTTGACATTCATCTGTACCCCTCATACATACAACCCAAGGGTAAAAATGCCTTTCTACATAATTTACACAAAATAAGCACATGAAAATAGCATTAGCATTTCTAAAAAAAAGCTTAAAGTCTGCCCTTTTGAGGTCATACTCATTGTTTCAAATAAAATCCAGTGTGGTGAAGTCCAATCACAACAAAAATATACACGCCAGTTGTAATTTCAAATAGACTGCATTGTATGTGTCATAGACAGGATTATACTCATACATTAGCATAAAAGAGGTTAATATATGGGAAGGAAATTAAAACAGAATTTTAAACTGAATATTAAAACACTAAGAATAAAAACAAGCTAGAATGCAAATGTGAGACATCCTTAAAGACCGCTGGCATCTGCCCGTCGTGTGCATCAGCTAAGATTAGGTGGAGTCAGTGACCTGATAAATGCATGCCGGGGAGACACATTCAAAACAAACACTAGACCCCTTGAGGACTCATTGTGACAGACTGTCTACTCACTGTATCAGAAATAGATCCGTGTGGATACAGGCATGATTTAATGCCATAACTTTATATGACATGCCTTATATTAGACATGAAATATTTAGATAGCACAGATCAGATAAATAAGATGGATAGATAAAAAAAAAAAAGTATTTTTATAACCCCAATGAGAACTTGCAAAATCTCAATTACTTTACCTTAACTTTGTTTGATATGTCAATTAAAATGTGACCAGTACCAAGAGGGCTCCAGTCCAGTTCAAAGTGAAGTGCATGAAAACTACTTTGACCATATCTTGTCTTTGAAGCGTTCAAGTACCTTGGTAAGACCTGACCTGCACACTTATAGCTAAAATGTCTACACATTTTATGGCACAATTATAATAAATATTATTTGTATTATTATTGTTATTATTATTACAAGAGCTTTAATGGAATGATTGTATTGTATTGATCATAAGAGTCGTATCCAAAACAAAAAACTTCTGGGAGACTTACGCTACAGAACTTGGACATATCCCTGACTTAAATAGTCTGAAATTTGAAATTGTCAAATTATTTTTTATCCACAATTCTGCACTATGGAATGTGATGCTGCATTTAATCAGTAAGCAAAACAAGCAAACAAATGTATCAATTAATTAAATAAAAATGAACAATGCAATTCTGTAGACTACTCAAAGGAAATCTAAATATTTACCTGATAATATTGGAAACTGGCATAGGAGGCCCTTTTTCCTTTAGCTCCTGGACATTGACCACCTGAGGAACAGTCTTCAAGGTGGACTCGGTCAAGGAAGTGCTGACGACGGCTGGAACACACAAATTCATGTGTGAGCAATTCATGCACAGAAATGTACATAAACAGACAAACAGTGTTCATATTAAAAGAGGAACATACCAGGCTGGTGTAATTAAATTAATTTAAGGATTTAATTGTTATAAAAGCCTGATGTGAATTCTACTAAACAGTTTTGTAAGTGATTCTCAGATATGATGGTGCACACAAGGTGGTGGCTCACAGACCTGACCAAATTATTTGGTCAGAAAGTCTGTGTCTCCCTCTGGTGGTTAACAGTGGACATAGCAATATAATATTATAAAGCAGATTCTTTCACTCACAGCATTCCCCATAACCATATAACATATCTTTCATTACCATTTAAAAATAAATACATATTTTCAATTGCAGTCAATGTCGTGTTCTTCCTACCTGTCATCTGATTGGCCATCTGCCTGCGCAGAGCAGCAGTACCTGCAGCCTGCTGGGCAGGGATGGTGACAGGGACTGTCCTCTCAGTTGGTGGGGCTCCATGTTTTACTGTCTTTGTGGCCAGAGCAGTGCTTTCAGCCCCACAGAGGTTGATCTTGTTGGTTGGAACTGAAATATTAACAGCATTAACAGTGAGCAACATTTATGAAACAAAGCATGTCTACGAGGGTTTAACAGCTGCACTCTGTGACACACGTGGCATTTAAAAGCTGTGATCTCATGGCTTTTGAATGCCAAACAACTTTATAAGAACAGTCGGTGTGGTTTACTCACCAGGGCTGGCAATTGGGCTGAGTCCAAAGCCCATACCCTGTACTGAGTGAATTTTTGTCAAAGGGGTGGACTGGATGGCCCCAAAGCCTGGCTGAATGGAGGGGGTCCTCACTACCGTGGGGTGGCGAGGAGTGGACAATGCTGCAGGAATGACAGGAAGGGGAAGGATTTCTGTCTGCAGTTCCTCCTCCTCTTGCTCCAAATCTGCTGGGTGAGGCTCCAGGGACTGGGACAGGGAGGACGTGGAGCTCACATCATCCATGTCCTCGTAGTATTTGGGTGATAGGAAGGCTGAGCGGGACAGGTTTGCTGGAAGGGAAGAGATGAAGAACATCTAGGTTTCCAATAACTGAGGTATAAATATTTTTAAACACTTTTATCAAATATCATGACAAAATACAAAATTTAAAAAAACAAAATTTACAAAACAAAATGATATATAACTTAAACATCATTCCACTACAAATGACTGAAAAGTTGCCTTAAATGTCAATTTCACAAATTCAATGAGATTACTAAAATGAGAAACACATTTCTGAAGGTGTCCTGGTCATGTTTCTTCTCTGAAACTGTCATTACATATATTTAAAAAAAACAAAAAACATAATCCTGTTAATTGTATTCCTAGATTTGGTATTTAGTGTTACTCTTTAAAATTAATTTAAGCAGGACATTATTTGTACCTGGTGCGGTTGAGCGGACAGGTGGCATCTTTCCTTTTGAGAGGAAGTTACGCAGCTGGGACAGTTTCTTTGGTGATATCTTGACTTCTGGAGAAACATTTGTGTTTATCACAAGTTGTAATCAAGGAACATGACATCCTCTATTATTCTTATATTAATGATATATAAAGGTGCATACCTGGAGATTTGGATTTAGGCTTAGGAGGGGTTTCGTCCAGCCTGCTTTTCAGGAGTGCATCTCTTAAACTCTCAAGCTCTGTTTCCAAGCTGTCATAAAAACACAGACATGAGTTGTTTATTTTGCAAAAAACAACCCCATTTTCTCAGAGCCATTTGCAGTGTACTGATGCACATAATGGACTGAAAGAATGAGTGTAATTTTTATGCAATTCAGATTATGGTGATTATATTGTTAGCTATTATGCCAGCCAGTTACAAAGACAAATAACCTTCTAAGTTGATTTTATTCTGTTTTAATTATTCATAACTGTTCTCAATTCAAATAGCTGCCCATTGAGTCAACTTGAAATATGAAGTTTCTTGTTCCCAAATCTACTCTCAAAGTCTACAAATTTTCCCATTCCTCTATCCCTGCTCCTCGTTCTTTGCCAGCTCCTACCCAGAGGTTGTTGCTGTCGCAGTACTGCTGTGTGTAGTTGGAGCGGTAGCCTTGTTGTAGAGATGCAGTGAAGTGAGATGCTTAATCAACTGGTCCAATCTGTTTTTCTGCTGGTTGATAATGTACAGGTTGTTGGACAGTGTAGTAAACAGTCCCTGACGTCCTGGCACAACCATGTGTCTGTGAAGATGATAAGTACTTAATTAAAAATTACACTCAACACCAAACATTTTCAGCATCAAATACACAAACAGCTGGTCTGTTGTGCTTACTTCTGCTTTTTCTTCTTCTCCAGGTGTTTCTCCCATTCCACATCCAACACATCATTGACATCTTCCACAGCAAACCTAACGTACTGGTACAGCCTGCGGATCTCCTGAATAATACGATTTCAAAATAAAATAGACATGAGGGTGTTGATAATTCATTTTAAGGCTTTACAAAAAGTATCCATTGATGCAAACATTTTACCTTGAGCTGTTCCTCACTGCGGGGGTCCAGAGGTTTTTTATACAGCAGCTGTCTGTAATTTCTGTCTCTGCTCAGCTCACTCTGGGCCTTGGCTTCTTCAGCCCCAGCAAAGCCCTCCAGTAAAGTTGTCTTCAGTGTACCAATGTCTCCATGAAGAGACTGCAAATCAGACAAACTTACTTAAGTAAAAGTACAAAGCATTACAATGTACTTAAAGTATTCATCATGCAGAATGGCTCCACTCAGATTGTTTTATATTTTCTAAATATATTATTTGTTTTGAGGCATTTATATAAGCAGCATTTCATTTTGTAAAGATAGGTCTCATTAACCTTCTTTATATACTGTTATGAGGTTTAACTTAAAGAAATATCAAATCATTTAGAAAGTATCATGTTTTTTATGGTCAATCTTGACCTGAAAAGTGACTAAAGCTGGCAGCTAAATGTAGTGGAGTAAACAGTACAATATCAACCACTAAAATGTAATGGAGTAGAAGTACAAAGTTACATAAAATGGCAATACTCAAGTAAAATACATGTACCTCAAAATTGTACTTAAGTTACGTTCCACCCCTGTATATAGACAAGTAGCATGCAGTAAAAACATAAACTTTAAAGAATATAATATACAGGGCTGTACAAAAACACTTTTGGTGCATCAAAAGTTAGACATCATTTCCACCAGCCACAAGAGGGGATGATTGTACACATGCTGGTGTTTTTATTCATCATCATCCCTGTAAACTTATGACAGTGATTGCTATTCTAGGGGCATTGCATTGTGAGTAGGAGGCAGCTGTTGTGGGTAGGATTTAGCTGGTGTGTGTGTCTATCAGCCAACAAGGATTTAGGTTAGCCCAAAGAATTTCTGAACATGTTTTGGTTTTCCAAACATGATCTTACCTCTGTAGTTTCCTTGATCTCAAAGGTGAAAATATGGAGGTCTTCTGACTCCTTCCTCAACTCCTTCATCTCATCGTTGGTGCCAACCTTGAAGTCAGCTCTTGCGCTTCGTGTCTTGAGGTCATCCAACTCCTTCTGGAAGTGTGCAATCTGTTGACAAGCCAAAGTTGTGCTTTAGTTTTGAAACTACTTGAAGAAACATTTCAACACTGGGTGTACATAACATGTTATGACTAAGTTACACCAGCTTTTTGTAAAGCCTTAATTTCACAATTAATGTTAAGCAATCCTAAATTCTTAGAAATGATTACAGTAGCTTTGTCACTAAATTGGGTTGCACCACTACAGCTAAGACATACATTGGTTAATGTAGAAATATGTGTATGTAGCTTGATTCATCTTTCACTCTAAACAACTGCTGCTGAAGTAAAGACATTGTTAAAATGTGTTAATATAAATAAATATTATACATATGTAAAACATCAGGAAAAGTAAGCAGAACATGGAAATTAAACTTATTCAACTTAAATTATTTATTTATTATTATTATTTATTTGCACTTATTTCCAACTGTATATATGTCACCTGATCAATCTTCTCCAGATTGTCCAATATTTAAACAAGACAGACAGCAACTGTTACACTAAGATATGACGTTTATAAAAGGATTCTATAAACACTTCAATTTAAAGAAAATGTATGTATTTAAAAGTTAATTTCAGTTCAGCTTTCCATCACTTTCAATAAGTTTTGCATCTGCCCTTTTCTCAAGCCACATAATTAATATAGAGCTATTGAAACAAATGCTGGTATAAATCAACTGTAATGTAGGTCCATTTTAGCTAAATGTCAACACCATTTACTCATGAATTAGTCACCTATTCATAACTAATCTTTAAGTGTAAGTGTTTGATTATGCCATGGTTATGACTGTATTAGTCTTGCTAAAATGATCTATGCATAAAGAAAATAGAACCATCAGGGGCTAATGTTAGTTGGCACTGGTTGAAGAATTTAATGTTATTATTGTAGGCAAAAGCCAATCTACTCTGGATAAAGTGACGTTATATAGTCTTATCAGCTTATTAAGGTTATCACATTGCTATTTATATGTTATATTGTATTTTTTACTCAATCATGATTGGTAATATATATCTTAAGCTAGCAAGGTAAATTAGCTAAAATAGCTAACATTATGTAGCTAGCTTTATTTTAGTAATTTTGCATATGCTTTGGAGCACAAAGGTCTTCATTTTTCTTTTTAGTTTTGTAAAAGTTCTTTAATTAAAAAAAAGGTACATGGTACTCTAGTGTGTGCTGGATGATATGTCTCACCTCTTCTAGTATTCCCGTCATGATGGGATCAGAGTCTTTCTTCAGGGCCTTCACACTAACAGCCGCCTGCATTCAGAGGTGATAAAGTACATCACAACCAACACTTCAGTCAGTAGGAGTCACACCAACAAATACAAACAACCAA
>CAFUXE010000738.1:86007-114889 GCA_903364295.1 Serranus cabrilla
TATAAACAGACAGAACCTGTGGGGTTTGGACACGGCTCTGGGCAGCAGGAGCAGGTTTCTGGACGACAGTGGGTGGTGTGCTGGTTTGAACTGGACGCACTGGGGCTGAGACACAAGCAACAATATTAGAATCACAATGCAAACCATAAACATTCTTATAATAATGAAACACAAAGTATAAAAGTGAAGGAAGTGAGGCAGGCTTACTTAATACAGCTGGTGGCTTAGCGACTGCAAGTGAAGGGGCAGTCAAACTGCTGGAAATGGGGGCAACTGTTTTGGGAAGTGAGGAGCTGAAGGTGAAAGACTGTGGGGTTGGTGCTGGGGTCTCCAGTGCTGAAAACCTTTGGAAAGAGCAGACAGACAAACCTTAATGTCCCAGTTGGACTTCCCTAATGAATTAAGGGTCAAAAAGGTGAACAATAGTGATTTACCTCTCATTTAGATTAAGTTTCACTGTTGGTGGGGAGGCAGCAGCAATGCTCTGGGGTGTTGGAGTTGGAACTGGAACTGGAGCTACCACTGTTGGTTTGATGGAAGGGGTGAAAGAAAACGCAGAGGGCGCTGATGGAGTTTCAGAGGGAGGTTTTGAGGCAAAAGAGAAGCTTGAGGACCCTGTTGAGCATGTCGTTGGGACTGAGAACATGAAGCCTGATGATGATGATGATGTTGGCACAGGAGCTGTGGGAACAATGCTGAATGGGGCAGCAGAGGAAGATGCAGCAGGGGCTGGAGGAGTGGAAGCAGCAGCTGAAGTAAGACCAAGGTTTGGGAATGTTGCTGGGGCGGATGGGATGGAGGCAGCGATTTTGGGCAGTTGGGCTGCCAAAGAACCTGCAAACAGAGAAGAAATTTGCTGTCATTTGATCGCAACTTGTGTCCACAAAAAGTGGTTTCTCGTTGTTGAAGCAACTGGATTAACCTTAGAGTGAAGAACAAGTGCACATTTTCATGTTTAGCCACTCTCAACTCAAGGACTCTGCATAAAAGTAGTTAAGCCCCAAGGAGTTAGGCTGTGTAAAACTGTTTTTCTAGCTTCACTTCACCTTTTAACTTCACTAGTCAAATATTTCCACTCGACCAAAACAAATGGTCTCATGCAATAAATGTTAGTGAATATAAAGTGAAAAGAAATTAGATTAAAATGACAACATTCTAGCAACAGAAAAAAAACATACAGTGATTGTCTCATTTGCAAATATTTTTGCTTTAAAAAATGTGATAAACTACAATGATAATACTGCAATTCCCTCTGCTCTCATCACCTCTGCAGTCAACACAACTTTTTAGAACTTTTTGCAGGTCCTATTTCATGATGCAAAGTGTGATAACCCCTCCAAACTTCATTGTTGATTTAGCAATTAGTTAAAAAAAATAAAATATTATGGATCATAAAAGTGTTGTTCCTGTAAGACATAAAAATAAGCCTAATGAGGGATGTATTTGGATGTGTTTGTTTTATTCACAGCTCTCTCTGGCTGTTAAACTAAGCTGTGATGCAAACTCACAAGACACAGGGGATTGAAAATCTTGCAGACACTTCCATATCACTGCATTAGGTGATGATCACATGAGGAAACGCACCATTGCAATGTGTGATTAGGAATAATTTTGCAGCCCTCTCGACAACACTTTATAATAAAACATCTGCCCAGTTCTCTGGCTCTCTTACCTGGCTTTGGCAGTCTCTCTCCTTCCAAGGGGAGGTCATTGGGGGCTGAGATCAGTTGCTTTACTCCGGGATTGAGGTTGAGCAGAGCAAATGGGCAGAGTAATCCCTCCGTGGATAGCATCAGCATAGTGGGTGCTGGGGGCAAGGTCTTCTCATCAGCTTTGAAAAGGGGAAAAGAGCAGCACAGATATTTAGACAGAGACATTTTGTAGTCTTCATGATGTGCAAATGAAACTGAACAATATGTTTACCATAATGCCGGGCTGTAGCGAATAGCATCAAAGTTTCATTTATTGGGACATTGGAATTCTAAATCAACATTTAAACGCTTCACAGCATTTCTTTTCTGATAAAACATTTTTCTGCAATTAAAGATACTGATTAGACTAAAATTATAAGTATAATACTATTTGCAGAATTAGATGTCAGTGTAGGCTGGGTATGGTAAGACTGTTTCTGACTCATGATCCAAACATTCCCAATAAATCCAGAACATTTTTAAGAGACAAACGTATCAATATGTAATTTCCAGAATTCACATGTTTTTATCTATTATAATATTCAGCTTCAAACCATTAGTTGTTTTGTTTTTTTTTATCATTCAGCCTTTTCAAAAACAAAGCAATCTAATAGCAGCAAACTGGTGAATTATATTCATGAAAGAACACTGATTTAAAAAGACTAACTCATTTAATCGGATGTATCACTTTATTCAAATTGAGGATTTTGTTTTAGAATTTTCTTTAAGGTGATGACATCATAAAATATGACAACAAAATTTGAAGCTTGATTCTAAAATGACAAAAGGAACTTTGGTAAAGCTTTACTATTATTCACAAAACATATGAAACACATATTTCTTTCATATTTGTAACCTTCTACAGATCAGAGAGCCAGAAGAAACTGCAGCTCTCTTGGAGTTTTGTTTCAAGTCTCTTAATTAAGAGACACATGCATGTGTGATCTACATTGCGCAGTAACAGACTTTTGCAAAAAATTATTTAGCGTTCCTCACAGCTTTGTGCTTCCAACTCACACCACTGCATGAGGGAAATAATTACCAGCAAGTGTTATATGCTCACTATTCTCACTGTGTTCATGATGGCAAAATGCTTTTTACCATTTATACAATGAAAGTTCCGACAACATTTGAGCACAGAACTACATGTTAGTCTCACTTTGACCTTGGCTCATTCTGCCCCCCAGTGGTTAAAATACGATCCCAGTGTCTCAGTGTGTGTAAAAAAAGGCACACTGTAGTCGTGCACAGAGACGACTGTCCTAAGATGCCTCATTTAGTTAATACACAGTCCACTCACTGCATTCCTCTTCTTGCCAAACCCCCAAACTCTTTCTGCTCTTCACACCCACTTTCCTGCACTCTCCAAAATCATGCAGTGCGCTGTGGGCTGCAGACAAAAATGGCAAAACCAGTCTAAACCAACATTTAAATGATGAAACTGAGTATTCACACCCCAAATTAAAGATGCATTAGTCAGAGCTGATACTAGTCATTTCAGATACGTCAAAAAAGTGCACTGAACACTTTGTCCTCTTTGTTCTCTCTACAGCTGTCTCATATCTTAAACTATTCCTCAAGTATAACTCTCACTGTCATCAGCGGATGACAGCAGCTGGTGCTCTTTCTAAGTACATTTCAGTGTTTGATTAATTACTGCTGACTCACCTCTCTGACTGTTATAGTATATTTTGCATCTACTGTATATTCATTCCACGCACTGCATGTATGCTTTCGACATAATGGAAGTATATTGTTTTTATTGTCTGCTTAAATACAAAGCTATCGACTACAGACACTCACACACAAAAATACATTTATATAATCAATACACAAATTAAAGCAAACAGAAAATGGCAATTATGTTGCAAGAATATAGTGATACTAAGTTCTTCACAAAAACAGAAATATAGCATCTAATGTTTAGTTTAATTTCTGTTATGAAACTTTAGTTGAAAGATAGAGATAAGCAAAACGAGTGAAAGAGAGTGAACAGAAGAGAGAGGCACACGGTGAACCTCATCAGCATTCTGCAACAGGATTGTCTGGGCTTTGTTGTTTGTTGTGGTCCTCTAGCTTGTCTGAGCCATTTTAATGAGTGCATTTTTTCTCCACAGATAACTCTCGTTACTCTCCCTTCGCTTTCCCTATCTTATGTCTCACTTCAGATAAAGGTTTTGATCAGACAACAATCATGTCGAAATGTTGCTCAAATTGCAGGTTTTTTTCCTTTGCTGGGGAGGGAGTTCTTGGAGTGAGCGGGGAGAGATGTGACTAGACAGCAACAGCAGCTCTACGTGAATGTCTGGCAGACTAGGCCATTTAAGATAAAACAGTGTACCGAGACGGCAGCTTATCACTATTCTTTACACATGCTGCAATAGAGCACTGCAGTGGATGCTGTATGCACAAAGATATTTCAGCTTTCCAGCTTCATCAGATCATTAAGGGAGTGCTGAACATAAAGAGTTTAAACCAAGAATGGAGTTTAAGAGACAATACAAACTATTAGAAAACTAAAGTTATTATAAAAAGACCTCCTCAATGTTGAAATATACCTTACTTATCGAACAGTAATCATTGGTTAGTAGGAATCTGAGCGGGCAAATAGAGAAAGCTGTAGTACTATGAGGTTTTATAAAAAACAAAAAACAAAAAAACATATATCTTACCCACGACAATATGAAATACTCTAAGCATGGATGTTCATTAAAACAGGCTTAGCGGGGTGGGCGGTATTACTGGTGGCAGATGGTGTATAAACCTGCCTAAACTGGTTTGATTCTCTCCACATCGTACATAATGTCAATTAACTGTTTTCTGAAAAGCCCAATGCATTCCATTTAAAATACCATTTATAATTAACAACGCTGTGAGAATAAAAGTGATACACAAAACAAGAAATGGCACTTGCAGGTGGGAGGGATTAAATTTAACATTTTGACTACTGAGGTGGGAAATGTTGTGATTTCAGCTCAATTACGTCAGAGAACATGGTTAAAAAATGCTCTATCACAGTATATGTGGTTTTATATTATGAAGCAATCAAGAAAATACTACTTATTTGAAGATAACATTTAAAAAAACTGCTCCCTAACAAATAATTAGGTGCCTCTTTTGGCTAATAACATAAACTACAGTAGTCCTTAGCAAATGACATGAAACAATGTTTTACCTGAGTAGAAACAGTCTAGAAAAAAAAATACATTAAAACTTTATTAAGCACGTCCAGCTGCACCAAATGGTTCAGCATTAAGCCAACTTCTTTTTACTGGTGTACTGGTAGAGCTTGCATCAGTATGAAAATTATTCTACAACAACATTAATTAAATCAACATAATTAGTAGTCAGCATCTGACCTTCATGAAAAGATTATTTAATAAGAAAGTATATCTGAACTTGTTCTTAAAAAAAAGGCTCCAAATGTGTGTTTACTGGCCAATTGACAGCCATCTCTGAATGCCTTTGCTGAAGAGAAATGACTAACAAACACCGGGATAAGTTTAGACATCCAGTTTATATGTGCAAATCTGGTCAGACAGGTGAGGAGAGAAAATATACAGAGAGCCAAATTCACTTACTGATGTAGATCTCCTGCTGGCTGGTGTAGTCTATGGCTAAGCCAAGGGGCAGGGTGTCTTCATTCGTCTCAGTCACTGGAAGCTCAGCTCGACTCGCATCTTCCAGGATCCAAAGCTCCCAGCTCTGAAAGGACAACATTCAATGGTGGTCAACACAGTTTACAGAAATGTGATGCATTTTCCCTCACACTGTAAAAGTATTTCAACTGTTTATTGTAGCTCAATAAAAAGATCAGAATAAAATTGTTTTTTTAAGTAAAACAAGACTTGATAGAGACGTGATAAATTGTTCAAGTCTAATTCAATATGAAAGATGCAGATAACATTATTTGTTTTGTGGTGATTGAAAAACTTCACCACATCCATAAGCCGACCTAATTGCCTCAAGAGGGAAAGATAAGTATTTGGCATTAGGTCTGTTGACTGTAGAAAAAGCTCTATGAGCATAAATGATTCAAAAGGAACGCGTTTTCAGTATGAAGAACTTTGTGGAACAGTAATGCAGCTCTCCTTGACACACTGGACCTCATAGTCATAAACCTCATAGTGTCATATTTTTCCTTTCAAACCTACACTGATCTCACAGTTTACTTCACTTCTGGAATTTAAATTGAAATCCATAACAGCGAGAGACATTTCACTTCTATCTATAATCAAAACAGTGTGTCATTTAAACTTGTGATCTTTATGTCAACTTCAGCTTTCCACTTAAAAGGTACCTTGTCCTCTTGTCTGGCAGCTATGACGCTGACTTCAATGGAAGCTGCTGATGCTGCAAACACAAGGTCCCTGGATGACATAAACAGTGGGGTAAAGCAAAAAAAAACACCAGTTTAACATGACATTGAAAAAAACTAACTAAAAAACTTTTAATTGACTGAAAGAATAACCAACACAGTTAATATGCTGTTGGTTGGCTTTTATACCATCAATAACAGTAAATTGTGATAATCCTTACCAGTCCTCCACATGGCTGAGAAAGTAGTGGTGTTGTCTCTCAGTGCAGCTGCCGTACACCGTGTCACTAAAGTTCAAATACTTTGTCTCCACTCTCTCATCCTTCTTCTAAAAAACAAAAACAACAAAACAAACCCATTTGCTAAAGGTGCATTAACAAGATGGCATGAATGATGAAAGTTATCTGAATGATGAAACTTAACGGGAAACAGTTCTCAATTAACATTTCTACATGTAGGTGAATTTGAAGAGAAATATATTCAAATGTATCTACTGAGGCAAAATAAGTTAAGACATTACAGAAGACTTGAGGGATACAACCTGACAATAACCCAAATGTGATAATATGAATTCAGTGGACTATAAATGTTGGGTGTACTCACAGGAAGCGAGATCAACACTAGCTCAGGAGGGGTCTCAAGGGACCCATCTGCAGCAGCATATACCACTGCAAACACAAAGGTTCTCAGCCACAGCACATCCAGAACTGTGAGACAGCAGGAGAGAGGTGTTAGCTGCAGACGGGATTAACACAGTAATTATAGCAAAACTAAATTAAAATATGTAATGAATTGATGAGGGATGAATTCTCTCTCATATGTCATCAAAACTTCAGCTCTAAATATGAGAGTGGAACAAAGACCCCTGGGTTCACCTTACCTTTGACAGGTTCATCAGAGGTGTAGAAGTTTGGACATGGGATAACTTTTTTCTCCTC
Source organism: Serranus cabrilla (assembly GCA_903364295.1). NCBI lineage: Eukaryota > Metazoa > Chordata > Actinopteri > Perciformes > Serranidae > Serranus > Serranus cabrilla. The sequence continues at coordinate 92,955 of CAFUXE010000738.1, forward strand.
TAGTGCCTTTTCATCAAAGAAGGAAATCAGTTATTTATATTGTCAGTGATTGGATGTTAAAGGTCTGAAGAAGCAATAAGGTTTTTATTTTTGAATACTGTGTGAGGTTCACTTACTGGTGTATACTGACAGACTGTAGAATCCATTTTTCCTGCGGCGACTTGTTTTCCTTTTGGACTCCAGCAAACTTTGCAAAACAAAGTGTGATAATTAAAATTCAGCCACAATAAAGAAATTGAGGATAAGTAAACTAGAAAAAGGGCAGTGTCTGACTTACGGCATGTGATGCCACATGAATCAGGTAGCGTAGCTTGCACTTTGACACTGTCAGTAACATCCAAAATCATCATACGGCCATTAGATAGACAGGCAGCCAGCATGGATGCCTGCACAGGATTCCACCTCAGGTCTTGCACCAAAGTGCCAGGCGCCACTGGCGGCAGTAGTGAGGCAAAAGGCAGCTTCTGTGGTCTTGCCTGGAAAGGAAAAAACATTTAACATTTGAAAACCCAGGGAAGAGAAGTAATAACATCCTAACTGAAATTTGTGAATATGGAGACCAACTTAATTTCCATGAAATTAAATCATTATGCACTACCTACTAATAATCAAACTGTTTGTTGCATACAGACTATGCCCCACTGTTGTAGAGTTTCACAAACAGTATTTATGATAGTCAAAATGCAATAACAATAATTATTTGGACACTTTATAGCACATTATTATTGTGATAATTAAATTAACAATAATCGGAGTCTGGTGCCGCTGAATGACAATGTCAGCTTTAAAAAAGCTTAAAATGTGCATTTCTTATTAGAACAGATCACTAATTTCCCTGCAGACATTGTTAATTTCAGTGAGTCATTTGCATCACAAAATTATTTACTGGAGCATTGTGGTGATTCTGAGATCACACAGCACAACTAGCAAATATAGAAGAGTTTCTCATGTTTCTTGTATAAACATGCATATATACACACAAACCCTGGCAAAACCTGAAATAAGCATGACGTATTTTTAATACATCGGCACATTAAACACACTGACTAAAGTAGTCACCTTGTTCATGAAGGTGCGGACATCATAGAACGTGAGGGACAAACACGCCTCCTCAGACATGCCACATACTGACAAAGTAAGTTCATCACAACTGAGAGCCAAGTGGTGCAAGGCCAGTTCCACAGTCACCTCCGCCAATGGTGCTATACCGTCAACTAGAAGAAAGAAGAAAATAGGAGTGACCTTTGCGTTAGAGATATGAATGAAAATTAAGATGTACTGTTGAAGGTAAAGGACATGACAATGTGCTTCAAAACTGACATTCTAATCCAAACTTCAAAAACAGTCATACCTATTTCATAGGCGTTGCCGTTACATTTATCAGCAGCCAGAATGTCTCGAGTCAGGTAAACTTTGAATGTTCTGTCGAGCCCGACAAAGGTTAAACCATATTTGTTTGAGATGGTAAGCAGACTACTTCTTTCTTTTGGCAGATCTTCAGCAGGGTCAAAGACCCTTGCTTTCTTCATCTGACGAAACTGAAAATCCTGAAAAAGAAAAACAAGCAGAGTGTGTTACTACATACCCTAAGCAGTTAGGGGTGGTGAACAGGTGTGATTAGAGTGAAATTAATGCAAACTCAAACTAAACCATACCTCCTTCACAAATAACTGTATAGCGTAAAAATGCTGCCTGACAACATGGTATGTGCACTAACAATGTCATCTAACTACCTTTTCTTTGACTTTGAGAGAATCTGACTAGTTTCAATTTCACTTGTTTGTTAACGACACAAGTACGCTGCGCAAAGCCTCAAAACGAATGTTAAAATTTGCTGATAGCTGTGGACTCACGTCACGTTAGCTAATGGTGCTAGGCTGCGCTGCTAACGTTACAACAAAATGTATTGGACCTGACATGTATTTAACGAGTTTAACACACAGGACGTTGATCATTCACCTAACTCCAAGCTAGGATTCAACTCTCAATGAGCGTTACGTTATATGATGTACATTAGTTAAATTGCTAATAACTTCCGTGCTAGCTTAACGTTATGTAGCGGACTACAAACTGAGCAGATAAAAGTTTCTGTTGGGGCTTTTTCTTGCCTTATTTTAAATTGTTACTAACGTTTTTACTGATATCTGTGCCCAAGTTATCAATGTGGCTCTGCAAATGTTGTTTGGTTTGAGTAAACTAAACAGTAAACAGAATCTGGACACGGTAGTCTACCTAGCCAGTCAGCTAAGCTAGCCAGAACCGTTGAAAGTGAATCAGGGGGTTAGCAAACATTAGCTTCCAGATGCTAACATGTCAACACAACTTGAGGATAACAGCATACCTTCATTTCCCTCTCAGGAGGGGTGTCTGCGTCGTCACTCATTTTTAAAGCACAAATGCTCTCGCTTGTCCAGACGACGTGCTGTATTAGTTTACTCCTTCCTTATTTGTATCGCAGACAAATTTCTGGGGAGCCACATTAGTCTGCCAGGACAGTTCTACACACGCCGCGCGATTTTGCCGAACAAAACGTCACAGCTACGTAGGACGACAAATAGATACCAGAGCGCTCTGACACTCAACACATAGCTCATACCATGAAGATATCGTCTCGTACACTAAAGTTTATTTACAAAATGTGGATAATATCTGGCATATTTTATGGGAATAATATCTGGCCTATTTTGGTTGCATTTAAATAAAAAACAATGCAGACTAGCTGGGTGACATGGCCAAAAGTTTATGTCCTGATGTAGCTCATATTAAACATCCTGATAACGATATATATCATGATAGATTTTTTTCCTAGTAATTCAATAACGAAAGTCTATATGAAGCAACGACATGATACAGCCTGTTTTTATACAATGCATGCTTAGTTTGAGCAAAAAATTATATTATATTATATATATCTTATTATTTTTACATACTGTTTATACTGTAACAATAACACTACCAGCATATCATCAGTGTCATTAGCACCATCTTGCCACTGCACCTTATTTACCTTTTTATTTATCGTGTTTTTTAAGTGTCTTGTCTTATTCGTATTTTTCTTATTTGTATTTATTCTATTCTATCCTGTTGTCATTGTATTGTTGTATTGTACTTAAATACCGGACTGCTATGACAATCTAATTTCCCTTCGGGGATGAATAAAGTAATCTATCTATCTATCTAAAAAAGCATATTTACACCTATGTACTTTTACTGCACTACATTTTTAGGGTCAAATATTATACTTTTGACACAACACAAATAGGAGCATTTTAAAATGATTATGCAGGTTTGTGCATGTTTATCAATTAACCGCATACAAGTATATTAAGTAGCCAAAATTAACCCTAACCTGACAACAGTCTAATGCTGCTGACATAAATGCATTAAAAATAATAATATAGCCTAATCCAATAATATATTTGGAATATATAAAACAATCTGAGTAGGGCCATTTTGCAAAATTAGTACTTTTACTTTTGATACCTGGAGTACATTTTGATGCTGATACTTTTGAACACCAGTCTTTTACTTAAAACATAGACACATGTGCAGTACATGTTCTGCCTATGTGTTTTTAGACGAAATGCATGTGGTTTTACATTGTAGATGTTGACTCTTTATGCCTTCTGTAGCCTAAAAATGGTTCTGAATTCGTATTGTGGCTTTCAAAAAGAAGTTTCAATATGTCATGGATGATTTACAAGCCTTTATCAAGAAGAGGTGCCATTACCCTGCTTCTTGACAATGTCTTGATATATAATAAATGTGAATCTGAATGTTTAGCCTTTCTACAATGCATAACAACTTGAAAACCCATCTCAAACAAGATTCCTCGGGGGGAAATATTTTCAAAAGCAATCCTCTTGTGTACTGAGTATTTAGAGGTCAGCACTTAGCAAATCCCTGACAGCTATCTTAAAGAAATAACCTCCTACAATGCAAACAGAGACAAAAGAAAGCGGACGGCATTGTATGGTGAAGTAAGGACTTTTATTAGAAAGCAGATTTTTCTGTATTGCATTTAAAGAAATCAGGTACTTTTGGACTACACAACTGAAACTGGTGATGGCAAATACCATGATGGGAATGAAAGGTAGATTCTTATGCAACATCAAAAGTGGCAACTTGCATTTCTGTTGTATATATTATTGATGCTTGAGTCAGAAGGCGCATAAACATTTTAACATTTTTCATTTGAAACATAAAGCAGTATCAACACTGAAATTGTCCCATCCCAGGTTGCCTGGTCCAAGCCCTGTTGATAGTGAAGAACGTTACCATGATCCAAGTGCAGGGTTGCATGGTAAGATCCCCTTTTGTTGTATGGACTCTTATCCATTGAGAGGTTACCAATAAGCCCAGACTTTGGACCAAGTGTCGGCCCATGCTTACCAGAGCATTATAGATATGGTCCATGTCAACATGGGACAGCTCTGTTCACGAAGCACCAAGGTATCAGTCAAATATCAGTCAGTCCTTGTTGCAGAGACACACACTTATAACCAAGAAGGCCGGAGGTAACATCATCATGTCCCTCCGCTCTGGAAAGTAAGCTAGCACAGACCAAAGCAAGCTGGAGAACAGGAGACAAAGCAAATAGCAAGAGCACAGCAAGTCATGTCAAATCTCCCATAATGCACTTTGGGTCGCATCCCTATTCTGATTGTCAGCGCTCTGAACACATGGCTTTAAAAGTTTTCTCCTCATTCGCCGAACCCTCCGTCACTCTTTATCTCTCATGTTTCTAAGTAGTTCTAAAGTGCTGGCATTATGTTCAAGGACACATACATACACATACAAACTTTTAGTGCATTTTTCTGAGTCTGCTGAAGTTCAAATGCACACTCAACTGGGTAGTTAATGTATTCCACTCTTTATCACTACTTGCCGTCATTATTATAATAGATTAAACTTGACGCAAACATTCAATAAAAGGCCAGGGTGTGTGATAAAAATACCACCCTACTCTTTGCAAGACTCCACAGTCTTTGTTTGCTAACAGTGACAACAGTTATTCAGCATAAAATACATGGTGCATAAAGATCAGAGGTTTCATTGGGTTAGAGTGAGTGTCTGAATGGCATGCATTTTATGATACAAGTGTCTCTTTGCATATAAATGTATTGTTTTCAGGATAAACCACTCAATGGAACAAAAACCACTGTGCCCATCAGTTTTACAGTAATGGGGGATGAACGGAGCAATATGTAAGGTTTCAGAAAATAAGTAACAATTTATTTGCAAAGAAATGTTTGCGAAAACAGGTTCTTTTCAAGCAACAATCCCATTCTATCTCGTTCCTCGTCATGTTCAATGATCATCCAGGTGAATGTATGTCATTACAATGAAAAAAGAAATCTTAACTACAGAGTTTGCCGCAAAGGAGATTTCAATCAACGTTATATGTAAAATACATAACAATTACATACATTTTACAAGACTTTTTGCTTTCAGCCACCTCAAACAGCTCATCCTCCCAAGGGTTAGCCTTGACATTCTCTGAGAATATCTCAGTTTATAGTGCAACATCATTCATGTTCAAATTCACCCTGCACAAGAAAAATAAAAAAGACCCAAAGCAAGAAGAGAAGCCAAAGTTTTTCCTAAAAAGGTTGGTGGTTTTTGTTGGCTGGGACAGAGTCAGACATATTTTACAGTAAGGCAAACAAACAGAAAAAGCTGAAATGTGAAAACATCAAGAGAAATAAATGTGAAATGGTTATGTATGTGGGATTGTTTTGTGAGGAAGACTTCATCCTATGGGAAAACAATATATTTTTATAAACTTTTTTGGAGACTTCTGAATTGATAAACATAAAGTAAGACTGAATAATATATTAAATACATTGGAGGCCAATTTTTTGTCTTATCACAACATCCACAGACACACACAGTCACAGTCTAAGGCACTGCTCCACACCCCTTTATCACTACAGTGGAGTCTATAAATGTTACCCACCCTGTAGTATTTACTACACTACTGGCCCAATTTTCGTATCTGAATCATGGGACAGACACAGAAAATTATTTTTCACTTTTATTAACAATGTGAGATCGGTCACGGCCTTAGTGGAGGTCTGCGCTCTCTGAGAGCCCTTCTTGTTGAATTGGAGATAATTTGAAATTCCTGTCAGTTAAAGTAGTGGCCATGAAAAACAAATAGCCTGTTTCAAAATTACAACCAAAAGCGAAGATTGTTGCATGAAAATACAAAGAAACAAAAAGACAAAGACAGAATTTACTTATGGCACAATTTAACAGTTAAATAGTTCATTTTCGGGGGTTAGCATTCTGATGAAGTTAGGTCTTGTGATCTAAAGTAATAACTTTGAATTTGGTTCATTTCAAAAAATGAAATCCATTGGAGGAAAAATGCAGATGTGAAGGTGATCCTCTTATGAAGTCAGAGATTGCGGTTCCGACTGAATATCTTTATTTTTATCACAATTTTCTTTTAAGAGCAACATTAGGAACTGGGGTGCTCAATAAATTAAGAATGAGTTAAAGAAATATATCTGTACAGAAAAAATCACAATCTCGCAGAGTTTTTAACCTTAGAGATGCACATAACTATCAAAATGACTAATAAAAGGAGGAGCTTGTTGGGATAAAAATAGAATAAAGAATAAAAGCCTGTACTCAGACTTTGCTCAGTTTTCTGTATATTAGGGAAATACTCCCTGGTGTTCACCACTTTGGAAGACCAGTTTAAAAATAACAAAACCTTCGATTTGAACAACATCCAGCCTCACAGTTAACGTTAGATTATGGCCCATTTTTAAGATCATATAAAAAACAAAGTGTATTTCACCATTTTCAATCAAGGCTTGGATCCCTCGTCAAAGCAGTGCTACAGCTTACATTCATTCATCATCAGCCATTCGCTCACAGCGCTGTTTTACCTATGGTGGATCACATTTCTTGCAAAACCTCGATACTGTAAACGTCATTAATATTATTTTTAATTATTATCATTATTACCCAGTGCAATTATAACCCTGTGTTTCTTGTGCAGGGCAGTCTTAAAGCTTCTCCTAAACAATCCAAAACAAGTAAACAACCTTTGAGGTGGCACAGCACTAAAGCATGAACAGATTCAATATATTTCAGGGGTTTATACTGTATTTTTTGTTAGCTTACGCTTTCAATGTTTGCAGGGGAAAAGTCCGATTAACTTTGCCAATAACTTCCAGTAAATCTGATGGTCTGACCTTGTGATTAAATGTGCTTTGACACAGTAAACAGAAAAAAAACATACAACAGTGTACTTCTTAAAATCAATGCACAAAACAACAAAGAAAGGCTGTGTGGACTGAGTCCCTATGTGTGGCAGAAAGCATGAAAACAGTTATCAAAAAAGAAAGTATGACAAATACAGGTTTATGTCCCTGTTCGACATTGCCTCGCTCCTCCCCCCTTCCAAAAAATAGAAAGTTAGAAAGAGTTTTCTCTCTCCAAATCACAATCTCCTCATCGAAAATAAACAATCAGGGTGAAGCCGAGGACATTTTCAGTCTTTAGTACAGTCACATTTAGCCAAAGTTTCCCACCCTTTAACCATTTTTGAGTGCAAATGCAATAAGCCAGCAGAAATTGCTCTTATCAGTTTTATTCAATAATTTACCCCCCAACCCCCCCAGGAAAAAAAAGACAAAGAAAAAAGGAAGCAGGATGGAAGCAGGACTATGTAGTCTCGGTGCCAATCACACCACCACATCAAGGTGAAACAGTGCTTCTCTCTTCTACCTCTCAGTGTAGTGCACTTCCTCCTTCTACTCCATGTATTCAGTCTCCTCAACATGTGGTGACAGCACGCTCCGAAGTTAAAAAAGAAAATCCAAAGTGTCAAACACAGTGGATCCTGGGTCACACCCAGGTCAGTTCTAACACGTGTCAGACTGAGGTCAGATCCCGTTGAGGAAATGGAAAAAAAGTCCTTTAATGGCATATCTCGAGGCAAAGGTAGCTGTTTTCTTATTTAGATGCAGGTTTGTGGCTTTGTTTTCAATAATTCTCTGTATCCATTGTTTGTATTCATGCATGCAAGCTTGGATTTTAGTGCATGTTCTTGTTCATGTCTCTCTCTGTATCTCCAAGACAGAATGATGTAAAAGGATCTTTCAAAGTTAAAAAGCATTGTTACATTTTTTTGGACAGTGTATTTTTAATGCATCGGTGCAGATATTAAAGGCGTACTATCATAAGGTGAGAAATGTGCGCACGTGTGTGTGTATGTGTGTGTGGATCTGTATGTGTGTGTTGGTGGTAAAGGGCAATCTGGAGCAGACACAGGCATCACATTGACAATCTAATCCAATATGTTGCGGGTAAATATCCATGAAAACAAAACTCCAAGTGTTTCGTTTTGCCGAAAAACTTTTCCATGTCTTCATCCTTAAAATGATGCTTTAACAGAATGGAAAATTTTTCCGTTAAATGGTGGCAATGCTCTGCTTGACCTTTAGTTATAATGCAGTCTTTGTTATATATTCATACATATTTATCATACAACGAAATGAGCTGCTTTTTTATGAGGGATTCGTTTCTCTGATCCGTTTTCCCCAAGGTTGCACGGGTTATTTTCAGATGCGGCTTTCCAAGAAAACGGAATCATTTACAAACCATTATACCACACTCCATTAACTGCCAGCAAAGCAGCTGTTGCTTTTGTATTGCACTGAAATTATGAATCATTCCAGCCATTTGTTCTGCTATCAGGCCTTTGTAATATTGCTGCGGGTGCCGAAATACTGAGTAAATACTGAATATACTAAGAAAAGGGTGGAGCAGAATGGGTTGGTTTTCTTCTTGTGCGAATGCCATGCCTGTGTCTACTTCTACTATGAGTGATCTACTTCCACTATCAGTAAGTATGCGTGTACACGAGCACACGTGTGCGCATGCATGTGTGACAAACTCCTGTATAATAAAGATCTACGAGCGCAGCTTTTTGTGCTGAATAATTCCCGTTGAGGAAGCACAGAGGAGAAGAAAGAGTGGTGGACGAGATGTTAAGAGTAAGAGAGCAAGCAAAAGAAAATGCGGTGTTAAACAGATTTCACAATGTGTGAGGCAGCCCAAAGGGACATTCACTGTCCGTTCACCCTCAGACCTTGTCCAAAATTTTCCACTTCCTGCTCAGACGGCGTGTCGCCACAACTGCCCGCCTCAGCTCCTGGGATCAAAGTTGGCGCCCCCAGTGATCCATCTCCACCTTCTAACCCAGGTTCCTCCTCATCTTCCTCCTGCTCCTCCTGGACTACTCCTTCGCCTTCACCTTCGGCCTCTGCTCCAGCCGCCCCCGACCCGGGGCTGCCCTCTGTCAGCGGTGGGTGAGTCCTGAGAGGGTCCTTGCGATCTGGATACAACCTTTGCTCTAGGGCCTTGAAGTCAGGCTCGAAGGGGAGGGGCACGCCTGCTTGAGGGGCACCCAGTGCTAGGCCCAGACCCACAGCAGCACCCATGCCCATTCCTGCACGGTACACCTCCATGCCATCAGGCAGCATGGACTTGATCTTGGGCAACCATCGCTTGCGGACACGCCTCGCATTTGTGCACATGTCAGCAGCAATCACATTCATTTCACTCTCCTTGAAGTTAGGGTTGAAATTTTGACAGTAGACTGTGAAAGAGAGAAAAAAACACCATGTAGACACATTGTTTTAAACTTCTACCACATATATTTAATGATCTGGACAGTGAACCTACGTTTGACAGCGTTGAGGACCCTGCTGTCCAAGGGTTTCCTACTGGGGTCACTAGTAGAGGAACGGATACCTGTCCCACAGCTATTGGCTAAAGTGTTCCTGCAGGGATACAGAGTCAACACCAGGGGGCAGAGTCAACAACAGGCACATACAGTAGGAACATGGGAACACACACAACTAACCGCATTGCACAACATGGCCACAGATGGAGTGTGAAAGTTGCTTTGAGACAACAGCGGTAGTGTTGTAAGTCATACAAAGAACTGAAATCTTACAGTAGGCACTTAAAGACTCACACAAACTGCTCTGCTTTAGTTGTGCACGTCTTTATACTCACCTATCAAAGAACGTGGCTAGCAGACGGCGGAGCAAGACTTTGTGTTTGATACCGGCACATAGATGACAATTCATCAACTGACCTCGAGTCATGAATACCTGTGTACCTGGTGGAGAAAGAAAAAGAGGATTTGCTGAGAAAACCGTTCATATTACAATCCATTTGTCTTTGTAGACTCTAGGGCTTTGTCTTTTCTTTCTGTGGCCCAATTACCAGCTCATCTTTTATTATTTTGTGGTATTTCAAATACATATTCAAGGTGATCTTTCAACATGGTTAAACAAAGCTTCAGCCGTCCAAAGTAGAATCAAAAATCAGGAGAGGAACCCAAGTTGAAGGCCATAAAAACAGCACATTAATAAATGATTTGGCTTCGCTTTCTTTTCAAAAACATCCCTTTCACATTTAGTATTGTATTCTGTTTTAGCATGCAGACGACAAAAGTGAATAACCAGTTTCCACTTTGTTCTATTGTGTTTTTCAATTATACAACAATCTAACAGAATCTGAGCATGCGGTACATTTTGCACTCAAAGTTTTTTGATTGATTACTGACTACAACGTGTCATTGTGTTCGGTCGTGTCTGTCTGTAAAGTACACAGCAAAGTATTCAGACTCTATTCTTTTGGCTGAAAAGATTCAATGCTAAATTGATTAAACTTTTTGCCCTGCTCCTTTGTATGAATTATATTAGCTGCATGTTGAACGCTACCTTGTCTCTTTGAAAGTCTCTGGTCTGACTGCCAAGAGCGATGTCTGGCAGTCAGACCAAAGAGTTCCCGTTTTGTTTCATCATACCAAAAAAAAATCTTTTTCCTCATGCTCTCCGAGCCCTGCAAGGGCCATTTGGCAAACTCCCGGCAGGCTGTCATATGCTTTTTACTCCGGAGTGACTTCTGTCTCGTCACTCTACCATAAAGGCCTGATTGATGAGTACTGCAGAGATGGTTGTCCTTCTGTCACGGTCCCCAATCTCTGCAGAGAAACTCCGCAGCTTTGTTCTGTCCCTTTCAGAGCACCACAGTGATTTGGCTCAAAACCACAATGGCGGTCAATCAGAATCTGGTAGAACGTGATCAGAAGCCTATAAGGGTTTTTGATTTTTATTAGGGATGAGAATGAAATTGAATGTTACTGATGTCTAAACAAAGTTCACTGAAATGTCTTAATTATATTGTTTATCCATGGCTGTATAAAGAGAAGTGGAAACAGCACTGGAGGTGGGGCTCTGTTCATTCCTATGAACAAAAGTTTGATGTCCAAGTGTAAAAATACCCAAATCTTCTGCATATACTTCTTCTTATGAGGCTCATAAAGGAAGTACACTAGCATTTCCTTTAGTCCCGCCTCCCAGCTTCTCAGTCTATGGCCATTTTAAATGACTAGAGGAAGGAAAATAAATGTGGATTCGGCTCTTAGTCAACTTAAAAACTTTAGGACATAATGATTTAAAAACAAAAACATCTTGATCGCCCCCGGTAGCTGGCTGCAATACAGGTCAAAAGGTGATTTCTGTCATTTTTAGCTAGTTTTTATTATACTGATACATGTTGAAGTGCTATTTTTTCTGATTCTTTTGGTTGTAATTATTAGTTATTTGATGTTTAAAAAAGAAATGTTGTTATGACTGACAGCTGTAATTGAGGGGAGGAATCTGATCTGTGTCATCTACTTTTATTCACAGTTTAGGGTTCATCATTCACATATATTAGATCTAGAGTTGAGCGAGTCTAGGGTCCCGAAATTAACCTCTGGCTGCAGCCCCATATTGCTCAAATGCAGGTTAAGTTTCCTGCATAAATGGATATTAGTAAGAATCAGTGGGTTGTGGATAATCAAGCCAAATCAATGGCCTCTTTTTTTCTATGAATAGCCAGCCTATAAAAGGATTTCTATTGAAAGGTTTTCTCTTTCACAATGGACCTTTTCCCAGCAGACATTTTGTCATAGTAGGAAAAACAGAGTTGAAATTGATAACATTAATGACGGTTTATTTCCATTTAGTTTCCCGTGAAGCTATTCCAGTGAGCCAGCACACACAACACCAGCAACTCCACAAAGTGGAATTTTGGGCTATTTTGAGTACTTTTAATTCTTCATTCTAGATACCACTTAAAAAAAAGCACAACCTCACCTATATGACCTGATTTTTTTTTTCCGGAATCGAAAACCCCATAAAATTGGATCTTGAAAACAGTTACTTTCAAAACACAATCATGCTCAATGAAGAATTCAAATGTGAACACAGGTTGTCTTTATATTAACAGGCAACACCTTTGCTTTTCCTCCCATGACTCGGCAAAATGTCTACTGTGAAAAAGTCTATAGAATACCTAAGTTCTCCTGTGTCCTGAATCTATTAGTTAAAATGATCAGTTGAATATTCCCAACTACTGAATTTCAAATTATTTTGATGTGCAAAATGGGGGAGATATGAACACTTCCAATGCTAATAAGTTATTATCTGCATATGATAAAATGTAAGTCCATGTGTGTTAGTGGATGCATGTGTTTTGTGTGTGCGTGCCTACCAGCTACCAATTCCAGCTTCTCCCCAGGGTCCCCCTCCGTGTAGAGCTTAGGGTGGCAGCGGTAGCCTATCTGGCTGATGAGGCTTGCAGGCAGCGCCACCAGGTCCCTGCGGATCAGCACGCAGTTGCGGCTCTCCAAGGCCAAGGGCATCGCTGCCATCTCTGGCTTGTCCTGGACTGATGAAAGCAAGCGAGAACAGAAAGGGTTCAGAAAGCTTTTGTTACACAGCAATACAGACGCAGATAAATGTGTACGCATCCATATAATTAGCAGACTATCAAAGAAACATCCATACCCTCTGTGCCCTCTATTTAAATCAAGGCTACACAATGTAATTAGTGAAGCAGGTTTGTGTAATCTCATACAAGCTTGTTGTGTTTCATAAATGTTTTAGAGCATTGCAGATGTATCCCAGATAAGTCATGATGCTGCATCAGCAACTTGAGTTTTGTAGAGGGACAGATCTGAGGCAGGGTGTTAGGTTTTTACTCACAAACTTGTTTCCCCTAACCTCTGAGATGACTTTTGAGTGTGTGCATGTGCAAATGCATGCACACACACACACTGAGAACAGGAGAAATAAATCCATTAATTGTGACACACATGCACATACTCTAATCAGAAAAGTGTGGATTAATGCATTTGCATGTGCATTCACACTTATACAAATGCACACACACAGGAAAGGCGTGCACGCTTCTCAAATATCCCACAATGTCACCCTGGGGTGCTCTGACTGATTGCAGATAGAGTGGATTTCATAAATATCTGAAACTCTAGATTTTGACAAACCTGTGTGATGCCTTGGAGCTGCAGGATGCTAAGAATCACTGAAGGTGCGTGTGCGTGTTTGCACATGCACATGTGAGTTTGTGTGAATGCAAACACGAGTGAAAATAGCATCTGTGCCTGCATGTGTAGCCAAACCTGCACCAGTATGAAAAACTATAACAAAACACAGTACAGACCAGCTGTTGTAGCTGTGATAAGGAGTGTGTTGTTGGTCACGATGCACTCCAATCATAACTCCATAAAGCTATCTTTATGCTGAGAGAACCCACACACACACTGGAGGCACAACATCCTGCTTTTTCAAGATGCGCAGAATACATGATTTATGAAAGATTAAATAATGGAACTGGGATGAAATGTGCATCAGTTTTTGTTTTGCACAAAACATGAGAACAGAGCAACTTTGTTCTATAGACTCTACATTCATGGGTATATATTTCTGCAAGTCATGCCGAGTTTTACTTTTAGATTGGTCTGATATCAAATGAATTTCCTTCATCTGAGCCAAGGGCAATTGAGAAAGTAATTCACTTGCTTGGATCTTACAGGACTAAAACGATTTTAAAGATATTGTCAAGAGCAAAAGGGTTGACATTGAAACTGTCTTGTTAGCATTTGCTCCTTTGTCCAGTTTTTCCTTTTAACGACTTTAATTTACTGGAGTAAAGGAGTAAATATCTATCTATCTATCCATCTATTCATCCATCTATCTATCTAGCATTGTTGAGTAGCCAAACTAGCCCACAACTACGCCTGGAGAAATCCAGGCGCAAGTCAGAAAATTAAACAGATAGAAGATAAAAGATAACACACAAGACAAAAACAGCGTGCTTTGGAAATATCCAGAGATCTCAGATTCTGCCTTGAAATGTAAAATCCTGATTTTCTTTTTTTAAAAACCCACACATTTAAATTACAAACTAAGAACACGAGCCAAGCCGTTTATTAATTTGAGGGATTTACTTTATTTGTATTATTCATTTATTTATTTGATCTGAGATTTGTTTTGAAATTCAATTTAGTTTTTTGTATTTAAGACAAAAGACATTTTCAGCTTCACTTTTACAACAAGAAGGAACGATGCATTGTTTTGAATAGATTATACCCATCCTAAGAAATAAAAAAGTATTCTTTGTTTAAGAGAAGAGAGTAGATTTTTTTTCTAAGAAACCAAGGAACCTTAACCTTTCAGAATTTGTCCTCAATGTAATTTTGTTATCAAAAATTGAAAGAAAATCGTAATGTGAGCCCAGTATGGTGAGTTATATCAACTTGTGCAGAGAGTGTATCGTTACATCCCTACAAAGGAAACAAATGCAATGTATCTATATCTATATCTATATCTATGACTATCAGTGAGAACAAACTATATTTTTAGAAGTTTTAACAGAAAAAAACCCCAGACTGTGAAGTGCTGCGGTGCTTTGGTGTATTTTGTGGAGAGCACTCACCACAGGAGCTTCAAAGATTTGATAAAAGCCTCAGTATAACATAATACTCACTGCCGTAGGGGTTAGCTGAGCGTCCATACAGATGACTGTAGGCATCCTCTGCGATCCCCTCATAGGGCTCTTCCTCAAACTCCTCATCCTCATTCTGGTAGGATGTGGGACTGTCAGTGGTTGGCAGGCTCGACGCTCCAGGACTGGACCTTTCAACTCCCGCTCCTCCTGCTCCACCCCCACCGGAGGCTTGAAGGTGGAAAGAAGGCATCCCGGGGATGGGGGTCCCTCCAGCTGACGTGTAGAACAGTGAGCTGGCCCTCGTCAGCCGACTCCCCAACTCCGAGGAAGAGATCTTGCTTTGCATGGAAGGTACTGTCAGGGGCGTCGGGTCACCCCCTTCTAGTTTAATCTTACGTTGGGGCATGAGTAAGGATGGAGACCAGCCTTGGGTTCCCAAAAGGGCCGCCACCGCCAGGCCGTTCCCGTTATTACAAGGACTCTGTGGCTCGGATCCTGTTTCCTCTAAAGACCCTGCTGTCTGCGAGTCACAGTGCGGCGAGTTCGCCTTGAACATTAGGTCCATGCCTCTTTCAACTATATGCTGAATTTGGAGGTAGCCAGCTGTGTACATGACCACCAGCTGTTCACTAGCTGCCATTGTTAGCTTCCCTGTATAGCAGAAAGTGAGGATCTGCTCAAAGCAAGCAGGTGTGACTGAGGAGGGCAACTCAAACTGGCTCTTGGTGGAGCTGCTGAAGAGGTCACGAAAGTAGAGGCTGCTGGCAGCCAAAACGGCCCGGTGGGCTTTGAAAGCCTGACCTGGTTGATAGAAATAACAGAGAACAGGAAAAACATGTGAATGTTGATACAAAATTCTACTATCACTTCAGAGGTCTGTAACCGAAACATTAGTATGATCGATAAATTGTAATCTTTAACAGGTGTATACTACTAACCCTGCATGGATGTAGAAAGATTGCTATTAGAACCTGACTGATACTATTTTTTGTATTCCGATACCTATATGTTGGCCAATATAGTATATATACATGTAGCATTACATGCACATGTTACATTCCTATTTATGTTATAACGAATAGGCAGTAGTTTTAGTTTGTTGTGTCGTTTTATGTAGCAAAATTAAAATGACTTTTTTCTTCACACCAGCTGTATTTTGTTACAGTGACTTTAACCTCCTCTGTGTTGAATGACACTATAGAGTTGACACCACGTGGAGCAGCTTTTTGTCCCTCATTCTGTGCTGCATGCACTTCTAGATGAACTATGAACTAATGACACCATTGACAAATTACGCTGGCAAGTTATTTATATATTTACTTTTAATATACTTTAAATATTCATATCAAATGCATGCTGATACCAATATGTGATAAGCTAATATCTGCCAATAAAACTGCAAACATGGATTTTATTACCTTGTTTGATAGTCATAACTTAAAAGAATGGAAATAAATAAATTAATAACGATTCCTGAAATAAATTGTTAAAGTACAGCCACAACTGAGTAAAATAATAGTACAGTAACAGTAGAACACAGGAGAGCAACAGCAACTTAAAACCCACTGTCCACTTCTTTTTCAACTCTGTTCAGAGTTGCAGAGTTGGATTAGCTATGGGTTACTTAACGCAAAGACTTGCTACCCAATCTGTGAATCCTGCCCGAAACTTTCATTATCAGCTCCAGAAAAAACAACTGCTTACTTAACGAGTGAGCCGCCTCGCTTCTTTCTTTGCACATGTGCGATATTGATCTGGCAGGATGTACGGATTAGGTAGTGAGTGACACGTGTTGTTATTTTTCCTGTGTAAATTATATGATTAACGTGATTGGTGCATAGACTAGCCTACTCACTGATACCTGATCAAGCATGTTAGGCTGTATCTGAGACATTTCCAGACCCTTTCAAGTGACCTGCACCTGAGATAGAAGACTGTGCAAATATCTTTTAAGTTAAATAAAAGTAAATAAAAGAAACTGACCTTTGACCAGGATGGATACATCGCAGTAGTGTCCCAGCAGGCGCTGCTCATTTAGGGAGCCCAGAACTGTGGCTCCAAAGTTCGGGATCTCCACATGGAGCAGCTGGGACATGTTGGCCGCAGAGGAAGAGGAAGATGGGGTTTCAGATATTTACTGCAGACTCCGCCACGGAGAGAGACATCTGTAAAAAGAAAAAAAAGAAGGTATGTAGAATGCATTAGAAAAAAGGAAGAAGGAGTGCAAAGACAATGCGTGAAAGATGAAAAGACATGCCAGAGGGAGGGAGAGATAGAGCGGCGAGGAGAGAAAATTGAGAGAATCTTAAAGGGAAAGAAAGAGCAAGAATGAAAATAGAGTTGAGATGAAGTGAGAAAATGAATACAGTTGAGGGAGAAGTGAGAGGTGTGTGAAAGAGAGATGGATATGCGGAGATAGTGGGTGAGAGAGTGGAAGGCAGGAGAGAGAAAGGAGGAGTCAAGTCAGTCCACATGAAAAAAACAATGCCGTGCCTACTGTACATGAGGACGTTGTGAAATACATTAAGGCTATGTTGTTTTGTATGGCTGGAATTCCGAGAACCTTGGACTAGCGCCATGCTTTGCACTTAATGCATCAAGTAAGGACTTTGATGACCTGTAAATCAGCCTTGACAACTTTTCAGAGGGAGGAAACGACAACCAGCTTTTCACATCAGAGTTTAGAGATACTCTTCGATTTTGCTGACTCTATATACTGTCAGCATTTGTCCTCTTTTTAAACTCCGGCTACCAAACCAAACAGCAGAACTCACGCCGTACAGACAATCTCACATTAACTTTGATAGCTCCCCTTTCTCCTGCTCAGTAACATATTCCAAGCATATTTGCACCTTCCCTGAACCTTGTGTCATTGTTTTTTCTCCCCCACCGACCCACCCACCCACATACACACACATACATATACGCGCTGGTTTCATTATTAAGCAATGCTGCAGAACAGTTTCCAGGAATACAAACTGAAAAAAAAATGTCACCGCCTCTCTCTCACACACACTCGCTCTCTCTCCCACTTCATGCACTCCATACAGACAGGCATGCACTCTGGCGTACTTACATAAAAGTGTGCACGCCTAAACACACACACACTTACAGTACAGGCTGCATCGGGAAATGACTGTGTACTCTGGCACGCAAGCACTCACCTGGAGAAAGCAGCACACGACTTTCCCCCCTCGCTAAACAGTCTCGCACACATGCACAAACGCAGAGCAAAGCGCTCACTGTTATCCCAGACAGTTCTGACCTGTGTCAGCCAGTCTTCTGGTTAAAACACACCATGGAGCCTTGGCACACACTAACACACCAGCAGCAGCAGCAGCAGCAGCAGTCAGGACCAGGACAGGAGAGGAGTAGTTAGAGATGGAAGGAGAGCACTCTGATGTACTCCGTCTGCTCGGGTCTCTCTTTCACTTAAAGTGTCAGTCTTAAAGATGATTCTCTCTGCTGTCTGACTGACTTTTCCTCTGTCTGTCTTCTATCTCTATATCCTCCAAAGCCCCATTCTCTCTGCTCACTGTCTGTTCTAGCGTTGTCTCAAAGCCTCCCTCTGCCTCCCTGTCATTATCTCTCTCTGTTTCTCTCCCCTCTCTCTATTCTCCAAGGGTTGAATTCAACAAGTGCCGCTGTAGAGAGAGAGAGAGAGAGAGAGAGAGAGAAAGAGAGAGGGAGAAAGAGAATAGGGGGGAGAGGGAGAGAGAGAAGCAGAGCAGAGCCGAGCAGAGCAGAGCGAATCAATGATGAAAGGAGTGGGAGGCTCAGTGTGTGCGTGTGTGTGCATGTGTCTGCGCGCGTGTGTCTGATCAATGCAGTATCTATACGTCGCAGGGAGTGGGAGGGAGAGAAAAACACAGGCTACAGTTACAGACGGAGACAGAGACTGGGCAGAGCTAGAGAGAAGCAAAGGAGGGAGGGAGGGGAGAGTTGAGACAGAGAGAAAGTCATTTGAGGACAGTACGAGTAGAGAAAGACAATTAGGTTGAAGCAACTTCTGCCACTTGCCCCTGGACACAGATGCCTATATGGTCTCAGAGAAAGAGAGTGGGAATGACTAAGACAAAAGAGAAATGAGAAAATCTCGCAGAGGTCATAGACACAATTAATTAATTAAACATTGAAACTTCTGAAATCCCTGTTTGACGCAAGTCTGGAGAGAATGCGTCACGTCTCGGTAAACTGGAAGCTTCAATGTACGCGATGCAGTAATCCTCTTATCCTACAAATTGTCGAATTAAAAAAGGTTCATCAAAAACACAAACTGCCGTTTCAAGGTATTTCCCATTACCTTACAATCTTTGGAGGACAATAGTTAAAAAAAGAGGTTTTACTTAGCGAGCAAGTGTTGTGTGTTTTCTCTGAATCATGCGAGGACCTCGCTGCCAAACACCTACACACGAGCGGAGAGAAGTTCTGTCTTCACGCAAGACTATTTTGTATTTCTACATGAATTGGTAAATTAAATGATTAATTCACGCCTCCTCTTTGCTGGCTCAGCTTATTCAGGTGGCATTTTTCTGTTGTTACATTTTTTTTATTTATTTTTTTTGACCGGCGCGTGGAGAGGCCTCCCTAAATGTTGCTTCGGATGTGGATAAGGGAGGACAGGAGCCAGATGTCGCAGCCTGTGACAGGAGAGGAAAAATAAAAGAGCTAACAGGCAGGAGAAGTTCCAGAAAGATGTGTGTGGGAGGACAAGAATGCACAATTGCTGTGACAGATGAGTAAGTGCATTTGTACAGTATGTTCGTCCACACACGCACACACACACACACACATGTAAATGTGTAATTGTTGCATGCAAAAACACAATGGAGGAAGCGATCTGACCTCTGCGCCACAGAGACGTGAAGACAGTAAACATTTCAGCGAATGATTTCAAAATTTCATCTCTTCACCTCGCAACACACTAAGACATTTTTTAAAAAGGCTGATGCAGAGCATTTTTATATCTGAGTGTGTCCCCAGAAAGTATCCAGACACTGTGCTTCATTTTTTTGCCAAAAAAGAAACCTCAAGTGGAGAAAGTTGTGCTAAACTGAGCAAACTTTTACTCTTCAGTCACAGCGGAAATATGAAAGGGAGGATATCACAAAGCGTTGAATACAGTGAGTCAGACTTTGGTTTAGAGAGCTTTGCCCCAGCAGTGTGATATCTGCACGGCACATATAGGCACACATGAGTGAGCACACACAAAAAGCACAGTGAAACGCAGGAGACACAAATCCGCAAACACACTAAATGCAAACAGACATATACACGCTCCCACTGTTCTCTTACACACAAGCCAACACACAGTCAGGTAATCTCCCTGTGCACACTCAGCAATACACATTCTGTTTGTTTGTCTGTCTGTCTGTCCCTCTGTGAACCTGCCAGACTGCTTGTCCGTCGGTCTGTCCATCAGTGATTGTCACTATTGTGTCCTTACATCGCCTCTTGCTTCTCAACGCTCCCTTTTCTCTATCCTTCCCGCCCTGCATACCACATACCCACTGTCTCTCTGCCAATTAATGCACACAGGGCTGCATTGCAGTGAGGTTGGCGCGTGCCACGGCAGCAAGCACAGTACAGAGTCTACAGACATGCATGTACGTGCCAGCCGGGCAGAGGGAGGGGGAGAGGGAGGGAGGGGAGGGGAGAGGAGAGGAGGAGGAGGGGAGCGAGGGAAAAAGAGGAAGAGGGAGGGGGGAGAGAAAGAGCAAAGGAGAGTGAACAGAGAATATGTTGAGTCAGGCAGACAGGACGGCGGTGTGCCACACTGCACATATACACAGACACACAGCCGCATGATCATGTAAATGTATGCACGAATGATTTTGAAACAAATACGCATGTACATGTACATTATGAGGACACACATTCACACGCACGTAAAGGCAAGCATTCGCACGGAAATTGCAGCCTCCTCCCGCCTGCATTAAATATAGACTTTGCACATCCGTGATGAAAAAATATAAGGAATGAACTCTGTCAACTTGTTTGGCTAACGAGTTATTATATATGTGTGTGTGGCCGTGCGTGTGTGTGTGTGTGCCTCTCTGCTGCTTGTGTCCTCATTTCTTGCTGTGTGTTTGCATTTCCATGTCAAAGTTTCTCGCATACCAAGGCGTGTTTTTATAATCATCTCTATATACCCGCCTGTGACTTTTGGCACTGTATGTCAGGCATGCATGTGTGTGTGTGTGTGTGTGTGTAGTTTGTGAGTGCAGATATGAGATCTGAATACTGTTCTGATTGCTGTTGTCTGCTTTGTTGGAATGTGTTACATCCATTTTAATCAAGGATTCATACCTACGCACAGTGTTATTAACTGTAGCAGCAGGTCCAGGCATATTTGAATAATATGAAGAAATGAAACGATTCGCCAGATGGCACACATGCACACACACACACACACATGCACTTACACACACACACACATGCACAAAGAATTAATTACTAGTTACACTGTAGCTATCTACCAAATGACAATAGGGTAACATTCAAACACATGTCTATAAAAGTCATACACAATTATGATTCATGTATTTGCCTTTTAGCACTTTAAAGAAGAGTTCAAGTAAGTTGAATGTTAAAGTTGCTGACACACTAACTTTCAGTCAAGATGCAGAAAAAACTAACTAAACTAAATATACGTTTAAAAGACAAATACAGGTTAGTGATGATGTTAATTCATATCTGATTTAAAGTAAAGCAATCCACGATTAAAAGCAAATTAAAGGAATTTTTGAAGTGAGCCGAGCAGGAACAGCTCCTTCCTCTCTTGCTTATGTTGCCTCTATACAATCTCAATATGAACAGTCCCCTCGTTATAAATATTCAGATCCTGCAGTTATTCTCATGTCTAAAGTGTACCAGACAACAGATTCTATCCACGTTGAGACGGCAACGCTCCCTGGCAACAGTTCTACCAATCGGGACCGAGCGGGTGTCTGCCTGAGTCTGTCTGAGTATCATTATGGGATGTCGAGAGAGAGAGAGAGAAAGAGTGAGAGAGGCTGCTTATCACTGCTTATAATGCAACATCATTCTCTGTGTATAGACCCCGCTGGGTGAAGTTGTCTGCACATAGTCGGGATCAAAAT
>CAFUXE010000738.1:117943-128882 GCA_903364295.1 Serranus cabrilla
CACTGCACTCCATTTCCAACTAAAAAGGAAGCTACGTAAGAAAAAAGGAGGGAAGAGAGAGAAATGATTCAGTAGGCATCAGAACAATGATTGAGCATTTGTGACTTCACACAATGATACAGTATACTACACCATGACTGCCATGTGATGTCTCTTTTTTGGGACGGCTCCTTAATAATAAATGCTTTACATTGGCATTAGATCCTAGCTGCCATGTGACTGGTGGCTGTTTAAAGCGTAACACAGAACTGTACACTTTCCATGAGCCTAAAGGCCTTAATTTCATGCTGGAGCGCACTTATCTTCTGCCAACAAAGTTTCAGTCTTGATAGGCTCAGGCAGATCCCCCCACCCCCACCTTTCCCCTTTTTACTTGAAAATAAAACGTCAACGAAGAGCAAACTGATACTGCTGTCAATTCTGGTATACGTGGCATATATTTCATTACAGTTTAATTGCAAAGTTGGTGACTGTATGAAAGTTATTATCCAGTAATGAGAAGGAAGTTATGCGTTTTTTCTTATTCTATCTCTGTTAGGATTATTATAAGGCTGTTGCAGTGTAAATGCATTCTTTCCTTATATAGATCATTTCCTATCTCCTGTTTCCTATATCATGATAAAAAGTGATTTATGTTTGATAATCTATATGTAATAACCACATAGTAAAGCCTTTTTTGCATATGTTAGATACTGTGTGACACAAAAAATGTGAATACCTAACAAAGTAACATCCAAATGACGTAATTATTGCCAGAATGCAGTTCTGCTGCTTTGGGATTTTTAAGACGAACAACAATTTTAGAAGGGGAAAAATTCACCAATTTATAATATTGTGGCCAATACAGTGAATTATTGAGCTGGAATGAAAATCGATGTTTACTTTGTAGATTACGCTCGAGTTTTGCACCACTTTGTCGATGCAAATGCACTCAGAAGGCTTCTTTCCTACATTACACTGAGATAATAAAAATAAAGAATAAATAAAAATATATATATATCGGCCAACCAATAAATTGGTTAGGCTCTACAATTTATATGTATAATCATATCGTCATGCCCTCGCACAAAGTTAGGTGTAGGAGAACAGATAACTGTTCCTTTCCAGAAAAGTGAACTGAAACAAGTATCTTTGCCCTTGGCATCACAGTCGGGGTGTTGAACTCCTGCCTTGTGAATCTGCTTTGACAAGGACATCGGGTTTACTCTCGGGAGAAGCTTTTGTGGCATCTCAAAAGCGCGCCCTCATTTCTAAACTGTGATTGTACCATGGCAGGGAGCGTACAGGTTTCAGAAGGAGCTAATTTGCAGTAGTTGATGCATGCCTTAAGAGCTCCTTGATAATTTATTCTTGCAAGTACAATTACAAAGAAGGTGTGTCGTTGCTGTGCTAGCACTCCTGGCCACAAGACATCTGATACCGAAGTATGTTAAAACACAGCAGATTTGTGCAGTTGCTTGCACTTTGTTTGAAAAGCACAGGCCCCTTAAACCCCATTGATATCCCTCTTAACGTGACCTTCATCTGGGGACAACAAGGGCCATGAGACGGCCTGCTGAGTGTCACTGACTGTCACACAAGGACTAAAATTAGGTTAGATTTCACAGGAGGTCTGTATGTTTGCGGGTGCATGTGTATCAGTGGTGACACTCAGTATGCATTTGTTCCAAACGTGATTTGATTTTCATGGTGCACAAGACAGTGAAAAATGGAGGAAATAGGATGAATCACTATGAAATCAAAGCAGTGGATATCCTGCACGCATAAATACGATACAGAAAACAGATACCAAGTGCTGGAGTGGGTAAGAAAAAGAGGTCATTGTACATACTGTATGTATTTTAAGATTCTTTTGTTGAACAGATTGTTTTAATATCAAAACATTATATAAAATGCTGCTGTTTATTGATGTTTTTGTCTCGATTTATTGACAACACAAAAATCCTATCTGTCCTATTGTAGGAAACTCAATTTATTAATTATATGTATATCACATAACAATTTATTGGCCGGTATTAAGATCCCGGTTATTTAACACAATTATTATCAACCTTACAAGTATAATAAAATAGATGGATAGAGTAGATTTCCATGAACTTTAAATGTTATTTAACTGAAAAATATATATATGTAAAAAGACATAAATAAATACATAAATATATAGTAAACAAACATGAATAAATAATTTAAAATACAAATAAAAAAATAATGAAGATAAAAATCAATCAGATCAACTATGTTGCAACATTAGTTCCATTACTCAACCTATTAAAAAAAATACTAAGTAAATCATAATCCCTGGAAGTCAAAATTGTAATTGAAACATTCGTTTTACTTGCCTAACCCTCATTCTCTAGGACAATTCTTATATTTCATATCTTGCCTGTTTACATCCGCTAGCATGCAGCCTCTTTCTCCATCACCTTGGTTGGCGCATTGCTATTTTTCTTTATGCATTGTTGCAACTATTGATAAATGGAAATGAGTGAAACAGGTGGGAGGAATGCCAACCATGTGCATGAATAATACCAACAAAACAGGAACCCACTCATAAAAACATTGCTCTATATCTGTTTTGCTACTAGTGGCCAAAACCTTTGCAAAGTCTGATCATTGTCTTTTATTTGCTGGGCTATACCAGTTTACCAGACCGAAAACTCCACGTCATTGGTGCAATGTATATCATTGTGATTCTTGTCTGATAACGATTCTTAGTCATCCAGGTCAAATGCTAGCTAGAAGCTAAAGCAAGCTGGATTTGCTGTTTTAGACTCATCCAAGGAACTTCATCGGTTCTACTGACGGGTGGGGAGTTCCCGGGCATTTCAACCTCAAAGAGCAGAACTTCTGCAGGGGGAGTTTCAAGATGATTACAGGAAAAAATGAAATGGTTTGAAATGTGTCACTGAGTGTTTAGGGAAAGTGATTTAAAAAAACAAAGCTGCTAAAAAACTGAGTTACTTATCATTGATCTGAGCCATCTTGACGACCAAAGTACCTGAAATGTATTTATTTTAACATAGAGATTTTGGGGTGGGAATAACTAAAAGAATACAAACAATAACTAACTTGCTATCCAACTAAAAATGGGGAAATATAGCTGATAGAAGAGCTGGCACTAACTTCCTATCTTTGTTGCAGACGCACAGCTCCATTCATTAGAATAGAGGGCTTTGCAAGTTCTAGCCTTTTATGATTTACCCTGGGAAAAAAAAAAGAAACCTCTCCTTGGGAAAACATCAGTGCCGCTCTATAGGTTTCTACCTGCTGCACTGCAATTTCAGTGACAAAGTCTATAGGCATTCACGTGTTGGAAGAATGTGACATGTTACGTAAGTGGATTAAGAACAATTAAAAATGGTGGATAGCAGCTGCAGCGGGAGTGTCAATCAAACCGGGGCAGGCAAGGTGAGAGGAATTTGAAAAACATAAAATGAGGTTGAGCCCTGATTGGATTGTGGCACCTTTAAGTGTGAAAGAGGCGTTTAATTCCTCCCCAGCATAGCCGCTGCTATTTTCCCCCCTTGTGAAATGTCTCTCTGCATAAAAAAAAAATTGCAGCAGGTGGTGGCACAATGACAAAAACCTATTTTCTTTTTTCAAACTTGAATGACAAATTGTATGTTAAAATTCCCAGCACATGTATCCCTGTGTAAAAGAGTGAGTGACAGGAAGAGAGTAACACAGAAGAAGAGAGGGTGGGGGGACATGGAGAGGATGAACATGCCATTTTGATCGCACCGCACTGTCGTCTGTGCGCTGAATGTTTTGCAGTGACACATGCGTGACATCAGAGCAGCCCAACATGACCGCCAGAGGAGCCCAGTGCAGTGCAAAAATGAGGACACATCTTTCAGCATCAGTGCCCCACTGTCTACAGACAGGCATACACAAACACACGCCCACACACCCACACAAAGACATACAGAGAGAGCAGCGCCCACATCGGCTGAGTGCCCCATGTACATTTTTCAATTAGAGCAGACAGAATGCTTTAATTCATCCTCTTGCATGCAAAGGAACAAATAAAAATGGGGGAACGAAATGTTGTTTGATATGATCAGGGTAGGTGAATCAAAAGAATGTCTCATGACATGCAGCGTTCCCCATGATAAAAAGTATAATGCTTTCTAGTGTTATAGTGTAACATAAAAGACTTGTTTGTTCCGTTGCACAGCATTACATACACATTTATTTTTAAGTGCATACACACAGCCCAAACAGCCCACCCCACCCCCCCCTCTGATACACACATTACTGTGAGCTAAGAATCTTCCAGTCAGCACCAGACTAAGCTAGCATACATGTGCTCAAATAACATGCCACCTTGGTTAACCTCATCACACTGGCGGAACAGTGAAGAGGGGCCCGGGCTGACCTATCCGAACAGAGCTTGTTTATCTCCGTCTCAAGTGCTAAAATGTGATCGTTTCACAAAATGAACACACTCATGCAAGCAGAAGAAAGGAGTGCTTACACAGATATGTATAGCGTTTCCAGGAACTGAACAGCTGTAATCCTCACTCAACATGACTCTAAGTGCTCGCTGGAGCAGGATCCTGTATAAAGGTATTATAGTTAGAAGTGTCCTCCTTGAGGAGATAACATTGGGGATACATACATTAAGATCAGGTAATTTTTCATTAAACTGGTCAGTTTGATTTGCTGATTAACAATAACAACAATAAGGAGCAAAGCAGCAAATACTGTTTTTCATGTCTTTAGGGGAAAATTAGGGGCGGAGGAAGAAATGTTAGTATCGCAATTCTTGTTTTACAACATAGTAATCAATTAATGATTCACATTCAAGAAAAACAAAGCGGCAGCAGGAAAGACGAAAATAGTATACAGAGCTGTAAAGTTGGACATTTTAACACGGGGTCTATGGGAATTGACTCGCTTTTGCAGCCAGCCTCAAGTGGCCATTCCAGGAACTGCAGTTTTTGACACTTTCTCGCTGGCCAGAATGAAAATTCTATTTTTTTTGTGAAAGAACGTTAGATAAAATAAAAAGCTACCTTAGCACACATACTGGAACAGTTAGCTTAGTATATTTTTGCCTACCAGCACCTCACTTATTAACACTTTATATTGGAGATTGTTTTTTATTACTATTATTTCTTATTATTTCTTTGCTCAGCTAGCTGTTTCCCTTGTTTGGGGACTTGCTAAATGCTAAATGCGCTGACCACCTCTTTGCTGTAGCTATGTAAATCATGGACATATAGGAGTAGCGGTATCAGACTTCTCATTTAAGGTTAAAAAGAAAAAAGCATACATGGCACTAAACAAATGACATTTGTAGCATTTAAATACATTTCAAACCAATTAAAGTCAGGGCAGAACTTTAAGTCAAAGTGGCTTTCACCTTCTGCAGGGAAAACAACTGTACCAGGTAGGTAATGCTGTGATTTAGAAGTAATTGCTAACGCATGTAAGCTGTGGAAATGGGAAGGCTTGGAGGGTGAGGGGGGGCTGTGTAGTGAAAACTACCCGCCTCAGATTCCTGTCTTTTTCCACTGGCTCCTCGCAGCATTCTGCCAGGCTGTTAGGACATGAAGAGCACATACAGGACAGGTCATCGCCACAGAGAAGGGGTCAGCCTATTTGCTTTCCTCGCTTATTACCTTATGCACTAATTAGTGCATTAGCTTTGTTTACTGGCACGAGTCTTGAGAGAGGCTTGAAGTTTGAAGTAATTTAATTATGCACAGCACACAGCAAAAGAGCATGGAAAATTGAGGTGGGCTGCAAGGATAAATGCCATCCACAGTGCTCCCTCTCTCTCTCTCTCTCTACTTCTGTGTGTGTATCTGCATGATTCTGTGGGGTTTATTTATGTGTTTGTGAATGTGTGTGTGTGTGTTTGTGCATGTCTGCGTGCGTCATCCCCCGAATTATAGGTTTGACTTTCACAGTAAGTCTAATGTCCCCTCGCTGAAACTCAACAGATCTGAGAAAATTTATCCGGCTCCTGTCTTCAGTTAGAGTAAAGCCTTTGCACACATATGGACAGAGTTAAAAAGTTGATTTTTTCCATAGAAAATGTCACTTTAGTGATATCTAAGTGAATGCCATTGACCTTATGGCCATGAGCTGTATATTAAACACACAAAAGGAGTTCAACCAAGGTTCCAAGGACTGAAATACAGTTCTAGGTAATACTGAGGTGATTACAGTCAGTATGAACAAGTTGAAAATCTTTTAAGCTTTTTAGAATCACCCCTAATACAAACTGCAATAACAAGCGAAATAAGCTCTCCATAAAGCTACATAACCTTTATGAATTTTTAATGTGCTGATGCCACAAATACCATAAATTGAGGCGAAACAGCTCTGACTATGAAGTATAATGGTTCAAAATCTAATTTTCCATGCAGTTTGATAATACAATCTCATGACTGTATCAGAAACACATCCTCGTCATACATCTCAGCGCTCTGTAATTCTCTGCTACGGCTACGTGCTCCTATTCATGCTGAAAATACTTGGAACAATCAAATGTGCACATGCTCCCTTTCTTTTCTTTTTTCTGCTCAAGCACACATGCACAGACACACACACACTCACACATACTCACACAACACAGGCACGACATTCATGCCATGTGATCTTGCTAGGCATTATGCCAACGGCCAAACATGTCACTTACCAGAAATCTCTGAGACAGAGTGAGAGAGCGAGATAGAGAGAAAGAGAGGGAGATTCTGCACATTTGTCAGTTGTGTGAGCTCCTTGTCAAGTGTAAGGACAGTACTGTACATACACTGGGAACATGAGATTTAGCTGCTACAGTTATCTGCAACGTAGTGTGGTGTGGGGGCAGCCGATTCTGAGAAAAAGAGAGACACGTGATCTTTGAGATCTAATGTGGAATTGTTCTGAGGAACATGCCATGTTTACTGTTCATTGTCTCAATTCTTGGAAGGCTTCCTGAAAAGCACGTAGCGAGCCAAAGCAGCCCAAATCAGTTACATTTTAAGATTCCTAATGGCTTTTGCTGATCCTCTCTTTCTCTCATTTGCTCCCTCATTATTTTCTGCACGTTTCTGTATTTCAGCATGCACATAAATGGACTTTACCTGTGTCTTTGTGCACAGGAGATGACAATAAAAAATCTGTACTTTATGTTAGCAGGGCCTTAGATTCATAGCTATATCAGAATTTCTGTGTGGGCTGTAAACAAATTGGGAAATAAGAAACTAATTTCAAGGATGCCTAAATAAACAGGAAAAGTCACATGTTTCCCTGTATTTTATCATATCCTCGAATCTGTGTTTTTCATTTAATGATGCTGCAACAAGGAGGAAATGACTAAACGTAGTAGTGAGTTCCAAGAAAGAAAATCCGTTATATTACATATTAAATGAGCAGTGCATTTAAAGATCTGCCCAACCCTCTTTTGTGGCTTTGGCAATCACCTTTGATGCCATAAACAGTGGCTTGGCTGCAAACTAATGGTGTCATGGCGGATGAATGCAAGTCTTCCTTTGCCAACTTTATTGATTATGCCTTACTGATCTCGGCTTTTTGATTCTTTTCCCTCTTCTTGAACAAACATTTTTACCTTTTTACCTTCTTTTTACATCTCGTCTGTCTGTCTGTCAGGAGTATTACAATAAAATGAATGGCCTGATTTTCATGAAACTTGGTGAAAGGGAGTAGCATGGGCCAAGGACGAACCCATTGAAATTTGGAGTGGATCTGGATGACAGGGTGAATACCATTGTTAAAATTGCGAGACAGTTCATAGAGGACTAAATTGAGATTGGTATTCTGCCAACCCAACAGACATCCTGTTGGAGTGGGTTGTTTTAACTTCACTGCAGATCGAAGCTATGTGTGTACAGATTGGGCCACCAAAAAAGGAACTGCAGGCCCTAGGACTGAGTAAGCACTTACGATAAAATAGGGATAAACAAGTTAAGTTGAAAATAAGTTACAAGTTCACGAACTGCTCGCTGGCTGAACAGTCCAGCTCTGAGCTATTGTCTGTATCTGCAGAACTCTGTTAAAAAAAACAACAAAGCTGCTCTAATTATCTACCAAATGCACCGATAATTTTATTTCACCTTCACCATCTTTTCTAAATCTGTCCAAGTATCTATCTCCTGTATTCCACCAAAGAGCATGTGTTAAAATATAATTTTAATTCTATCCAGGTTTTCACGCCTCTCCTCACCAGACACCACCATGTTTCTCATTAATGTGAAACAGACAGAAAGGAAAAGCAGTCCAGCAGAGTGATGTTCTCCTCACAAACAACACAGTTCTACAGTTACAGATTTCAGCAGCCTTTTCCCTTTTCTTGCAGAACTTCATCTGAATTACATATAATCTGGTGGGTTTTCGTTTTGGATTGTTTTCTGCGCTGCAGTACCACTCCGGGCCTGAACTGTAACCAATGCACAGAGGGGGCGGCTCTTTTACCAAAACACAAAAATCACTTAAACAAATGGGTGTGAAAAAAATAATGATATTTTAATGAGGAACTCTACTGGGTGGAGGTGTGCACTCTCTGAATGCCCTTCTACTTTCCTATTGATTCAGGTGGGAACGCGACCTACTGGGAAGCTGCTGTATATCAGTTAGAGGACCAGGGAGCCATTGGTCATTTGGATGTAATTTGGTTTATCTAAGTTAATTTATTCTTCAGCAGCGCAGCCAGACTCACCTATTAAGCAGATTCAACTGATTCGATGCAACTCTCGACCTAACTTTGGCTTTGATAAGAAAATATGTGCACAAGGCAAGGTCACCGGGGCCTCCAACTTTGTTTACTATTCATCTGCATTTCAGGAGATAAAGATTTATTACCCCCCTTTAAACCCACACACAGAGCTGAGTGGATACTCTTCGTCTGTTTGTGTCTCTGAAACCTCCAGAATGGCGAACATTAAAGTCACCTCAGATTTACAGACTTACCAGGAATTTATACTGAACTACTCTCACACTGACAGACCCATCACTACACTAAGAAGAGAACCTATCCTATTTTTCTTTTCCATCTCTCTGAATAATTCAAAGGTTGTGTGAAATAGAGGGAAAACTACAAGACAAACCCCTATGCATGTTGGCAAATCATACAGACCATAATTGCTGCTACTTCAAAGAAAAACCACCTTGACACAAACATGACACACAGATCTTGTAACATGGCCAACAAGGATAAAGAATTCATGCTTGTATAACAACTGCAAGTCACCCTTACAGAACAAGACTTGTATAAGTAAAGAAATTAGGGACATGGCAATAAAATGATGCCCCATGCTAATTTATCTCTGTCTAATTTATTTTTTTTCACAACTGTTAATTAGAAACTATTGCATGCTGGAGGGCAGACCAACTGATTTGTCCGGAAAATGTAGATAAAAATCGAATCATCTTCTCGGAAAGGACACAATTCAAATTTCTTACTGCGGTGACATACAAAAGAAACCCACGTCTAACCATAAATGTTAAAATTTTAGCTCCTTTAAGAGCAACCAACAAGCCTGAACACAGCAGTAGCAGCAGCCATTCTGTGCTGCATAGAAAATGTATGAGAATATGATGTATGACTGCTGCCCTGTATCGCATACCATCAGCAATGACTCATTACTGTCTCAGGAAAGGAAAATCAAACACACATAAACACACTCCCCACATGAGTATACCCGCACATACAGCTCAGATAAGAGTGCACAAAGCATGAGGGCCCACATACAGAGCAGATGGATGGATAAAAACAGGTTTTAAATGTAGCTCGGATCGATAAATGCCTTCTAAGTGTGTTATTGTTGTCCTCAAATATCTGCGGTCCAAGAGGAAATCACCTTTATGTATCTGTTACAAGGCTCTGGAGGAATTTATTGAGGTTGTAACCTGATTTTTTTTTTTTACAGTGTATCTTTGCATATGTTGAGGCAACATCAACTCCTCTTCATTTACAGGTCTAACAGATGAGGCAACACCGTCAATGAGGCAAGACTCTCGCAGTCTTTGTACTTTCTCCCCGTTTCACCCTTCCCCGTCAGTATCCGCATCAGTTATATTTGAAACTGTGTTGTCGTTCTCTCCTTGACACTCCCCACTTGCACACAGCCCCGGGCCCCCTTGTGGAATGCTGTATAATGTGAGGCCTATGGAGGAAGGGCATCCCGGGACACGGTCAGAGCAAACACACACACACACACGCTAACACACTCACCGACTCACAGACAAATACAGCTGTTGAGAGCCATCACAACCCTTTGGCAGACGTCCAAGTCAAAGACGAGTGGTGTTGGAAGGCCTCCGTTTAGAAAGAAATAGAAAAAAAGTCCCACATTTTCCATGTATGTTGTGTTAAACACTGAAGATAGAAACTTGGCAGTATAAACCCTCACTACCCCGAACTGATTTCCCCGTACTGGGGGTGGAGGGATGTCATAAACTACTTTGATAAGAGCTGCTTTGTGTTGCCTTAGGGGCTGGCAGGTACACCTATGGACTCAAAGTGTTTTTCAAAAGGGAAGCATAATACATCTTGTTATCCCCGTGATATTTCTACATGGGAGAAGCAGAAACAGATGGGCACTAAAACACTCTGAAGTGGGATTCAACTGTAAAATGCTGAGGAACACTACACGCTAAATGATTCATATGACTCTATAAGGCAAGCTGTCGTTTTAACGTCCAACCTGTGCGACACCTGTCGGGGACCAAGATGCCTCATGTAAGTCACACACTCAGTCTGGGTTGTCACCACATGACAGAAATAAAAGATGTAGACCATCATTTGCGAATATTTGGGATTTTTTTTCATAGTCATCTTGAGAACAAACACTTAAGCTTAAGAATAGAAACGAGAGCAGGGTGATGGAGATAAATAGCGCATGTGAGAGGGAAGGAAAGTGACAGGAAATGAAGAAAATTGCCACAAGCTACAGTACATGCCGGCTAGCCACACACACACACA
>CAFUXE010000738.1:134529-150389 GCA_903364295.1 Serranus cabrilla
TTTTGAGAGTCCTACATGATGACTCAAGTCTGACTCATGTTCAGACTCACTTCATGCATCATTTCTGATATTCAGCAGCCAGGTGGTTTCTCTCGGAGTCATACAGGACAAACATTTCCAAAGGTCTGCACACACAGATTCTTATCGGATTCTATCATATCTAAAACTAAACCAATAAGATTTTGAGTTGACATCAAAGGGGTCTTGACTAGAGCTGAGAGAGACACAGAGTCGTCCTACAGGACGTGCTGAAGGTGTATGTTCATGACACACACACAAAGCTGAAGTTACAGTGTGAAGCATCCACATCGCACACTACATCGCCCACGTGGCTCACATTGCAGCTACATGTCCACAAACACCATGAAGCACCAGCCAAGCCCCCCCACAAGGAACATGGTGATCTGCATGCTGTAGATGATCAGGTCATTAAGCACGCCAAAGTCCAGGCGCCGGTGGCCTAACAAAAGCAGAATGACAGACAGCTTGTACTGCAGCCGCAGGAGTACGCGCACGCTGACGTACTGCAGGAAGAAGAGAGCAGAGAGCGCCACCCAGAGCAGAGAGGTCAACAGGCTGCAGCCAAAGTAGAGCAGGAAACGGAGGAAGCTGTACATGCAGCGCGAGCGCAGGTAGAGGTCAAAGTTATTGTACTTGGTGCGCACTAGCTTGGAAGCGTGCGTCGACCCACAGGCCGAGTGCATGCAGGTGGTGTGGGGGCCATGGAAGCTGCGCACCCGCCGTGGGATGGGGATCACAGGCATGGGTGGGCTACTGGAGCCCAGAACAGTGCACAGGAGTCCCAGGTACAGGTGGAGTCCTCTGTGAGTGCTGCTTCATTTGGTTGTGGAACAAAGAGTGGCTCTTGCAGGAGCCCAGGACTGAGATGCAGCTGCTGGTTGTGTCTGTCTGCTGTGAATTCCAGTCAGCAACGTTTCTTCCTTTAAATGCAACAACAAGAGACATTGTTACTGTATTTTTTTTATTAACAAAATGCATACATTGTTGCAAACCTAATAAAAAGATAGCAGGCCTGGCCACACTTCCTGTTCCTAAGCTGCATTAGGTATAGTTACATTTGAACAAATAGCTCTAAGCCTACGTCTGCTCACAAAGCTATTCCTTATGTTTTAATGGCTAGATCATAGCTAGCACACAGTACCACCTGTTCAAAAAGGCCTATCATGCACATTGTGGTCTAGGAATAAGTGATCGTGCAGAAGCAATGGTAAGCTTACATGCAACACTATGACGTCGTCGTCCTCATTAAAAAAAGCTGGTGTTTGAGTCTCGGACGACAGGAGCATTGTATCACATTATAAATAGTTAGCTGAAACGTAAACACACGGGGTTTGTTTTCTTTTTTTGTCTCAACGATGCTCTGTTTTATACCAGCGGAGATGAGGGAGCGACGGCGAACCGGTGCTTGTACGTCCTGTCGCAAAATATACGAGTCATCCTGCTGTGACGACAGCTGCCGAGTTAAAGGGGAAGTGCTCCTAAAGAATCGACGCTAGCTTTGGATTAAAACAAAACAAAACAATATATTCAGCAAATATCACGGAGGATAGATTTCGTGTAAAGGTGTGTCATTTTATTTAACTTGATTTGAAATTATCTTAGTTTGCTTGCCGATTCTACACTAAAATTAATTCACCAATCAGAGGCTTTAACCCGCCCCCAACCTTTAATGGGTGAAGTTGACAGATTTTATTATTTCGCTGCAGCAAGTTACACCATGGATACATGAAATTACAAATACATTAAAATAAATAAATAAATGCACTAGCGAATAAGCAAATAAATACATTTAACCGTAGGTGAACGTATAAATCTACAAATGTGTAAAATACGTAAATAATTTAACATTTACATTTGTTTAATGTCTCAGTTATGTTTTTTTTATTGGTAAGAGTTAAGCATTAAATTCCATACTTATTTACCTTAATTTTCCAGCATTTTTATAAAATTATGCATTTATTTATTTAAGCATTTAATTGTATAATTAGTCATGTCTTTATACATTTTGTTTATCTCTAGTTTTGGCCTTTAAACACGTCCATAGACTTTTGGGTTCTGACCTACAATGGTAACATTTGTCCTTTTCCCTGCTAAGGGTGTAAGGTCACTTTCATAACCACTTGGCTTTTAAAAAAAATTCCTACAGAATTAAAAAACATTAAAAAGCTGCATGCAGTTAATCAGTCTGTTCCACCAGAGTGTCATAAGATTTGTGGATAATGATCTTTGCAGTCTGTAAGAAATGTGACCGCAAATGCACAAGCTTTTTTTTACAATGGCTATTTCTGCTTGCATCTACTTGCAACATTTCTGCAAGAAGGCTGTGTAACTTTTCCCCTTTATTTCTAAAGTCATGTGTCTGTATATCTCACACAAGGTTGCACAGTGTGTCCACACACACGTCCTCAGAAGAGTGTGAAGCCTCTCACTCTGTAACCTTCACTGGGCAGATTTATGGGTTGGCCGAATGATTACATCCCAGCTATCTGTCCGCAGGCCAGATGGCAGCAGGTGATGATAAATCATAATAAATACTGGCTTTTATTTTTTTTAAGAGTTTATTGCAGTTGTTAATAGTGTGCCGGATCACTTTACTGCGAATTTAAATGTGTATTATGCAAACTTCGAAAAACAAACCTTATAATATTTAATCAAACATGCATAAAACTGTCACTGGGGCTGAATATATTAATCTGTGTACTCTGCTTCACATGATGATTGAGTTTAGCGATGAAATCCATAGCATAATAATTTGAGTGGCAGCCAAAGTCTTCAGGCAGCTTAGGCCATACAAATTAAAATGGCTGTATATTAAAATGGAGCATTTTTTTAATGTCCACAAGAGAGTGCTCACTGTGCACCACTTACCTTAACATTTTCTATAATGCTCTGCAGTTTATAGGAGACACAGTGGAAAGTGTCACTTGCTCGCTAAGTCAACATCATAGCTATGATAAAAAAAGTATGTGTTGACCTGACTGCAGCCTTGCAACCAGCCATCTCGATTCAGTGTGTTGTTGCAGGATCTATCGGCCTAAATGACTTTTTTTCCTGAAGTATTCTCTGTGAAAGCTCTCTGATGAAGAGTTTTTGAAGCTCGGGGTCATATATTGAATTCATTGGAAGAGCTGCTTTCAATGCTCTCTTTCATTTGCTCATGTAATCTTATTGCTTTTGTATGATCTTGAACTGTAGCTTATCAATGCCATCACTGTGACAAACAACCTTAATCCAAGACATTGAGGTTTTGCATCAGAAACAAGAGAAGCCTTTTTATTTTCAGCAGTAAAAGACAGATGCTACATCTGGATATTTGCCATAGGAACCTTGATGATGAATAATGGCCTCCCCCATATGCTTTTCAGTTTAAGGTACCTGTTAAGAATCACCTGTGCGGTAAAAAAGAGCTTATTAATGGAGCACTAGATTACTTTATTACTATTCAGTCATGCAAAAATATTTCACCCGTGTTCCACTGCAGTGTGGTTTTACTTTAAAATACTGCAACAATATATGACTGCAATTTTAAGTTTAAAAAACAAATGTAACTAATGCGACTGGATGCTGAAAACTTTTGAAACTCAGTATCTCACAAAATACTTCCTTAAATCACCGAGCTATCACATCCATTTGGCAGCAACTTGGTTTGGAGCCTTTTTTTTTTTCTTGTTTTTTCTATCTTCACTCTGAATTGGATTTCAGGATCTTAGGATCACTTCAGGACCAGAACCTGCTGTGCGCTTCTTGTCCCAGCTGAGTTGATTCCATTTGGAGAGAAACTTTTCTGCCTATCTTCCCTTGTAGCTCCCTTGAGAGGTGGTGTGATAATGGGTTGCAGTATTTTCTGGTTAGAAGATTAATGGTGGTCATCTAGAAAAAAAAATACCTTGAGGGTTATCCTTGCTTGTCGTGAAGAACTAGATGAGGGCAGCCCAAGGATATGACACCTGTGAGAGAAAGATAAGAAAACTAAACACAAGGAGACAAAAGGGAAAAAACACTCCCTGGCCATCTCCTTCTCGGGCTACACCGAACCTCTTACTATTAATTAATTCATGAACTTATTTATTTAGTTACATATTTATTTTTTAACCACATTATTTAGTTTTTGAGCAAACTTGTCATTTTTCATATTATTACCATATATTTATTAATTTAATTCCTTACTTATTTATGTATTTCTCCTCATGGTCAACTTCCTGGCACATTCCTGCACAGTCCTCTGGTCATGGTTATTCCTATAAGGATACATGATATTACACAATGTACTTTAATTGATGCACACAAACATTTGCCTCATCTTACCTCTTTTTACAATGTCACATTAATAAAAATAGCATAAACATCTAAATTCCTTTTACAGAGATAAATACTGTTGGACAAAGCATCAGAATGCTCTCCATGTAAGTTCACATTAATGTTGGCCTTGTGATATGCAAACATAAGCATTAAAGACATGCACATATGGAGTAGTTGGGGACAAATCAGTAAACAAACAGAAACCCGTTTTAAAGAAGCTCAAACTCAGATTAACTGTTAAAGGTGAGGTTGCAGGTAATCTGGTTACATTTAGATAATAAGTGGACATGTTTAAGCATATCGTCATTATCAGTTCAAAATCGACGAGAACCTACTGTCGTCTGTTTGTTTTTAATGAGTTGACCTATTTACAAGGCTCACTGATCACACAGAACAAAGCAACATTTAGAATTGAGCCAAGTTCCAAATTGGTGTTTAACAATGAGACATCTGATATAATATGCTGACAGCAACGCGGGCCAGATTTTAAAAATTAATTTCATTTGTAATATTTGCAGAGGCACATTGTGTTTCCGTTATTCATATTTGCTGGTTGTATCTTACACATTTAATTAACTTTTCATTCATTTTTTTTTTTAGAGACATTTGGATTAAACTCCCTCTGCTTGATGTTGGCCTGGAGTGAGCACACATGAAAAATACATTTAGCTTTCCACCACTGGAGGGAGCTGTTTGTTCAGGTTTTACTGCCTGTAACTGCTTTCCAATCCACTGCTCATGAGGAACATCACATTCAAGGGCATGGCACCAAGCTCTCCCTCTCTCTCCTCTTCTTTTTTTATATAGGCGTATTTGAACAAAATCCAGCTCCTACATTACTGCTGTCTTTGATAAATGGACACATGCGGCACCATTACAGCTGCGAATGCCTCGAAATAGTGCCAAGTTTAGATGTTGGCTTTCCCCTACATCTGGTTAATAACTGCACCCAAGCTGAGGAAGCTCCTCTGTCTCTTACCATTATCAAGAAAAACGATGTCAATAAAGTGGATGCTAGTGATTTAGGCATCCAAGTGCCCTTGTAAACGATGTATACTGGTACTAATCATGCATTATGGCAATATTATTGACTCATACTCTTCTCCTCCAAAACATGACGACCTTTTGGCGTATCGCCTCCTCTTCCCGGAGGTGGAGTTTGGTCAGGGGAAGAACATTCTGTGCAGCTTTCAACTTTCTTTCCGAGTTTGAAAGCAACTGAAGAATGGTGCTTTTAAAATGTCATTGCCAAGGCTACTTCTTCATTCATTGACAAACTGCAGAAGGCCAAATCTACTCTGTACTTGAAGCCTTGTGGAGTGGCAATTGCAATCCACAGTTATCCACCCTCCGCCCCCTCCAACCTTTGCCAATACATTGCCATCATGACCCAAAGAGTGTCTAGAGTAAGCAAGATTAAAGGGGCAACATGTCAAAATCCTCTTTGACTCCTCCAAATACACTTGGGCTAAATCAATTAATTAATTAACTAAGTAGAGGTCACAGCCAATAGTGGAGCTAAGACAAATTAAATCAATTAGTCGGGCTAATAAGATGAGGGAGACTTTAATTAGTGAAAGTTTAATCAAAGCCATGTTCACGCTGTGCTTTCTTATGAAGCAGCTCAATGGATCTCCTATACAAAAATCCATTAGGCCTGTCAGAGCAAACTTTGTACACATACATGAAAAGATTGTAAGATTGTCCCCTTTTTATGTACTTGTATGTTTTAGTAATAGGAGTTTCTGCCCTTTTTTATTTGGGGCATAACACAGGAATGTGTATTTTCTGATGAGGAATCAAATTATCCATGTAGAACTTGAAAAAAAAGTAAAATTAATAAGGTTAAAATATGAGAAAAGGGCCCAACGCTTATCCACTTCCAGGGCAGTTAGGTGTGCAGAGGATGCCAAGCCTGAGAGAGCAAATTAAGTACCCAATTAAACTAATTAAAATAAAACATGATGCAGGCAGCCAGGTCGACAGTTGCTTCCAAGTTCCTTTGGTATATAAAGTTGAATTATTAAGGAAATAACGCTGAGCAAATTCAAACACTTTCAATCTTGCTCAGTGTTTCCTTGTGGTTTCATCCTCTCTCTTGCATGTGTGTCACTTAAGTGCATGCATCTGTGTGTGTGTGGGTGTGGGTCTGTGTGTTTCATAATCCTGTCAAGCCATCTGTTGTCATTAAAACCTGCTCCTGTTGCACCATAGATTCCAAGTATTCATCTGGCCAGATGTTACTTTGAACTATTGTAACTCAAAGTTTTGCTGGTTAGTTTGTACAAACCTCAACAACTTTGAAAAGCTTAATAAAATGTGTTAAATTGAAAAAAACAAAACACAAGTCCACATCTGTCAGTGGAGGTTTCTGTCGTATTTAGAGCGGGGTTACACCTTAGGGATATCCTAAAATTTGGATTATGAGGGTATTATCGACATTTTCATTTCAATGAAGCACTTCTTGCCTGCAGATTTTGCCTATAAATAGCAAGTTATTAAATAAAACAGAGAAAACGTCACATTGATTCAGATCTTCTCCTTCTCTTGTCTCTTTTTCTTGTCCCCCACATGTGGCTGGATTGGGCCTGGCTATAGTGTTAATCCTTGGCATAAGGGGGCTAGGCTGGATTAACAACTGATGTGGAAACATCTGCACGCGTGGATGGGAGGGTGGTGAAGCTGCATTTGAATCTCAAAGACGTCACAAATCAAGAAGATCTTCATCAGATCTCTTGATGGGTGGCCTCTCTAAACTTGCTACCATAAAGAAGGTTTAATATAGGCTACCTAAATCAAAACAAATGACAAAACTTTTCTTGGCTACATTTAGAACAGCTCTGGTTTGTTTTGGGATTGTGCAAACACATCAGAACATCCAAGTGCATGACTTAGGAAACAATTGGCCCCTAAACAAATGCAAAGGCTTCACCTTCTTATCTACATAGGAACAGGATGCACAGATTTTATAGTTGTTTAGCCTCTTTTTGTGGCACTTTGTTTCTGTGTATTTAGGGTGTCTGATTATTTTTTGCCACTTTTTAAGATTATTTTGCATCTGTTGGTAGTTTTTTATTATATTTTTTTTTAGCTCGTTTCATAGATGTTATGAGTCTATTGTGTCTCTTTGTAGTTGTTTGAGTCCAGCTGTATGTCACTTGGTAGTCGTAATATGTTCCTTCCTTGTCACTTTGAGTCTCTTCCTTGGGAAGGCCAGTGGATCCTGGTTCCCATTAGGCCACAGTCATCTACACATGTCTGGGGGAATTCAAAACTGATTTCCTAACCAAAATAGTTATGGAGATTTTTTCATTATACATTGAGTAGTTTATGCGACTATAGTGTATAGCTTCGAGAGTTGGCGTCAAGTAATCACTCGAAATCAAAACACCGACACACCGGCAGGAGAGCGCATGCGCTAGCAGCTAGTTTCTTCAGCTGTAGCCTATTATATAGTGATTAGTTAGCGTTACTTACCCGTTTAGTGACAAGCAGTTTTAGCCGGTAGACTGCGGAGCTGAATTTTATCCACAAATTCATATTTCGTTATTACCCCTCCAGGCTTTTGTAGGTTTTCAGGAACTCTCCAGAGTTGAGGGATGGACGACGCTGAAGTTGGTCTGAATTCTGCAGGTCTGCAACGCTGTCTGTTCCGGCTGTTTCAAGACTCCTGAAAACCACCCCGGGGGCATTATAAGGGTCAGTTACGTTTATTTCACAAGTTTTATAAGATAGTGTTCAGTGTCATTCGACTTATAGTATTTGTGAGAAGGGCGTCATAATAGCTGTTAGCCTGATAGCCAAACTTACCTGTCCAAGCTGTCGCACAATCAGAAACAAAGCCTCTGATTGGTCCAGAGGGCAGGAACCCATTCTCTGATTGGTTGATAGGTTCAACCCAAGACATCATGGATAGATAATAACAGTGTAAAGGCAACTAATGACTGAAAGATGACACAGACGACATTCTAATGTGGATCAGAACATTTAAAGTATTTTTCAAAACTTAACTCTACTACCACTTTGCCAGCGCACACAGCTGTTCAAAAGACTTAGGTTTTGTGTTTTGCATATTTTGCATATAGACGCAGTTCTATCTGCATAGAGCCATTAATATGCAGGCGTGATTTAGAGAGCAGGGGAGACTGGGGGGATTAGGCTTGATTCAGTCCTCACTGGGGGGAGTTTGAGGAAGGAGGAGGTTTACATCAACAAGCCCTGATTTATGTTGGTGAACAGATGGTGGAGAAATTGCTCTGTTTGGAAAAGATGTGCAATTTATTTCAGTTGATATTGTAGAGAGAGAAAGAGGGCTGAGATAAGGATACTGTAAAACTAGCAGGATAGCAAACATAGATAGAAAACAGGTGATGCTGGGGGCTTTTCTGAAGTATTATGCAAGGTATATAAATAAAAATAAGTTATGATAGTCATGAGTGGAGTGTAAGCACTTTGCAGCAGTTTGTATTCAACAAAATCCATCAACTCTATCATTTATTTTATCTTGTATTTTTGTATTTTTAGTCTGTGCAATTCTTTATAAATGAGCTGTGTTCAGTAAAGTAAAAGGCATGCGATGTGGCCGACAACTGTCAGAAATGCAGTCCATTGCATCCATGTAACAACTGCTGTAACTGTTCCAACGTGGACCCTTATTTTGCTGTCCTAGTGCGAAAAGGCTGGTGCAGTGTTTACTATTTGTGCAAACTCACAGCTTTCTGCAGTTGTGCAGTTATCTTCCCTTACCCTTTTTGTTTTTGATTGTTGCTTGAAATGTAGCTATTTAAGTTAGTTTTCCTCTTGACCTCTTCAGGCTTTTTAACTACATTAATGTTACCTTGTGACTCTTACTTTACCCCTAATGATTTTCTATCATATGCGAGGGATTTACTTGTCAGGGGAAAACACCTGCCTTTTGTTGTCTAGGTAAAATCACATACACCGGCTTCATCTTGACACATTTCAACTATACTGAAAAGCAGCAGTTTCATTATATTTGCATCTCCGTGTGGCTTATCTCGGCTACTGTACCATAGTATGTTGTGACGCTGTGATTCTGTCATCCTATTAGGGTTTGGTTAGTTTTCAGAACCACTTATCATTCCACTTGAGTTTGGCCCGTCCACTCGGCAGTTTCTGGAACAGCACCGCTGATGTAATCCCTCTTGTCAATTAAGGATCCATACACCACCATTACATCAAATAAGTGGAAACATGATACAGTTACCACACACTGGATCTGATCAATACGACCCACTGCCACTTCCCATCTGCACACACACAGCATTTTACTATTTAATTGATTTATGGAGATTTAGCCAGCAGAAACATATCGATCCTCGTCTGCCAGTTTT
The DNA here is from genome assembly GCA_903364295.1 of Serranus cabrilla. Classification (NCBI taxonomy): domain Eukaryota; kingdom Metazoa; phylum Chordata; class Actinopteri; order Perciformes; family Serranidae; genus Serranus; species Serranus cabrilla. The sequence goes on from CAFUXE010000738.1 coordinate 144,204, forward strand.
GATGGAATATGGTGATTCGGCATTTCCATGATTAATATGAACAAGCGGCCCCAAATGTAGAATTTGGTACATTTACATAGGATTGATAATTGTGATGGCAAAAAGCAAGTCATGGTTGAAAAGCAAGCTTATTGTGTTATTGTACTATAAAGTGGACCGACTAAAGGCCTGTTGATTTTTAACAAGCATGCAAAGAGAGAAAGGTCAATGCTAACGAGAGTCCCTCAGTGAAGGGCGCGCCAATACAGGCAGTAAAAATTGAGATGGGTTAGAAACCTTGGGTGTGAGATAGGACTGGATGTCAGTCTGTGTTTGAGAGTGTGTGTGTTTGGACACACAAATAAGGAGTGCAAGTGAAAGGATACCAGTGAGGTAAAGCTCGAACCACTAGCCACCATTAGCCTGATTGGCCTGAGAGGTCAGCAGGGGTCAATTGATGGGTCAATCACATTGTCGATTTGATGACCCAACCACATTGGTTTGGCAAATAGAGGGCTGGACGCCGGACACGCGCTCCCTCCCTCCGCCTGAGTTATTGTGCAAGCCAGGGCTACGTTACATTAACACAGAAAAATCCATCCGATCACTTATGCTGATTTACGCCTGGACTGCACTGCCCCGTCAACCCTCTTGACCAGCTCAAGAGAACATTTTTAATGCAAGAAGATTTATGCTGCAAATTACTGCACAGTGGTAAAATATGAGTGCATGCGATCTGAAATCTGAGCAGTGTGTTTGTGTTGGACTTCTTTAAAGCAGCCTCACATCTGATATTTTGTGTGTCATATATCTTCTTTTAACATGCATCACTCTTTGAAAAAAGAAGCTAGACCTACATGTGATTTGAACCAAATCGTGGCCTAGATAGAAAAAGCAAGATAAACGCATCAGTTTTCGAAGCCTCTCTCCTAATCTGTAGCAAAGTGCCAGGAGATCTGCGTATCTTTATCGGCGCCCCATTAATGATACAGCAAGTACAAAAGTACCCCAGCTCAGATACCACTCTTCCTTTAACCTGCCAGATCCGGATCCGCCTGAGCCACCCGAAAGAAATACCTCCACATGCTGCTCCCAGCGACATGATGTCAGGGGTCAAAAGGTTAAGGGTCATGAAAGCAGATGACCTTAACTCATTGCGTCATTGCCACCAACACGGCAATGAAAGGATTAATAGGGGGACCAAAGTTCTTCCCCTTTTCCCCTTTTGTTGTTGTATGAATGGGAGCAAAAGTTGAACCAGAATTTTATTTAATTTAAAATTACATTGACATTTGTAAGAAAGCTAATTACGAAAACTCTAGACCTGGAACGTAGCCCATCGGACAGACATTTTTTGCAAATTTGCTATGCTAAAAACAAGCCTTAGCTTATCTGTTGCAGGACACATTTCCATAGGAAAGTTTGGTCTCACTTTGAACCCGAGCATCTGCAGATTAATTCCACTCAAGGTAGTTACATCCTTGTTTTTGTTATCTTCACCACCATCTTGATTGTAATGGAGGCAGGAGGGACAATTGAGTAAGAATCAGCTCTTCTTTGTTGGGAGGGAAGGCACACCTAGCAGAGATCTGCAGCTTTTCTAGTTAACCTATAATAGTGAAGTTTCATCATCATCTTAAACCTTAATATGGGGATCATGTTAGCAAACAGCTGAACATTAACGCATCCAGCAGACACAAGGCAAAATTAGCATTCATTTGGAGTTATGCTTCTGTCAGCCTGATTAATGCAAGTCCAATATTCACGGCTCTGCTCTGGTCTCCAACTCCTGAGGGAAATATCTGGCTCTTTAGCAGCTAAATGCTCCACTATGCTCACCAACTAGTCACTAATTTTGTGTGCCTGCTGTTCGCTTCTGGGCTAGCAGTGTAAAATGGGTTTATTAGACCTTTTCCTCGGGAACATCTTCTTTGGCCACATCTGGGAAGCTGATGTGAGCCGTGAGAGAACCAAAACAGTAAATCTGTAGGTGCGGGGAACTTCAGTGTTGCATATTTTGTTTCAGTCACCGTGAGAAATCAGATTCACATCCTTATATTGTTAAAAAATATTCATAATAGCAGCTTTAACAGCCTTAAACCCCAGGATTGCTCAATGAGAGATTGCACGTGCATGAGAGACAGCAGTTGTCCCAGATGTGACGTCAGGACTACGGTTGTCTGTACCTTCTCTGCTTCTTGCATAACCTGTCAGCTTTTTGTTTAATCTGTCTCAGTGTGCATTAGTGCCTCCTTTTCTCCACTTTTCTCCACCTGGCAGCACAAGTTAACTTCCTACTTAACTGTCCATACCTTTCCCATATATCTCCCTTCTCCAGCTTTCACTCCTGACATCAGCAGATGGCTTTAAGTATCTGACTGATCACACCTTTACTTCATATTTTTCTGCCAGCTAACGGAAGTTAAACGGTGTCAATTGATGTTTATTGAATTCCCAAAACAACAACCCTGTATTTTATTAAATGAAAGATAGTGTTTTTTGGTATTTTTCTCCTTTGCATATAGCGAATTTTTCTTATTTTGCATTGAAATATTTCATACATAGGAACAGTATTACTATATCTGTTAAAAGCACACATAAAACCTATCAATGGAACAAAAATCAGGTTAAGGATATCAGTCGTCCAGGACGCCGTTTTGACAATAGCTGTGTTCAGCAGTGCAGCAGATCGGGTGTCCAGCTTCACACACGGTGACCCCAGGTTTGCAGGTTTGCGGTTACCTCCAAACTCCTCCAATATTAAACACAGACGTCTATTATCTGCAACCGGTCTCCCTTTACACGGGGACACACGCAGAGACACACATGCACGCACATACACAAGCATCGGCCTTTACACATGCATGCGTGTTTTGTTTGGTTGCGTTGTGCGCCTGTGTGTGTATGTGTGTGAACTTTAAGGACAATGGATGGGCTCACAATGAAATATTTAAGAAAGAGCAGCACATAGCCTGTAAGGTGTTAGAGGTCACATCACCGGGAGAAAGAGGAGGAGAAAGAAACGGGTAACATCAAACTTTTTGGTTATGTGCTGAAAACTGAAACGGCCCTGGCAACATTCACTTCCTGTGGACATCCGTGATATTATTAGCTTAGCTTTAGCTTAATGTTTGAGAAATTTATTCCTTTTTATTTACACTTGTAAATCTATATGGTGTTGATTTATTTAGAACTGTGAGAGAAAATGTTATTTTAACATTAATTATTTTATCTCCCAAATAGTTTGAAATTGGTATGTTTTAGAAATTGTTTCATTTTTACATTTCCTCGCATTTAAATATGCTAATACACTTCATAAAAACAAAAAGTGTAATGCATTCGCTTGATAAAAATGTTTTCCCTTTATTTCTGAATTAATGAGATATTTATGTTAGAATTGAGGGAAATATTTAGACAGAAACAACTTCTTAATTTTATTTAAAACAGTTTTTTTCCAGATATTTTTCCCAAAAAAATGTTTCCATGAAAACTTTGTCTCAGAACTAAGGTAATTATCTCATTCATTGAGAAAAGTGAATGCCATTTTCTTCTATCATTTTCTAATTCTATTCAAATTTTGTGTAAATCTCTCTCTAAGCAAGCTTTCTTTGTCGTATGCAATCAGCATTTCCACACCACGAAATGATTCCTACCAGAATAATTAGTTCCTTTCACAATTCCCAGCATGTAACAACATTTCCATGCTACAAGAGCGGACTTGCTTCAGAGCTTGTGGTGGCTTATCCTGCCCAGGTGGGGTTTTGTCCCAGTCAGCTTGCTACAAAGAGCGTTTAGCCTCTCCTGAATAATCCAATGAGAGCATCCGGTAGATGGAGGCCTGGGGTTCGAAACCTGAGAGCGACATCTGACACATACACACAGAGGGGACTTGGGGACTGGATGACTTCGGGTGGTTGTTGGTGGTTGTGTGGCTTCTGGACATGTCACCTAACCCACAGTTCTCTCCAGGCCCCCATCCATCTCTCTGCTCTCTGTTTGATGCCTAAATGGGGCAGAGTGTGTAGTGGCTGGGATAAACACACTCTCTCACCTGGCCTTGAGGGGTTAAGTTTCCACCAGAGCGTCTCCGGTCTGGCTTTGATGTCTTGCTGTGGTCTGGCGTGATATTTTTTCGTCTACTGCATCTGTATTTAATTTAGTAGATGAAGCTTCTGCGTCATGCTGCAAATGACATTTGTATCTATTTATTGAAAGAAACAGATAAAATGAATGTTGAGCTAAAATCTCACTCGGAGAGCTTAGACGGCTCCTTGGATGGTCCCAATTTCTCAGTTGGGAAGGCGTTCATCCAACTTTTATTCATGTGTTCATGCCCTTTAAGTTTGAATTTTCAAACAACATGGATGCTGCTAAAAAGACATGTTGCATTTTAGTGCTCATAGAGTTTAAACTACATATTGATAGCTGTTTCTAGTATATGCATGATGATGAGAAGTAAAGGAAATAGATCATGTGAGCCATGAAATATGATGGGGAATTAATTTTTTCAATTATCATGGCACCACATGAATGCAATGCAGATACTCTATCTTGCAATGTTAATGAAAATGAAAAATAGTTTGTGTATCTGCCCCACGATTGGGATCTGCTCCAAAATTTAATGGATTCTTTCTTGGCTTTCACCAAGTTTCATGCAAATCTGGCCATTAGTTTATCCTTAATCTTGCTGACAGACAGACAGACAAGCGTCACGTCAGAAACATAACCTGCTTGGTGGAGGTAATGACTACACATGGACATTTGAGAAACGCAATGTTGCACCTTTTTATATATTTTATTATATATTTCCCACCAACGTCATGGTGTGGTCCAGCCGTGACAGAGGTTCATGTCCCAGCTGTCAAGCAATCACAATTACTGTATATTTGTTGGCCACCTCTACGACTCGCCCTGAACGTAGTGCTCAGTAACTTATCGCCCCGTCCCTAACCTTTCTGGGCAGAGGGAGCATCCATCATCTTAAAGTGCGATCTATTCCGGTCCACCTTCAGTCAGGAGGGGAAAGGCCTGAGCCAGCGTGTGTGTGTGTGTGTTTGTGTGTCGGCACAACTTATGGGCTGTCAGCACAAAGTGCAGAGCCTTGCCGGAAACTGACAACCACTGAATGACTGACAGGGACATTGCGCCATTATGTTCCCTATATATGTGTGTGTGTGCATGTTTGTGTGCTTGTGTGTATAATCATGCACATTAAACCTCCCTTCAGTTATATTTCTCTCTTTGCCCTCAGGGATCTTTCTGTTTTTTTTTTTTTTATGCCACTCGTCACGTAGTGAAGCAATGTACACAACCACCACTTATCATTATGATGGCTTCAACGCTGTCACCTAGAAATGTGACTGTGGCAAATTAGACAAGCCTTCTTTAATCATTGCTACAGTTAAAGCGTCCATCCCTTCCCAAGACTCCGATAATTGTTTCTTTTTACATCTTAATGTCCCTCTATACATTTTCATATCTTACGCCCAAAAACACATTAATTTCCTGCTTGGTGACACCAAATACTATAAACAAGTTGAATTTCTGTTGTCATCTTGCTCCTTTATCTGTGGCTCCTCCTCCCTCATTTCACCTTTTTACTCCTTTTCCCCACTTTCAAATATTCTCGGCTCTTTTTCTACTCACTCTCTGTACCATGTGATCCCTCGCTCCTTCTCTCCCCCCCGCCGACCCTCCTCTTTCCCATCAGCACCCAGGGGCTGATGAATGCGTGGCCTACTATTGATCGCGATGGGTGATGGATGATGGCTGGGAGATGAGTGATGGGGTGCAGGCAAAGGTGCCAATAAGGGGGCAGCCGGAGGGTGGGGTCTCCCCTACTGGCGCTAATAGGAGAAGACTAGGGGAGACGGCCGCTCACTACCGCCTTCGCAACCCCGACCACGTTCAGTGCTGCGTTTCAGCTCTACTTTGCATTTTCTTCCCACACGCAGCAGCTATGGGTCACGCTTTTACGTCCTGTTTGAGACAGGCATTGCTTTGCATCCAGTGTGTGTTTGTGCATGTATGTAATTGCATGAGGTTGCAGAAAGTGTGTGGCCACGAGTGTGGGAGGAAAACATAGGGTAAGGGTGTGTACATGTGTGTGTGGGTGGTTGCAGCGTGGAGGAGAAGGGGGGTGGCGTGCACAAGTGGTGGTTAGTACGAAAAGATGATGGATGATGGGGCAGGAGGGGAAGACTGCTT
>CAFUXE010000738.1:150536-162134 GCA_903364295.1 Serranus cabrilla
TGTTCATCACCCCTCATCATTCATCCCTCTCATTGCCTTGCCCCTCTTGGCCCAGCATTTAGAGAAAACTGCCTATCAGAGTGGATCAGTTGTGGACTATTAGTGTGGCTGTTAGAGGAGGAGTGGAAGGAAAAGTAAAAGTCCTCCAGTTGGAGGGCGGCTGGTTTGCTCATTGAGTGTCATGATGTGGAAGTTTGGTAATAGAGCCATACAGTTTAGAAAGGTTATACTGTATCAGATCTTCAAAGGTACCAGCACCACCACTGATAACCCACTACAAGGTGTCTGTTTATCTCTTATCATTTTTCAGTTTTAGACACGTGAATTAAAATTCACTTTCGTGTAGGCAATTTTGAATGCTTTGTTTACAAAAACTAACAAAGAAAACCTGCATCACTGAGGCTCCATCTGCTGTGGCTCCCTGCGGCTGTGACAAAAACATTATGTGAAATGAAACAATTATTTCTTTATATTTTGATTTTCATTCATTATTGGTGTAGGCCCAAAGCAATTCATATTCTTCAGATGTAAAAATGTATAGCTTATATACAGCATTAAAACAATTTTATTTATTTTTTTAATAACAATAATACATTTTATTTAGAAGGCGCCTTTCTGGACACTCAAGGACACCGTAGACAAGAGAGAGAAAAGAAACACATCGATATCAATAAAAAACAGACAAAATAAGAACTATTACTCTTGAATTAAAGAAAGGGACAGGGCAATTGGCATCAGAGAGAATAGGCAGTTTTAGACAGATGTGTTTTGAGTTGTGATTTGAAATGGGGGAAGCTTAAATGTGCATAATAGCTCACGAAAGTGTACGGCCCGGCTTCTTAAACTCTAAATTTTGCCAATTTCTTTAGCTAGGCTAGCTTTCAATATTTCTTTGGTGTCCAGCCTCTCATTTGTATTTGGTTTCTTGCAGTATTCTGACAAAATCATCTTAATTTATGCTCATTATGACCCATAAGTAATGTTGATAGGCTAATTTATTCTTAGTAGGCTGCGTTGCTCTTCATTGTAAGGCTCAAAATAAGGTTTGTGGACATTTTTTTCTTTTTATTTAGCCAACAATGGCCCTTTTGTTAGTAAAAGTAGCAGACCTCTGATCTAAGCACAAAAAACCTCCACTTCACTCTACAGCAAAAAAGAAAATAAATATAATGGATTGAAAAGACCATACGAGTATGTAAGTAATTTCTTTAAACTCTTTTCGTGTATATTACATATTTTTCAGGCCATTGATTGCTGAACCATGATCTTTTCCTAAACCTAACCAAGTGGTTTCATTGCAACTGTTTCAGGTAAACTATGTTTGAAAAATGGTGACTTTGCTGTGTGTTAAATCTCATACCACTGGTAGGGATGCTAGTTAAGGAAACGCTCCTTTGGATTCAAAGGCAGGAACAAAAGACCTATATGTAGTCATATGAGTTTGAGGATTTTTTTTTAAAACCCCTGTTTAACCAGGGCTGTAACAATGTCACCACATTCCCAAAACTCAAGCTTTGGTGAGTACAGTAAAAAGGATATTTTTCCTTAGTCTCTTGATTTTTTATGTAGGTCGCTATTCCCTTGCAGGCTGTGCATCCTGTGTGGGTTTAAAGGAGTGTAGGAAGTAAGGCTGACACATTCACACCAGCGGATGGCATACTTCAGAGTTCTCAATGCTTTATGGTTCTGGGGCAAAATCAAGTGCTTGGGATGAGAAATGAGAGAGTAATGTTGGGAGAAAGGGATGAGAGAGTCGAGAGATAACAGGAGAGATAGAGATGAGCTCACTTCTTTTGCGGTGCTTAAGGAGAGAACCATCTGCAGGAGAGATTTTGCCTCAGATTAGGAGTGAGGCGAGGCTCCAGTGGAGAGGATTACGCCCGGGAAACAGAAGCAACACTAATAGAGGACAATCCAGCTGCCTGGAACGAGCTCTGCCACCCACCCAGGAAGACACATTAGCAAAAAAAAGAGAAAAAAACACAGAGAAATACACATAACTCCACACTAAGAACCACACATATATTAAAGAAAGGATTTAAGCATTCTTGGAATCAGCAACAATGAGGCATTGAGCCAAAAGCAATATTTGTGATAAATACTTGTCCATGCAGACAGCATAAATCAGGCTCATTATTTATTACCCTGCCTGTTGTGTATCTGGAACATCTTGTTAATTTGTCTTTCATGAGGACATTTTTCTACTAATCACTGAACATAACATTGACACGAAAATAAATATAATTCATGCTAAAACTTCACCAGATGCCTTTATATTATGATAGACATTTAAAATGTTCACACATGGACTGTCCAAAAAAAACAATTCAATCTATACCTATCCTTTTTTATGAAGCATCGTAAAACTTAAACAACAGCTCAGTTTTTCTTACAGTTACATCCTCTAAATCTGAGGATAAAGTCCGGCTATGTTTGTCTCCAGGATATGTCGTAACTCTAATCCTAGTTCACTGACTGGGCTGCCCAGTGAAGGGGCCAAGAAGCCTACTCCCATAAGACCAATCTCCCTGACATCTGGGCCTCTGCCTTTCTCTGGGCTCCAGACAGATGTTGGATGATTGTTAAGCTCCCAGGGTTCTTAGGGAAGGAGAAGTGAGAGCTGCCCACGGTTTGACTGTTGTTCGAAAATAGCTCTGTGTCAGTCAGGCATGTAAGTTAGACAAAGGGGTTGTAGATTCTCGGGCAAATTGAAGGCCCATTGAAAGATTATGTGATTTTAGAACTGATGTTTCAATATTATGCCCCTTTGTTAGATGGGAAGATAAGTTAAGCATTGAATCTACCTTTTAGGTCACTACGATCAGGTTCTCATTGTTGGCATGTGCAACCAAAACCGTTGCAGCTTCCTTGGGTGACATTTACACAAGTTTAGTGGTCCCACCTCTTTGCATTATTATGACCCCACTCCCTTTATCTGCCCTGTTGGCCTTAAAGCACTAGGATTGGCCAGGTGTCCATGCTCACATGAGGTAGTGGTACCTTGTTTGTTCAGGTGGTATCCCCTGACCAATGGTCCGTCCTAACCTAATGGGTCTTGCCAAGAAAAGGAGTGGGATTCATACTCCGGCTGCCCCTTCTGCCCCACCAAAATTGTGACCATTGAGTGTGGGAAGGGTCCTGCGTTCCACAACTTTTGACATGGTGGAGTCATGGTGCACTCCCTTTTGCCACAGTTGTTAGTGTGAATGCACTTATGCACTCATAATAGCCAGTGAAAAATGCAGAAATGCAAATTGTGACAGCATCAGTCTTGTTAGTTGGCACAATAAGGTTACACAACGTGGCAAATACTTTTTTTTAAAGGCTAATAGCTTAAGCTTCCCTTATTGAGAGTTCTAAAAGCCATTTTCACCAATTTATTATAATAAATCCTAAGCTCATTTGGCTTATTATTGGACTGTAGAACATGTAGTAAAATATTGTCATATTATGTATGGATTAAACAGGAACTTAGTGTTGGGAACCGGTACAGGTCACAACAGAGTTCAGGTCAGAAAAACCTTCTCTGCTGCTTCATCAAATCAGTCAGCTGTTTTCTAACCACAGAGTGACCTACAGTGTAAGACATTCAGTCAATGTAAACGTGCTAAAACTCCTATCACGATCGTTTTCCTGCCTCTGCTAACTTTAGCACCATCTGCTCCAGATTTACAGTTGAGGGGTCAGATCACTTGTTATTCTCAGTCTACACAGATTTATGGAGTTTGTGTGAGTCTCTCTGGTCAGCCACTACTGAAATAATTAGCACATCACTGAGAATACACACACACAGGCAATAAATTCCCCTTAAAGTGTGTTTAGAATAAGAATAAAGCCCACAACTGCACGGTTTTGGTTAAATATCACAGCTCTCATTGTTTCATTACTGTTTTTATAAAAAAACAAAACAGCTGTACTACTCTTCTTGCTTAGAACAAAATGGCAGACAAACCGCCTACATCCACATTAATACATTTCCACTTTAAATTGTATAATGTCTGTAATGTTTACGCCTAGCGTCCACACTACTCAAGTGTTTCCAACCCTCAGAAACTGAGACTTTTGGAAAGGATTTTGGTCCAATTTTAGTTTGAAAACACAGGGGTTGCACGTTAGTCTGGAGACTTTTGGAAACAATGACACGGCCCATGTTGGCTTTCTGGGTCTTATCATTCACAGCCTGTTAAAACATTACAGCTAGGGTTACACACATATTGTGATTTTATCCCTAATGTATGGACACTCATTTCCCTTTGCCATGGCTTCCTCCCACAATGGATAATCCTCCTGATAGATCTACCACTCTAATATCTCCCTGTGTTTGCTTTGCAATGACTCCTAATCGATGTTGTCCGTCACCTGTAGCGCTCGACAGATATATTGGTTGACTGATACTATTAGCCTATATTGGCCTATCAAAGCATAACATTATCATGTGATGTCAAATAAACATCATATGTCTATTTATTCTTTATTTTCTCAGCATCATTTATAGAATTGGCTGATAATGTAATACATTGTTTGTTGAATGTATAACCATGTTAAGTATTATTTAATACAGTTTTATGTTTAAGATCGAAGCTCTCTGGGTACCTTTGCAGAGTGGTGAAAAACCAGTGCATATAAAAGAGGTCTATTTCCATTCCAGATCCAAAAATTGCTTTATCGGCCACCCTATCGATTCATTTCCCCTGTAAAATCAGTATTGGCGTCAGTCTCAAAAATCCTATATCGGTTGTGCTCTAACCTGTAATACTTTATACCCGGATGTTCCTTTGGATTCTTGGACGTACTTTTCACTCTTGCTGTTCTTCCTCCGTATTATTCTCTGCTATATTCTCTTTTCAACCGCACAGCGAAGTAAGAGAATCTGCTTCCTGTTTAGCTTCTAGCAGGTGAACTCAGTGGAGCACTTCGAGCCAGATAGTTCCCTCAGGAGATGCTAAATATCAGACAGTAGTAAGTTTCTTTGGTTACTGAGATGTGTTACCTTATCAAGTGTTCTTTCAGACACTGGATACTGCTTTAAATCTAATATATCCTCATATTTGACTTGCCACAATCCAGTGGGAAACCCACTGAACGTTACTCATAGCAGGCTAAAGATGCTAAAACGTGGACCCACCTTGTTTACCCCATAATGTCCAGTTGTCGCTCTATAATGGCCATGATATAGTTTGATTGGTGGATTAAACACTTATCCCTCCCCTCAGTCCGCCTTATTGATTTTCCCCGTCCCTCTCTCCCCCCACCTTCCTCAACCCCCCTCTTAAAGGTGAGGTGGATGCATGGCCTGATAAATGGCAGAGGATTGATTCGTATTTAATTAACAATTTGCTGGAGACTCTCTCTCCCTCCCCGCTCCACTCCCCGTCCCCACCCCTCTCTTCTTCTCTCTATAAGGTCTCAGACGGCTTGTGAGACACGCAATGAGGAGAGGAGAGGTGATGCATGGGTAATTTATAGTCTGATCGATAAGTCCTGGCCTAACATCTACACTGCCGGGATATGAGGGCCAGAAGGAGTGTCGGGGTCCACAAACGGGGAAGAAGGTGAACGCTGAAGAAGGGAAGAGTGACGGAAAGAGAAAGATTGATAGAGGCAGACAGAAGCACAGAAAATCATGTTTTCAGAGATTGTAAACATAATGAAAGTGACAAGCTGCGGCATGTTCAGATGCAAAAATAAAAGAGAGAAAAGGATACAACATTTAGCTGATGACATAGTTAAAACCATTAATAATCCAAAAATAATTAATGAGTAAGTGATTGAAAGAACAACACAGAAGGCCTGTCATTCTTTGTACAATTCTCTTACACACTTGATTTAAAACTATTGTATGATCCAAATTCCTTAAAGGAAATGCAATTAATCACTGTTGTGTAGCAGCTTTTGTCTAAATAATTCACTTTATATTTGCCATTTTTGATGCTTTATACTCAGTTTGAATATGTTCATTTAAAGCAAACTGCTACATGTTGAAACACTTTCTATTTGTCATAGAGAGCTTCTAATCTAGTTGATTTATTGATTCATCAGTTGACAGAAAATTAATTTGCAATCATACGCCTAATTGATTCATCATTTATGTCATTTTTCAAGCAAAAAAAGCGAAATATTATCCTGTTTGGTTGCAGTTTTTCTGAATATCTTGTTTTTTCAATTCAACTCAACAGATGACTGAGGACAGACCCTCATTTACAGTGATGCCACGTTTAGAGTTAAACAAATACAAATAAATAAAACCAAGCAAAATCAAATACATTTCAGATAAACTAACAAAGAAATAACCATGATAAAAATAAAATAAAATCAGATAAAAACAAAAATTAATTGCTTAATGGTTGCTGGTACTAAAGAGATAATTTTGATCACCTTAAGATAATTGTGATTTTCACTATTTTCTGACCATTTATTGAACAAACCATTAATGTTCCTATAAAGAAAATGATCAGCAGGTTAAATAATTATGTAAATAATCTTTAATCGTTGCACTGTTTTGGTTATATAACCTATGATACAGCTCAGGTAAGGGTGCTGTTATTCTTTTACACCTCCATTAGGGGGCAATGCTGAGTTTAAGTCCATATCCTCTCAGCTCCTTTATCAGCCCCCCCTCACACACACAGCATACCAGGAAACCATGAAAAACACCTCTTCCAGCCAACTTGAGAAACCCAATATATGTATCATCTGTCTGTGCAGCAGAATGAAGCCCTCGTTATGATAAAATGCCTCAAGAGAAGACATAAAAGTAATGGTTGCACACTTAAGATACAAGTGTTTGCATGACTTGAGAGAGGAAATAAATTAATTTGAACCTGGACCAAGGTGAGAACAAAGACAGTTAGTCAGTGCTGGTCAGATCTGGACACTGGACACCAACCCCTCCCCAGTCACACACACAAACACACACACACACATAGACAAAATGGGCCGCTGAGTGGGCACAGTGTGGGATGAGACCGCAGCATTTACAGCCCTCCCCATAAAAGTGTTTTATCACATATCTTGTAATGCAACACATTAAGGGTTGCTGTTGTTATTTCCAGCAAGGTCATTTTTACCCCCTTCCCCTGCATCTCACGGCCTCCATCACTGTCTCTCTCCCTCTCGCTTTCTCTCAGCTTCTCCTCTCCCCTGTTCTTAGCGCGCCGTGACACCGAGGCATGATGGTATTATTACGCTCATAAAGGTGTGAACGCTGGGAAAATATACACATGTAGGAATAGCAGAGGGCCGCGGCGTGACAAGGTTATCTGTAGCATCGCAGCATCTGCCCCACATCCACAAGCAATCTGTGCGTCTGTGTTTGTGTGCTGTCTGCGTATACGTTTTTATTTTCCTCGGTTCAGTTTATATGCACATTTCTTTGTTGGCGAGCTTATGCGAGATGTAAAGTTTCTGCTGTAATCAAGTGTGCTTTCACAATCATCTTGTGTGTCATTGTTGAACTGCTTTTTGAGCTTATCTTGGGATTATTTTTCCGTCAGACCTACTTTTACCTTTTACCAGTATTTTTAGCCCTTCTTTTTTCAGCTTTTTCATTCATCTTAATGAACACATATCTGTATTTTTTTTTTTATTATTCCTCCCTTCATATTTAAGTCCACAGGCTTTTCTGGTAATCCTATCAGTTCGGCCTTACCCCCTAACCCCACAGCTCTCCTGCAGCTCCAGCAGTAATAAAAGAAAAGCATAATCCAGTGTTTAGAAATATCAGATTTGCTTGTTGGAATCCAGCGAGCCATGTTGGATTAAGGGTTGGCCTAGGCTGGCCCAGAGGCGGTGGCTCTGAGCCCCCTGGTGATCATGGCTCTGGATGCAGAGGCAGGGAGGGAAGTGTGAAAAGCACAAGTTTAGATTGTGAAACAGTCCCAGTTGTGGCTGACATCAAAATGAAAATGTTTCTTTATCTTAATCATGATTAAATCCTCCCAAACTAGTGCACAAACACACAACACTTTTGCAAAACTGGTGTTCAAAAATACAAATCCTTTTATGCATCATGTAAAAAAAAAAGAGAAAATTACCTTGTTCACATATTCCCCATGCCTTTGATTTTTTTCTGTGCAAGTGTGTGTATATAGGTGATCTGGGGAGAAAGTGGGTGTGTGTTTGTGTTATTTATGGCTGCCAGGATTTGAGATGATAGAACAGGAAATTGGGCCGCTTTTTCATTTTTTCTCCTTCCTTTTTTACTGCACCCCGCTCATTTCTTTAATACCCTCTAAAATGTAAATCCGTATGCACACATGCATCCTGGACAATGCCCCCGATGTGAATTTTATGTAAAACGTACCCATAACTCTCGTCAACGGTGTAACATATGACTCTATGTAATTTCATTACGTAAAAGGGTTTTGTGTTTGTTGGAGAGCGGGCGGTATATGTATATATGTGTGTGTGTGTGTGTGGGCACGTGTTGTGGTTGTGGTAGGGGGGGGTTAAGAAGATAGAAGAAGTGATTATAAGTAAAGCCTTATGTTTGTGTCATGCTTGCGCGTGCTGTGTAGGGTTGAGGGTGGATGTGTGTCAGCATCAAGATCCCAGAAATGCAAAGTGGGCAAAGGAATTAAATAAAGAGGAGAGCCTTTCATTGACATTAGAATAATCCAAACTGTATTTTGTTTGGAGATTTGACCATGCACTTATGTAGGTAGGCAATCTACATATGGGACTGAATTTAAAAGGTCAGCTCCCCAATAATTTGTAATATTGTAAGTAAAAGAGAGGCTGATCTCGACTTCGATAAACCTCCTGAGAAACATAAATGAAGATTAGAAATGCGCTTTATTTTGTTAAGTATGTTTTATTATGGTGTTTTTAAAGCAGCACTTCCATATACCAGTAATCCCATACAGTCGTGAATATTATTGCATATTAGAATAGGTTTTTGTTTTGTTTGACATTCTTTCATAAAGATTTCATAAACCATAAGCTATGTGTTTTTATATGTTAGGTACATATGTGTGTCATAGCAAAACAAAGATGCTACATAGTTAATGATGCTGAAATTGCAAAACAAAAACAAAGAATGCTATAAAAATCAAAATGACGTGGCCATAGTACTGTTAGACAAAATAAAAGCACATTGTTAGAAAAATAAAATAATCTAAATGCAGGTTAATAATCTCCATTCACCATTTTTATGAACTGAGTGAAAAAAAACAAATGTAATATATGAGATGCACATTATTAATGGTACTGTAATTGCAAAACAAAAATGAAGCATATAAAGCTATACAAATCTGTATGAAACTGGCCATAGTTATGTAAGACAAAATAAAAGCACATTGTTAAGTAATTAATTAAAAAATATTGAATTTAATTTAATTCACCATTTTCGTGAATTGAGCCAAAAAACAAATGTAAATAATAATAATAATTTAAAAAAACATTTTATTCTTTATTTGTGATGCACAATATAACTTGATCAGTGTCTGTGTCTAAATACGTTTTCCAGAAAATAAATAAAATATAGTCCATCGTGCATACACACTGTTTTTATCACTCTGCATGTCCTTGTGGCCGCATGTTAATATCTCCTCATGCTGCTCTGCTTACGCCATAATTCTCACATATATACGTCCTTGTGTGGGTTTCATTCAATTAGTGTGATTAGAGGTTGAGTTGGACTGAGTATTTTATCTTTTCCTGCATTGTTTTTTACCCATTAACCTTTTTCCATCCATGTGTGTGAAGCAGTCCACTGATATTCTTTTGTTGAGCCCAATGTTTTGCCTATTTGTCCTCTCTGGATTTTCTTATGGATTTGGAAAATATTCTCTTAAAAGGGACAAAAAACCTTTTGTTTCTGCTGAAACCTGCTGCAACTGGAAATATAATCATGACACACCCTCTTTTATATCCTCTCTCTACATAAACAAGCATACATTGTACTGTACACACATGTAAACATAGTTGCTCACACACAGATACACACCTTTTCTTTTATTAAGAAACTGCCCATCTATAATGTGGAAATCATGCTCTGCTGATATTGATCGGGGTGCTGTGCTATTCAGTAGCAATGGCAGCGAGACTGTGAGTGTATTTGTACTTATATATTTGTATGGTGTGTGTGTTTTATGTGTGTGTGTGTGTAAGCTGTACCAGACACTCCAGTCTATTGGATTGAGATTCATTCGCTATTTAAGGGTCAGGGTTCGGGCCACGTGTGCGCTGCATGCCTCACTGATCAATACCGCCGCCACACACCCTGCCTGACCCCGGCATTTTGTCACCGTAAATCCCCGACCTCCCTTTTTCCTCCTGTTTGCCACCCCCTCCTCCTCCTTTTTTTTTGCTTCTTAAGTCATTGAAAGAAGTGATGGATTCAAGGGGGAGCACTTTGTAAGATCTAAATACATTTAATGTAGCCGGGGATGGCCCTTTGATGGCTAATGCTCAGAGATTCAAGTGATGGTCGTGTCTCGGAGGGATGTGCTGGGGAAGGGTTGACTCGGTTTGTGTGAGGAGGAACTTGGAGAAGGGTTTTGATGTTGAAACAAGTGGGGCGATATGCAGTAAAATCCTGATCTCAGAGGAAATTTCTTCTTATTTGTGCAAAAAGAAGTGACAACTGATTCAACTGATGAACACAAAAAGTCAGCTTTTACTGTGAACCATTCCCCAGACAATACTGTATACATTTATAGGCTTAAGTTTGGGTCATATACTGTATTATTGTATACTTACATACTGTATTTTATTAACCAATAAGATTCATTTAATAATGCCACCTAAAATCATTTGAATAAAATGATTTAAACTAAGGTTAACACCTGCAAAGTAAGCCAAAAGATGTAATACAATTTTTAGTATTGCTGAAAAAATCAGGGCTGTAATTTTTCAAAAGGATATGATACTAACATTAGTATTTACTTTATATATATCTGACATAAAGTTAATAGCAATAAGTCGACACACAGACCAGTGAGTGTCCCCATTTGTGCCCAAACACTACACTTAGTATGTTAGGTAAAAATGCTGTTCTGATTGGTATTAAGTCTTTAAATCTGGTAAGGACAAACTTTGGAGAAGTATCTAACATTCCAACTTGGAAATGTTTAGAGCTCATGAAAAATCACACTTTTATTAATTGTCAAAGCCATGATTTTTGACAAATGAGGAAAAAGGCCAACGTTGTGTTTATTAAATGTCTCCCATGTGATATGTTTTTTAACACTGCATATTGATTTTAAACTGGTTTCCATAGATGCCAAATACTTGATGTTGCTCCTTGTAGTTTTTAATATGATGAAATGTACAGAAAAGGTGGTAATCCCTTGTGCAGAAAGACTAGATATAGTATGATAATGTTCAAATGTTTTTGAACATTTGTAGTTCGGTAAACCCAGAGAAAACTTCCACCATAAGAAATTCCATATTTTGCGGGCACAAATAGCTTAAAATGTCCAGGCCTTCCTTTTCAGCGTCTTATAGAACCATAATATACACACACACATACACCCACACACACACATGCACAGGTACGCAAATACACACGCATGCAAAAATAAAAACACAGCACATTTGCCCTTCCTTAGTGTCCTTCACACACGCTTCTCATTCCATACAAAATGCAAACACAGT
>CAFUXE010000738.1:167372-177739 GCA_903364295.1 Serranus cabrilla
TTGTTTAATCTGGCAATCCATGCATTTTATATATATTATCTATTTATGTCCCCATTAAGTGTTTACGTTCAATTGGCCATATTAATATAAGTAATGATCTATGGACACAAACTGTTCTGTTTGTGTTCTTATCTACTAAACCAATTAAAATGCAACATGCTTCATACTGTAGTTGATGATAAAGATACACTGGATAATAAAAATAATAATTGTTAGAATTATTTCAAGTATTTGTGCAGTTAAGTTAATGTCCCATAAAGCTCAAAAGAACATGTAAAGCTGTTGTTAATATTTGAACCAACATGCTATCTGAAAATCAGTATGCCTCTCATGTACTCACTCCCCGGGCTAATGCCTGTATGAAGTGCTTTAAAGATTGCATAAAAAATGACAAACATCCAAATGCCAGCAGTGGGAAGAAGCGCTGAGTGATACATTAGCCAATCCATTTCTAATATGAATGTCCCCGAATGCATTTCAGTCAACCATTGCAGACAGATTACCAGATATTGCATTCCCGTCTAAGAATGAAATGAAGAGATAATTATGCGGCCGGCGGGTAATGGAGAGGTGGAGCCGTGATGGATTTGATTAAAGTTGTCAGTAAAAACACACGCTAATGACCGTGTTGATTAGTTAGATTGCTTTAATGCTGCTGCTGCCATTAATCTACAGCATAAACAAAAGTATCGTGTGATGCGGAGACACTTTTGTATTTTCTCTTTTCAAACTCTCCAGTCATTAACTTTAAAGCAGCTTTAGCTCCGTGCTGTTGTTATTAGGAAATTAAACTAGTTTCTGTTAATTTCTTGGAAAAACAAAAATGATATCTTTTATTTATGCATGACTAATATTCCTTCCCTCTTAGATTTTCCTCGCACCTTTTCTTTCCCTGCCCGAACCACTGCAGGATATTATTCATTAACACGCTGCCTTAATTGATTGATATTTGTACCACAGATAATCCACTGTGCTCCTCCTCTTCTCTCCCCCCACATCCCTCCCATCCTCAAGAGGTCCCAAAAATGAAACGCTTCTTCCATGCATCCATGCATACATTTGCACACACACACACACACACACACGCACCAAGCGGCCTCCCCTCCGTTGCTGCTCCATTAGGTCTGAATTGTAGCTGTGATGTGTGGGACCCAGGGGAGGTGTTATTGTCAGACCTGATTTACTCAGCACCATCTGACATGGGGCTTGGGGGGCTTGAGCGTGTGTGTGTGTGTGTGTGTGTGTGTCTGTGTGTGCATGCATATGAGAGACAACAGGCGTGCTGCCAGGCTAAGAGTCCTTTACAGAAAGGACGGTCCAAAGCAACAGTTAAACTGTAGCTGCAAAGCAATGGGCAACCTTAACAGTCATTGGAATATGAATTTATATTTCATGATTTACACCTCGCAGTTTGTATTGTGTAACTGTTATACTGTCAGCACCGGCGACTTTATGAGTAATATATTTTTATTTTTGTCTTGTAATTTAGAAAACTACTATAATCAATTGAAGTATCATTAATAAACTAATTTACATCCAGAGACAAATTAAATACAAAGTGGTTGTTTTGCAGTAAACCAGTATTTACAATAATCATGGTATTTAAAAAATGTAATATTGATATAATGGCAGTAATACACATATAATAATCTTAATAAATACACCAGTGGCTCTTACATAATTTCCATTTCTTTCCCTTCTCACTTTGCTAAGTATTAGTAGAGTACAGACTCCCTCTCTGCCACTCTGCACTTTTAAAAAATGCACAATTCACACAATGATGATAAAGATGAATTTGACTAACAGCATATTTGTTCTTAAGATTTTCTATAGGTAACAGGATGTAGTTATTGAGAATTATTTGTACATAATAATTATGTTTTGAAAAAATGACACTATGACAGCCCTATGGAATACTGGACTTTATATTTTAAAGCTCAAAATACCATTTTAACACATACAACATGTTTTGCTATTTTTCTCAACTCACAATGTACAACTGCATCTTAACTCATGTTAAATCACACTGTGCATTTTAGCAGAGGCCTTATCTTCAGAATTATATACTGATAGAATCTTATATTCCTTGGGAGATGTTTATCGCTAATCCAATCACAAACTTTTGACCATAGTATGTGAGATAATATGAGACTCAAATTATGAGATATCTAATAGAATTTTGATGAATTATTCAAAATGTAATGCACCATTGCCCTTGTCTGAGGTTTACTCTCTCCAAGTGCCATTCTTTTTTTTTACTCTGCACATATAATAGCTTTAAAATAGCTTTCCACATGCCATTGTTTAGATACAAGATAGCGTTGTATCCTGTTTCTCTCAGCTTCCCCATCTTCAGAGTTTAACCAGAGCTTTTTTCTAGTTTTCCCACCATTTACTTAATTATCGTGAAGCTATAACTACATATATATTGTTGACACTAACACCTCACTGAAAACTCCTTTTCTCACCTTCGTCTGACACAACCCATCTGACAAATTGCATTCCCAACTTAATCTAATTCTTCACTTGGAAAATGGTGGATTTCCAACTCAATCTGTCAGAGTGGGGTGGGATAATCCCTGTTATTTGCTTAAAAGAGTTCATTCCGTGTTCGCCAAAATCTCACACCTGGTATGCGATAGTTCGTCCACTGTGAAGCATTTTAAAAATGTCATGCAGTCAGCTTTAGTATTGGTGGCCTCTTGTTGGATTCTGGTAAACAACTGTCTTTATTGAGCTAAAGAGAATTACAATCAACAGCTTGGACTTTTGAGCAGCGTAGAACAAATCAGCCGTTCTAACCCCAAATACAAACAGTTTAGTAAACTGACCAACCCGGGTATCTGGGAGATTAACACAGCCTTTGACACTTCACTCTCACCCCCTTACTGTCTTCGCCAAACTCTCTTTGGGTCAGGTTACACACCTGTCGCTTTTGCGAGGCAACAATGATACCTGCCACTCAGCTGGAAGGATTCAGCTGGATATCCTGTGTGGTGTTCCTTTTCTTGTTCTGGGAACCTGAGGAGCAGAGCCGGCAGCCATTAATGGTGGAGGAAGTTGGAGGTTGCACTCCCAAACAAAAGGTTTGAGGACAGCTGGCTATCACCTTCATGCATGTCGTACTTCACAGATCTGCACAAAAAGCTGCACAATCATGCAGACGGACATTCACGCATGTAGAGACACAATAAGCACACAACAGTATTTACTTTGAACGCTTTGTGTTAAACTGACAAAGCGTCTTTTCGAAAGACATTTATTATGTTGTTCACAATTGTCTGATTTTGGACAATGAAGCACAGCAAAATTAATTTGACTGTGTGATTGGCTGTTGTTATTTTGAGAAGTGGAAAAGTACTCAGATATTTTATACAACTTTTTTAAAGTAAAAATGCAGATGTACTATCAGTAAATATGCAATAAAGTGTAAAAAATATAATTTTCATAATGCAAATTTGTCCCCTTCTTGTAATGTTAGCTGTCAAATAAATGCAGTGTAGTGAAAAATACTTTGTTTCCCTATGAAATGCAGTAAACAATGCATTTGGCACAAGATGGAAAAACTTAGTAAAGTACAAGTACTAGAAGTGCTCTTGACTTAAATTTTCTTTGTTACTTTCCACTTCCGGTTAATCAAAATAAACCAATTTAATCTAACCTCAAGAGTCCGAAAAGCAGTCTTTAGTCTTTATTTTAGAAACACTACAAATAAACAAATAAATAAATAATGTTAAAGAAAGAAAAAGGAATAAAATGGGACAAATTATGCATGGAACAGCTGAAAAAGTTTCTGTATCACTCAATCATGCAAGGGTTTGGGGTTTTTTGCACACACAAATATCACAACCTGTTATAGAAGCAAATATAAACATGCAGTTGCACACACATACACACAAACACACTCACATTCACGCGCCCACCTACACATATACTGTTTAATCTACTTAATTGAACCTGACTTTGAATAACTAAACAAATGAGGAAATTCACAAGGGGCACTTGATCCCTTCTCGGCTAATGGATTGGAGATTCCTTTCCCATAGGGGCATTTGGGCAAACAAGACCCAGTAATTTCTGAATTGATGAGTTGACTCTCTGTCTGCATCAAATTTCTCCACTAAAGAGCTGTTGAACCCCTGATACAGTGTTGGTTGGTAGCCAGATACTCAATTTGCAGACACGGGCAGAACTGTGGGCTTGCTCTGGTTTCACTATCAGTGTTGTGATATGCTATAGATTAGCAAGATAAATGCATAGAAGGATAGATGCTGCATGTGAGATAAATGCCAAGGAAGACTCTACCTGGCTCAAGTTTCTCTGCTCTTCTATTTTTATTATTTACAAATTACTTGAAATTGAATGTGAATGAAATTTCTTGTACAGGGCCTTTTTAGTTTGAGGTAGCCTATAGCACTGTCAGATGAACTCCCCTTCATTCTTTCCCAGGGTACAAAATGTTCCAAACATAACACTACTCGTGACATTATAAATCTATTTTCATACATTTGCATGGTCAGTATTTAGGTTTAGGTAGCTATGACTTTTAGCTAACTATTTCAACTATTTCTCCATTACTTGAAGCTAACTATTTGAACTTTTAATCAGTACTTTTAGCTAACCATTTTAGCTGCTTGTTATTTCAACTGTTTATCGTTGACAAAGCTAACCATTTCAACCATGTATCCATTTGCCAACTATTAAACTAACTATCTCAACCATTTATCCATTGACTACCCTTAGATAACTATTTCTGTTTCTCCTTACTTTCAGCAAATTAATTAAATTGTTTAGTCTGCACTATTATCTTACCGCTTTAGCTGCTATTTCAACTGTTTATCCATTATATAGCCTACTTTTTCAACCATTTATCCATTAGCCTACATTAAGCAAACTATGAATTTAGGCTAGTTGTTTGCATTATTTTTCGCTAGGTGTTTAAATATTTGTGTTGGCTTGCTAACTAGCACATTGTACATACATGCAACATGTAGTGTTCAGGTCTTACAGATGAATTTATGTAGATAATCTGGATTATTTTTATCAAATTCTTATTTCTTTTATTTCAAAGGAGTTGAGCTACAAACATCTTTCCACGTAACCCCTGACAACAGCAGGGCAGGCCCTGATTGGGAATCACTGTTGTAGTCCAATGAAAAAGGATAGAACAACATTGTTGATTTAAGGTGACAAATTTATTAAAGTCCTGTTATTTAATCAGGAATCATCATCATCGTCATCATTACCAGAGGGAATAAATAAGACATAAAACATTTTCCACATAAACAAACATATACATCAAACCCAGGGTGCTACAGCAAGTTCTTCCTTGGGTTTTTTTTTTCCTGTAGAACAAAACGAACGAGATACATTTGAGAACACACAAATGCATAGAAGTAATTGGACCCCTAGGTACCATTAAGACAACATCTACATTTTGCCTATATCCCTGTTTAAGAATGTACAAAGTCCTCATATCTGGGTTCTTATTCATATCCAGGAAGGGGTTTGTATAAAAATAAAGTCTCCACAATGATAAACCATTATATATTTATATATAGACATTTGGCAACAACCAGACATTTAAAGACTCTGAACGGTGAACTGAATTCTGCACCTGAACACAACGCAGAAATCACAGAGATTAGAATAAAGAGGGGGAGTTGGTGAATACCCAAATGATCGAGTGAGTCTCATTAATTTGAAAAAGCTTATAGTGGTATCTGAAAACATTTTCTGACAGATTTCTTGCTTTACATACGGTTTAAAAGACAATTTTTAGGCCAAGTGCTTTTAATGAAAGACATTATCCTTCTTCCTTCCATCAAGATCCCAGAAACTGAATGAACCTGTTAATCAGACATTTGTGAAATCCAAGGACAGCAATCTAGTCCTTTGCACAATCACTGTCCAGTGTGACTAATTTCCAATTCCTAAAATCCAACAGAAGACACAAAAAACGAAAATGAGTCCAATTTCTCATCAATGACCAATCAAAACTGCCCATGGTCCACTTCATCTAACCACGAGGCAGGACTGGCAGGAAAGTCTGGGTATCCTCCGCTACTGCCAGTTGAGAGGTCCGAGCTGGGGCCGTTGGCAGCCCCCATGGAGACCCTCATGGCAGGGTTGATCCCCGGTCCGCTGCCCTGGGTCATGATAGAAAGGCCGGAGTCAGGGTAGACCAAGCTGGAGATGAGAGGCTGGTGTCTGGGTAGCGCCTGAAGCGACCCCGGTGACTGAGGAAGGCCGTATGGGCTGTTAGAGCGGATGTCGTGGAACTGGTCTTGAGAAGGGAGCACGCCATGCTCCAGGGGGAAGGAGCTGTGGTTGTTTCCCCCTTGGCGGCCCCCCATGGCTGGAGAGGACTCACTCAGGCTGCTGTAGATGCCGTTAGTGAGGCCAAGCTCTGACATCGGTGGTTCATCTGTACAACAAGGATGAGAGAACAAAATGGATAAGAAATCACCCGAAATAATATTATTTGTTGATATACATGTAGTCATAATTTGTTGTGGTGTAGCAATGTGACGTAATCCTTTGGCTTGTGGACTATCGTTTTGAAGCTTCAGGTTTGGCCGTTGCCATCTTTATGTTTTTGAAGTCAGAAGTGACCATATTTTTACATAGAGGTAGAGCTAAGCCATCAGCTAGTACTAGTGCTTGCTAGCTAGTTTGGTTAAGTGAGTTTTAGAATTAACAACCAGCTCCTTAATAGTACCTTTTCGTAAAACTTGAGACCATGGACTTATTATGAAAATGATTACTGAGGTAAAAAATCTTTTAATTTTCTCTGAGACTTATTTAGCCCTTGACTCTTGGCATGTCACCATAGGAAAAGCGTAGATCTAATGTCAAAATGTCTCCTGTGAAAAATGCCTACTCTGCTCATTTTGCGTGGTTGACTCCGTACCTGTGAAGGACACCTCTGCGTCACTGTCCATGCCCTCCTCCTGAATGCTGTCCTTGTCAGATTTGGAGCTTCCTCGTGACCTCTTCATGTTGCGGAAGTACTGCCCCCATCTCTGTCGACCGGCGTCTTTCTTTAGCCTTTTCTCTTTAGCTCGCCTGTTCTGAAACCAAACCTGGAGGGTGAAAAGATAATTGACTTAATAAAAATACATTTGACTGTTTAGCACAATGATTTAGTAAATTACTGATAAATACACACCTAAGACAAAATGCTTTTTAACTAAATTGAATTTACATGTTTTCACCTAATTCCCTTGAGGACCACAACTATATAAGTAAGACAATGATTTTTAGTCATCATGCCCCTGATACAAGTCAAAGTCCTCTACATCCAAAGTCCTCCACTCTCTCCTTGTTGCACAGATTATGCTTTAAAGCATTAAAACAAAATGAATTTTCAAGGACTGTCTGGACGTGGCTTTGCACCTTAGTGAGTCCAACTGGTAGACTGAAACAGTGACACTGAACACTAATCCTGGGACCAGCGTCCCCCACTCCAGATTTATCACGCATTTAATTAACTCCACGACAGCTACAAGTTGTCCTCACCCCTGAGAGCAGACAGGTTAGCTGTCACGGGTTAAAATTATTCAAAGTTTGCTATTTTGATCTCATCTATAAATTTTAGCTTTAGAAAAAACAAACACAACATAACCATAAACTTAAACTGCCTGTAACCCCACTGCTTGCAAATATTTATGATTTCTGATACAAAATGCCTCATTTCTTATTAATTGTATCTTACAAACAAAATGTATTAATTTCAGTCACAAGCACAAGAAGCAGTTACACATTCTCCTTAATGATATTCCACCCTGAGTGAACCCTCTTCACCTCTTCCCTTTCACTGAATAATGAGGAGCATTTTAGTGGCTTCCGTCTCTACTTTTGTCCTTGCAAATAAAACAATATATATGACCGCCACCTAGCAACCGGCGCGAGGCTCCTCGGCAGCAGACAATATGCGAGGGGCCCTCTTAGCATTGTTAACGAGCTTGCACTTAAACCATGCTGACTTTCATGTGGACTTCATTTTACTCCATCTAGCCGTAAATTCCTCCCCCAACACACACGCTTATTCTTACAGTAGGCTTGTGCCAGTTCAGCCACAATTGTCCCTTGATAATGAAGTCAGGACACTAATGGAATAGCCCTTAATGGATAATAATATACTTTACCTGCACAACCCGCATATCCAGGCCCGTCTCTGATGATAGCTGCTCCCGGACGTGACGGGCAGGTTTGGGAGAGTTATTGTAAGCGTTCTTCAGCGTTTCCAGCTGTTTAGCAGTGATGGTCGTTCGTGGCCTTTTTGCAGTTGAGTCTGCTTCTAAAAAAAGAGGAATGGACAACATACAGTGTCAGCCAATGCTGGGCAGCTTTTCTTCCTCAAAGCTGTCAAGAGTCTCATGAAAAATTGTTAAATTTTGCAATAACTAAATTAGCAAGAAATAGGGAGAATTAGAGAATGAACAATAAATCTAATAGTCTAATAATTTTATTTCTCTGCTATTACACTTGTGAAGTTTTTACTATTTATGCTGTCTCTAATACTATAATTTAAAAAAATCTTATAAAATGTTACTGTCAGCTTTCCATATAGAGTCCCCAGGACTAATTCTTATGCATGTATATAGGTTTATTTTTTATAGAGAAACATGTTCACCCCAACCCATAGCATCCAACAACCTCGTATAATGAAAAACTTTCTAATTTAGCATAAATTAATGCATTCACCTCTGCCTATAAAGCAAAAAATCTGGCATCCTGTGCATAATTGCATCATGTCTGCACATCTGTTGGCCAGCACAGCAAAACACAAAACCATCATCCAAATGGATGCTGCCCAAGTAATTGCGCCCTCTCATTAGTAAAATAAACGTGTGTGTTTTTAGTGAAAACTTGCGTTAACTCGCTGCGTAAATCAACACTTGGTGTCTGGCAGTAAATTCAAACAAACAGATGGGGAGATAAAACTTGACCATGGCCCAGTCTGCCCCATCAGGAACAGAGCATGCTGGGAAGTTATAGCACTGGTTGATATAATCAGGGTGTGTTATGAAAATGTTTTTGTGCATATAAACAGTAGTGGAATATCTTAAATACTACGAACTATATCCCATTAACAAGTGTTATGGTATATTTAACCATTACACATTTCATACCGCAACTTAATTCAGCTGGTAAACTTTGTACAGTAAAAATTATGGTCTAGTTGTAAAATGAATACATATGAATGTTAATAATTTTATGTCATTGAAGAACAAATTACAAAATATACTGTTGGCAGGTCATCATTTTTAAGCAATAATATATTTTTGATAATATGGCTGAATATAACTTTTGACAGCTTGATGTAAAAATTAATATTCTGTTTTTCATTATTTTTTTTAGATATTTATATAAGTATAAAAAAAAATAGCTATTATTATAACTGAACAGTTCTTGCACCTACTAAACACATGGATAGTTTTTCTCTATTTTCTTTCTGTCTCACATACACACACACGTCCAGGCCTACACACACACTCGCACCTCTTCTCAGGAAGGCACACACACACAATAATAAAAGTTATTGAAAGCTGATTCCTTTGAGCGCAGAGTGTAAGTGGAAACCTCCAGGCCTCCACTTTACGCAGTTTGCTATCGATTGGGTTGCGGGCAACGACGCAATTAGCGCAGGTGGGTCAGAGTTTATGGGTGACCTCATTGTCACGTCAAACGCACAACTCAAAGCAGGTACTTAAAAACACGTCTGCAGACAAACGCATCATATAACAGAGAAGCGCGTCTGCAAATGACGCACTTAACATTTTTCTCAGCTCACCTCTCTGTTTGGCGGTCTCGTAGTCGGCCTTACACACCAGCCTGCTGTCCTCCATCAGGTAGTACTCGTCACCTGTGGCCAGCTGCCTCTTGCACACGATGCAGGCGAAACAGTGCAGGTGGTAGACGAAGTCCTGCGCTCTCCTCACCACCTGTGTGGGCGGTATGCCCTGCTGACACGCTGCGCATTTGGTCCCGAATCTCCTTTTGGAAAATTAGACGGTTTCAATCAATACATCACTTTATAAACAGCATTAAATATCATTTTAAGTAACACATTTGTGGTTAAATAAAATAAATAAAGGAAGAAAAGTATTAGAAATGGCCCTGAGAGCTACTCACTTGAAGAAATCCTCTTTGCAGTAGACGCTGTCGCCCCTGCTGAAGCACTTCTCCGACAGTTGCGCCTGGCAGTCGCTGCATTTCAGGCACTTGCTGTGCCAGTGGCGATCCAGCACTTTGAGGATAAAGCGGTCCACGATGTGTTGATTGCAGCCTGCACATACGGGGATTTCTGCAGGACACATGACAGAAAGAACCCAACATTTTAGTCAATTCGGTAAAAAAAA
>CAFUXE010000738.1:182039-203499 GCA_903364295.1 Serranus cabrilla
GTGACACCTGTTGAGCCCTTTGGTCTCAGTGGTCCGTCTCACAGC
This sequence comes from Serranus cabrilla, assembly GCA_903364295.1. Classification (NCBI taxonomy): domain Eukaryota; kingdom Metazoa; phylum Chordata; class Actinopteri; order Perciformes; family Serranidae; genus Serranus; species Serranus cabrilla. The sequence continues at coordinate 182,085 of CAFUXE010000738.1, forward strand.
CGCAGAAAAGCTGCTGTCGCCGCGGTGGGCCCGGTGGTCTCGGCTCCCTGCAGCACCCGGCACCCTGCACCCTGCGCTCCCGTTACAACCGCAGGCGGCGGTGTGAAATGACAGCACGCGCATAACATCTGTTCGTGTGATTCTCCAACAATGAAGGCTCATTACAGATTCATAACGTCTCCCACACGCAGCGCAAAAGAAGCGCCTCTAAAACAGCCTGGACATCAACACGCAGTTGATGAATAATAGAAGCTTTTTCTGCAGCTGTCTGCATCTTTCTATCACTTTTAGATGTCTGCAATATGCGCCGAATTTGCCGCATTTCAACCACAAATTATCAAACGTAAAAATGAAAAATGCCTGCAGTTTTTTTCATGTAAATTTCACGCTTGTCAGAGTTCACTCAGCAAAACAAGAGCCCCCAGTCCTGGTGTGCTGATCTGCTCTATTATCTTCTATTTCACGCCTAATTGTAAGTCATTAACTAACCCCAGGACGTCTTGTATCTTTCCCCCCAAACCCAAATCATAACACACAAATTAGAGAAAGGAGTTAAATGGGCTCTTACCTTGGCCTGAACTGTACCGGGAGAAATTTCCGGTGTTTTGACAGCTTGACCCCGGGTGTTCAAGCAACATGTTGAAGATGCTCCGATGTTCCAAATGAAGAAATGTCTGTGATTAAATAAAAAAAAAGTCTAACAAGTGACTGAGTATGTAGGAGGGATTCAAGCACTTTTCCTGGAGATTTATCCTCTCGAGAGTGAGTTGAGCTCTGTTCGATGGCAGCTTGATTTCTGCAAAGTGTTAAAAAGGACGCCCGTGGACCTTTCTCCTTCCGTCAGCCACCGAGGACGGAAACTTTGAATATTCATCAAGTTGCTCTTTGATTCCGCGTTGATAAGCTCGAGTTGAGGTTGGTGACTTGGTGCGGGTGTGTGACCATTAGCAGCTGACCTGACTGCGAGCCCTGCAGCCTGAGACTTTACTGAAGTACTGCCCGGCGGTCAGCGCTGCCTCTGTCCAGGGTGCTGAAAGGGGAGTTTCTCTAAACAGGCAGGAGGCGTGTGTGTGTGTGTGCGTGTGCTGCTCCTATCCCCCCGTGGCTTTCTTTAAGCACGCTCACACACACATACACACACTTGCCCTCCCCTCTTTCTCCTTATCTATATTGTGATGCACGTGTCTGTCTTTCAAGACGCACAATGGGGCAATTGGGCACTGCTCGGGACATTGTTGTCGTGCGTTTCCACCGCTGCGTCTCTCTTTTGTTTGGTTAAAAATAGACCGCATCGCATTAATGATACAAGTGGACGGAGCGTACATACCGTTATGTTAGCTTATGGGCTGTACCGTTAGGTTGCACTGAAGTAAAAAAAAAAGTATTGTATTTTTTATAGTAGTTTTGTTGCAAAAATATATTTACCTTAAATAATGTTGGTGCTTTTAACAATCTATGTTTAGTATGAGTATGTGCAAAAATTGATATGCACAGAGGTTAAACATTTATTTATTTAAAAAATTTTTTTGCCTAATTTATGCTTTCCTATAACGTTTCAATTCACGCGCCTGCGCAGAGACGTGCGCTTTTTTGGCCCGGTGCCATGATTCATGCCTTTGACACTGTGCCAATTACCACCACAACGCACAAAAAACTACTCTGACGTAGTCCTACAGCTTTGATTCAATTTTACTCGCCCAGCACGCCAGCCCACAAGTGGTGTAAGCCAATTAGACCTATGCTGTTCATTAGTCCACTCAGGGCAATTAGCCTCCCAAACTTTGAAAGAATTTGTTCTTTTCTCATTATTCCTCACTGACTTTTCACACTCTCTCCATCCGTGCAGGAATTCCACTACTTTCAAGTGATAATGTTGAGATTTCGAAAAACAAAATATCTACTGGTTGTTTGTTTTCCAGCTAGGAGCAGTTTTTGTGTGTTTTTAGGGGCAGTTGTAATCTCTGGTCAATACGTCAATGTGGATCTTTGTGCAGATTAAGGGAAACTGTTTGTAAATCTGGAAGGAGCTGTACACAGTAACCTAAAGCCAGTGCAGCATCAAAGGAGCTTAGAGTACAAGAACAACAACAGGACCGCTTTGCTTTTGCTTTCATCCACTGTGAGAGTGTGTATAGTGACTTATGCATGTTTAAAATTCCAAATGAATGAATTTATGGAATACATTGAGCAAAAAGCGGCAATAGTAAAATATAAATTGTGTTAAGACGATGCTGATAATTCCACTTTTTTTAAAAGCAGAGACAAACATTAAATTTTCTGTTATTCGCTGCTTTTTTAGCATGAATATCCTTCTGATCCAACCCCGAAAACACACCAAGGCTTTTATCCTGTTTTGTTGTCCACTCAGACACAGCCAGCATCATCACAGGAAATTGCTAAAGTGTTAACACACCTGGGTCCTCCTTGAGAAAAAAGCTGCAATCAGCCGTTAAGGGTCCTCCATAAAGACTCCACTATTTGCACCTATTAGATGTTGATTTTGACCTTGAATATGAGCAGGTTCAACAGGCGCACAAGTGGACGAGACCAGCCTCAAGGATTACTTGAAAAGAACAAACAGTTTACTGCACATGAAACCTCTGTTTTTCAAGTGAGTTTCATGTACAATAGAAAACAATCTTTTTTTTTTTTATATCAATAAGGATTTGGATTGGAGCAGAGACATCCCTCAGCCTCATTTTTGTCCTGCACGTGCAAACGAAAACCAAACATTAAAATAGATAATAAAATAAACATTTCTCTAGAAGATTGCTAAAACTTCACACATTGTGTAACTGACTGGTCGATTTTTGGCTTAAAACATTACTTGGATTTAAAATGTATATATGTTCATGTAAGAATTAGCTAGAGCAAATTATTATCTGTTTCGCCATCTTTTACATGTTCATATGTTCAGCAAGTACTGTATTTGTGGTCTGAATATATGCATACTGTTTGAAACATTTTTCTCTTTTAACAATCTATCAAATCTGGTGAGCCAAATTCTTTTGATTGACAGAATGTTCTGAAAAAGTAATTATGTTTTTTTATTTCATTTTGACAGTGATTAGCAAAAAAGATAATGGTAACATTAACTTAACTGAACAAAATCCAGCCTTTTTGCTAAATCAGCAAAGCATGAACCATAAGCCATGTTTTACTTAATGTTAGACTTTTGGCTAGAATTAAACATTTTGAGAATAAACTCATATAATCCCTATATAAGGCCCCTCCCTCAAGGGTTGTTTATTAGATTTGAAGTTGCTAGTTTGACTGTCCAAATGCTGCCTTTAATGCATGTACATGCACATTCTGGAGCCCATGATCCCTGTGTGTTTGGACTTGTCATTTGACATGCTTGCGTATCCACAAGTGCCCTCATGTGCTGCAGTGTTCTGAATCATGCACATATATGTGCATACATGTTGTGTGTGTGTGTAACTGCTTTTGCACAGCTGAGTTGGGTGACTGAGTGTTACCGCGGGGGGTCCACGTTGCACCCATGCCACCCCTCTGACACCGGGCTGCCATTGTGCTGCTGTCATGATCAATCATGTCCTCCAAAGACTCGCCTTGTTCAAGAGGGAGGGGACCAATCACACGCCTCATTACCCAGGCTTGGTTACTCCTAAGCGGAGTAGTCCCAGGACACCTCAGCCTGTTGCTGTCTGGAGAGAAAGAGGAAGAGAGCAAGTGTGTGTGGAAGAGGGAAAATGTGATCTTCTGAATGTGGAAATCAAACCTTGACAATGAACACACAAAAACAGGACTAAAAAACGTGTAAACTTTATTAAGATCTTGTATTTCACTTGTCAGATTGATCTGCATAAGTAGATGCTAAAGAGATAAGTCAACAAAGGTAATATTAACCAGAATTTGCAGGAATAAAATCTCCTGACCCAAAGAATTTTACTAGATATTGTGAACACAAGTAGCGGGTATAGATACTGTAGATAAAGGCCCACCCTCTGCGTCCCCTGAGCAACCAGCCTCTAGTTTTCAACCATAGCAAGCAGCTCTCATTGTTTTGAAATGGCTCCATCTGGCAAGGTTTCACTGACCAGGCCAGCCGCGGCCTGCTCCCCCAGCAGCTGGCTAAACTGCCCAACCGCTTTTCCGCTTGGCCCTCGGAGTAACCGACACTCTCTGGTGGCTTTGCCCCTCCAACACACTCACACAGACACACACAATAACACACGAGGTTAACTGTCCCCCGGCCTGCCAGTCCTGGGGTCAGCTGGCTTGAGTCGAGGAAGGGGAGGGAGGAGGTATGGTGCAGGGGTGGTGTGGGCTGGAGTGGGTGACACCATTCACCCCTTTGTTATTCACCCAAGAGGACTGGAGAAACTGTTCAAAAGCATTTCATGTGTACTGTAGGACATTTAAAATGGACATTTTAAAGAAATGGACAACAGTCTAAGCTGCGATTCAAAGTCAGCTCTATGATTCATTACACTTCTTATCATTAAGGGCCTAACTCAACAGCTGGCCCTTAAGAGTCAAATGCAGGTTCCATTATTTGTGCATGAGGGTCTACTTTAGACTAAAAGGCTGCCACCTCTGCCCAGCGTCAGCCCCTTTGAATATTGATATGCTAATGATGAACAACACAGGGAACAAAGCCTGACTGCTACCACTGGAAACCAATACAATGGTCCTTCAGTCAGGCCTTGACACTTTTACCACCCAACATGTGTCCCTGGTTTCATGCTCAGACAATAAAGGCCAACAACTGTCCGTCCATTTATACGGGGGTTACCGCCGTGTTACACAGTTCACTGTCTGGGGACCCGGCTGGTTACGTTGTGTTTTACCCGTATTTGTCCCGGGTGGGAAATATCAGCTTTTTAGAACAATGATAAGCCACCCCAGAGGCAGACATAATGCCTCAGAGGTCAGAGTTCAAACCTTTCAGGCAGAGCCGAGGCTTGACCTAACTTGTCATTACAGATGTTGGCCTGCTGTGGGGTCTATGTGGTTTGCAGGTGCTATATTTCGGTAGAAATACTTAACACAGAAAATAAAGAGTTCTAAAGAGCTTAGCAGTGTTATGAGATTTAAATCTATGGACTGGTTTAAAGTAAGTTATGTGGACATAATCAGCTTTGGAAGGCTTGATAGGATATTTTTTCTTGTGTTGCAGAGAGGCATGTTTTGATCAAAAAGAGGCATGTAGCCAAGGACGCTGTCCACTGCTCAGGGTTTGTCTCGACTGTTAAACAAAATCTAATATGTAAAAACTGCTGCATTATTCTTAAATGTTCTTTATCCCAAAAGGATAGCATACCACATGCTCAGCTTACCCAAGTTAATTTTTCCACACACGTACCGAAACAAGAATCCACCATTTTTAGAGTTAAAATATGAATTTTACTACATCAAGGGAAATAAATAAAAACTTCAGAATTGAATCCCTGTCTAGTATGAGTGTCTAGCATAACTAGTAACACTGATGATGGCCACAAGCCTGAGCAGAAACAGGGCTCTGGCATTCATTAGAACTGCTATATTGACTGCAGCTATTATTCATGTTTTATTATTTCTCATAACTCAAGAAGCACTTTATTGTTTTTGAGACAATAATAAATCAGCCTCAACTAAAGCCATATACTATATATTAATATACTTTTTTAATTGTATAAATATTTTATAATTGTTACATTGAAATTATAGGTTTGATAACCTATAACCTAAGGAAGTATTTGAACGAAAAACAATTCTATCATAACATAATAACAATAATAATAAACATGATCATTGTCCTGTAGTGCCCTGAGTTCATGTTATATTTTACCTTGGGTACAACATTACAAAAATGTGCTGTTTGCAGAAACATTTGTACCTTGAGAGAGAGATGAAAGACAACATTTTGAATATATTCTCATACATTTCTGACAAAATAATATTCCTTTCTTTTAAGTCTTTTATGTTATAATGTAATTTTGTCGAGCCATTTTTATTTATGTATGTCGATACCTGCGTAAAGCCTAAACATAGAAAAATGACCAAAAATACCTATAGATAGATTTGAATGAAAGGTCATACTTATAATTGAACTCTAATTGCAATCTCTGTCCCACCCCGCTGTCTCTAATGAACCCTCCCAGACTCAGAGTGAGCTATAGCCCTATTGCGGACCAAAACAATTAAATGAGCTGATAAATTATAGTTCCCTCACTGCAGCATGAAATAGCCCAATTCCAAATTGTCTTTTTCTTTTAACTCGATGTTAAACTCTGTTAGACCCTCCAATACCTGAACCCCATTCTTCTTCTCCCGACCCTTACTTTGTCTCCGCCTTTCGAAGTCTCCACAGTCCCTCGCTGACATGTCCCTTTCTTTCGCCGTCAGAAGGTGGAAAGTCGAGAGAGGGACACTGATTAGCGACTGTACAAGGCAACAGTCACCTCGAATGATGGATGTAATCATTCTGCTGCAAAATGAATGTATTTATTATGAGTAATTTATTTTCTGATTAATCATACTCCGTGTCAGAGCATAGCAGACAACCAGCTTGCCATTAGTATCACAGGGTCAGCTGTTTAAAAGCCAGCATTTATCATGGTGTCACTATTAGATGTCATTATTGCTGAGCTGGTTGGGATTCAGTAAATTAGAGAAGATTTTATTGGGAACACCATACAAATCATACATCCTGCGGCAAGCCGATGCTTTTTTGTTGTTGTATTTGTTTTGTTTTTTTAGTAACAATATCATGTTGTAATCATAGTGATAATGCATTTCCAGGACTGATATAAAGTTGAGCAGTTTGAACATGTTTGTCTCATTCCCTTCATTAGTGGCGCACTAGGAGTCAGTTCTGAATTGTCTTAGACTAACAGGCTTATGGCTAAAGATGGATGTTTGTGTATCTGGTGCTTGTGGAGGACCATTTGCTTTTTTTTGTTTTTGTTTTTTTTGCCTTTCTTTTCCACTGAAGGGAGGGGTTTTGGGTGGGGGGTCTTAACCTTATGGATAAGAGGCAGCCCGGCACACGCCTGCCTGACGGTCGGTAATCCCACAGTCTCAGACTCATGACCCACTTTCTTGGAGGAGCGTGATGGAGCAGCGGCCTCTTACCCAGGAGGAGCCTCCAGACGCAGGGTGGAGGGGTCAAGGGACCCCCCCCAACTCTGTCAAGACAAAGGAAAAGACAGACTCTTATGAAGAAACTAAATAAGAGGTTCAGGAGGATTAATACCTCAACCTGATGCTCTTATCATTCTGTCTAATAAATAATTCAGAGGATGTGCCACTTCGTTCTCGGTCCAAAATATCTGTATGTTGGAAGCTTCTTTTCCTTCTACCCCTGAATGCACCTGTTGTTGTGCTTGAGATCCTTTGTACAGCAAACCTTTTACTTACAAAAATGTCTTTATATGCAGATGATATTCAATTTTACTGAAAGATTGAAAATGGAAAAAAGAGGCAACCATAGCATTTCTTAAGCTTTACCGTCCTGTCAGGTGGACTCTGATGCTTCTTAGGATGCTTCTCAACTCTCCTCTCAGCACTCTTCTCCAAATGTGAGCACTTTGCTTTTGTTTGCTAATATAGGAAACTGCGAGACCAACAATATTAAGCAACAATCTGAGCCATTTCCTAATTAAACCCGCTGAATTAAGTGGGGATCATCCATTAATACAAAGGAAATGAAAAGAACAGCTTCTTCATTATTATGTCTTATCCCTTGGAAACATACTGACCGACATCATGGCACGAGCCACACGCAAATGGGTCATCAAATTATGCATTTATGTATTAGATCATATCACTACGACACATCTTATTCTTTTATTAACCACCACCTGCCCCTCCTCTTCCATATTTTGTTGTTGAAAACATCTCCCCACGCACACCACAATACATGCCGCTCTTACTTCTCTCTTTATCTTAATCCCTGGCAGACTTTAAGTGTCTGGCATCGGGGCAAAATCCCAAACTGGAGAGGAGCGTGTTCGGAGACCTAATCCCCTTACCCATAGACTCGAGTTGCCCTAAATTCACCTCTCCTAAAGTAGGCCAAGAACAAGGAGCCACAACAGAGAGGCAAGCGGCTTCACGAGGGCTCAGCGTTATCATGCTGCCAGACAGACAGACAAGAGTGACAAACACGTTGGCACATACACACAGACAGACGCATGGACAGCTGATGTATAAGCTGTTATACAAGCTGACATACAGACACACCCAGATGCTAACCTGGAAATTGGACACACTTGCTTCCATGGTTTCTGTCTTGCACTCCTTACACAATGCTGAGTTACACAATGCTGAGTAACATACACAGTATCTCCTGCAGTACTTAAACTCCTTCTTTCAGCAGTGACCTTTCAATGTTTGAGATGTCCACAGGAAAGGTAAACAGATCCGCTCCACTCCTGTGTGTTTATTCCCTGTTTCTCCAGATTAGATAATAACTTTCTTTGAATGTACAGCAGCTGACCGCCCTGTTTCAGTATGGCAGGAGGGGCTGAGTATAAGCTGTGAACACAAATCAATACTTTTCGAAATCACATCTCCATATGCTGTTTTCAGCGACCTGTGAGCCTGTGCAGATAATACGCTCAGTCGATAATCTGTGGAGGAAGACATGAAATACCAACTTTTTAAAAGGCTTGCTGAAAGTGGAGAGCGTTGCTGCACGTTTAGTGCCAGCGACTGTCTTCATGGAAACTCATGTTGACATCGGTTGCTATGATGACAGGTGTAATTAAAGACATGTCAGCTTCCAGCAGTATGAAGATGAGGTCATTTATGATGTAAACAAGTGCACAGCGGTACTCTAAATGATAGAAATACACCACTTTTTTAGTAACTTGTCTTGAAATCAAGTGGTTATGGAATAATTAGGACTTTTGGACTTTTTTGGGCTTGCATGTGGCACTTATCCGTAGTCAGTTTATTATAATACATGGAAGTCTATAGGCCCAAACCCAGTTTCGGTACGGCTGAAGACACCGGCAACAGCAAAACGTATTTTAACCACCTAAAAAAAGCCATCTAAAAAAAAAATCATTATCACTTTAAATTGTTGCTATATTAAGAATATTTCCACCGCTCCACCTTGCAATCAGAAAGCCTTGTTTAAATATATGTGAGGGCAACTGATGCCGTTGTCTCTGCTCTCTTAAATCCACCAGACTCCATTGACAAAAACTGTAATTTTGGCCTCACAGAACATGAGAGTTGCTGGTCCACTGCTGCCTCCACTTGCATGACTTGGACAAATCTGAGCTAACCCTTTAAAACATTAGATATCTCTTAAATGAGCAAGAATGGTGACAATTTCTAAACATTTTGAACAATCTGAGATATTTTATCAATCGGTCCATCAGACAGAAGTACTGGTGCATCTGGACACTTTATTCCGATTTTTAGACCAATGGTTAAGCATGCAAAGCATATCAACTGAACATTTTCAAGTCCATCATAAAACTCTTAACACTCAAATGGCCATTTGGAAACTGACAGGTTTTGGTTGCATGAGTAGCTTTTGGAAGTGATCTCTTACAAATTATTTTTGCTTATACTGCAAGTAATAGGGGACAAAATCCAAATTCCATGTTCTGTGCAAGTAATATGAGATTTTAGCACAGAGTTAGACAAATCAAGTGGGTATCGTTCAAAATAACTGCCTTTTTAAACCATTTTCTGTTTGTGTACCATCCCTCCAACACAACACTGTCTAGGGATAGACAGAAGAGAGACTATGGACTATGTCCCGCATCTATTTCATTTGAATCACATTGGGTTTTGTGGGGCTAATTAGAATAGGAAGCACAATTATAGTTACAAAAACAGTTTTAATGTTTAGTGTGAATGATTTCCTTTCTACAGTCTCTTCCTGTTTGCATGTTGTTAATGCATTTCATGATCTTCCTACTCTTGACTAAAGAGGAGGACTAAACAACACTGCCACCCTTTGGTCACCAGGAGAAAATCGACACATACGCGCAGAGTTTGCAGTAGATGGTTACAGGATTTGCTGGGAATCACACACGTCTGCATAACATTATGGAAAACAGACAAACTCGAGGCAACAAAGCTACGCTTCTGCTCTAAGGGGATTGTTGCAGGCTAAAGCATTGTCTTGGGGATTGCTGCAAGATAACAGGCATTCAAAGAGCTTTAAGGATAGAGCTGAGAGACTTGGATTCTCAGATTTAAAGGTTCAGCCACTGTTCATCCACCCTCCCTCCCTACATCTTCTCCCCAAGCTCTCATGCACGCTGAGTTCTGGAGTAGATTAGGTCTGATTTTTCCATTATGCAAATTGTTTTCTCCTTCCCAGCCTCCTGTCATCACTTAGTTTTGTTGAGAGATTGCTTTATCATTAGTACCAAACTGCACCGAAAACAGCCAGGTTTCAGTGTGGTGTATTATAACGAATGTAGGCCTTTTGTCCTTGTTTCACAAATTAAAAAGCGCATCTGCTGGATAGATTATCGTGCTGCCATGGAAATATGTTGGTAATGGATTTATCAGGTGCTCACCTACAGTCCATGAATGCATATCTGTATGTTTGACCAAAAACTATACAGCAAGCTCCAATACTTTTAGTTTAAATCTTCAAATTGAAAGTGATATCATATCATTGATACCATTCTCTGGCGAACACATAGATTTAAGCTTGATTTACTTGGTAATATTATATATTTTAACATTATAAAGCAAAAATTTTTCATAAATAACACTTTCTTTGGTTCCCTAGATTGGTATATTGCAGCTGCTTTAACACATTTGATTAAAAATGACCTATTTTCATTTTTTTTTATTGTTTCTTGGATGAATTTGAAAATGAAAATTATAATAACAGCATCTCCAGCACTGAATACAGTATTTAATCCCCCTAAATTCAGCAGAAGTTGACTACATGCGCACATGATTTTGAATATACTGAATGAAAAACTAAGCTAATAACAACAACAGCAAAAAATAATATAAAGTTAAAAGGTTTACAAGCAACAATGTAAATCCCACTGATTAAATCAGTGAGGCCACAGATTGCCTCACATTAGAGGTCAAGTGGTGTTACACAGGCTTAATCTATGAATATATGTATATACCATATGATAAACCAGAGCTTTACATATTTAGCAGTGTGCACAGAAGGGCACACTTTACACCTACTGTAAAATAAGCTGTATTTGGAGCTTACATACTGGGGCCGAGACACATGATGCCTGTTGTTTTAACAGCGTGCGGCTATAAATGTCTCACTGTTTGTTTACAGCAGCTTTCAACTTTTATCTCTGTTTGTTTAACCCTGTTTTAGGTGGAACACCTGCTTTATGATGGTCTCAGTGTTTATGAAACTTTCTGGTATTTACAGTAGTTGCAGCCTCATACCTTAATTTTATTAAAAATATATAGTTTTATATTTTGCATTTGCCTTACTACTTCCTCATGTTTGTACCTTTATTCATTCTTGCACAAACATCATGTAACTGCCTGACAAAAGTCATCTATTTCGCAAAAATTCAAAGAAGTGACCACAAAAAAACAAAGAGCACCAGCTACAAGTGGAAGCAAAAGTTCTCATATGATGCAGATTATGCACACTTGAGCTTGTGCAATTTAGGAATGCTTCCTTATACCTTTGAGAAGGCAGCACACATGTTGGAATCAATGGGGAACTGGTGCTTTCTACTGTATTTTCCAGTATTTTGTAGGATCCCACCCTATTATCAGGGGAAGCAGACTACCAACATATCACGTTCCACATATGAGCCCCAAAACAGTTTTTTTTAGGATTCACGCACAATTATTTCAAAAGAATGTTCAATTAGCTTGTTGTTGTAACAAAGTTTTTAAGCAGAATCCACCTATATGTCTCCTTTCTTTTCTTTTTCATTTGCAGCTGATTATGTGAACATTGTAAATATGCATGGTACGACATCTTATTTCTTCCCCTTTTAGATAAGGATGGCACAGACTAACTCACAGCTGCTGAAGTCCACCTCTGTCTCCTGATGGTAACAATCAAACAAACTAATCAGGTAAAATCTTAATTACCTCTGTGCACAGCCCTTAGCTCTCATGTGGCTTATCGTTTAATTCTAATCTTTTAAATTTGTGAGAGGTGGGAATCTACATCCAAGCTTGAAAACCTCTTGAATATTACCTGGGAAAAAAAACTTAAAAGAAAAAACATTATTAGACATAGTCTGGACGTTATACACTTGTTTTAATGAGTCTGAAAGCTGAAGACATAATGTTTTCATAACAATACAACATCATATCTTCTATAAATAGATGTTTATGAAATACAGCTTTTTCATAAGTACCTAATACATAGTCCTGGCCGGCGGGGGCTCTCTGGATTAAAAGGTCAACCCTCAAACTGAGCAGTCTGTGAAGACAACAGCAACTCACTGACCGTATACAAGACAAAGCTTCCCTTTTTGTTTGAGATGCTTTAGTGTAATTTATGACTTGTTTTCTCAAGATCAAATGTGTAGAAATAAAGTAAAAAGAATAAAAATGTGGCCATGTATGACAAGTATTTTCCAGAAGGGGAAGGGGAAATGTGTATCCTTTCATTCATCTCGTGAATGAAGTTACTATAACCCTGTGGAAAACAATACAACATTTTCAAGAGTACCTAATGATGCAGGCAGATGGTTTTGTTATTGAAAATGGACTGCCTCGCAAATGAGAAACAAATTTGAGTTGCTCAGTTTAAATCTGAAATCAGCTTACCTCAATCTCATTTTGCTTTTGTTGCTCCTTGTTGTGTGTAATGAGCTGCTGCCATGCACAAGGTCCTGCAGATACACGGCTCGAGGATTAAAGCGAAAGCACAACAAAACGTAAAGCAATAGACCAAAAACACATTTTTTTTTTCTTTTGAGAGAGAAAACAACAGCATATAAGCGAATGAAGTAGCTGATTTGAGGAGCTTATTATGCCAAATGTACAAGTGGGGTTTCATTAAAATGAGTGGTTTCCATTGCAATAATATAATAGCAGATCAAAACAAATAGAGTATAAACATACTCTGCAGATTAGTGGCTGGTCGTTTGTTCTGTAGGAACATTTTTCTTATAATCTTTAGTTTGTCAAAGCAGGAGCTCTGAATAATAAAGACATTTGACTGTAAACTGGCATTCATTTTGTTTATTTTCAAAATGATACTCTAAATAGATCAATATTTTCTAAATATAATTGTAGAAATTGCTCATGTCAGTGAAATGATGGGTGTGATGAAAATAAAACAGCATTTTTACAACATGATAGCAGTTTTTTTTCTTGTATAGAATTATAAAAAATCATAGAAGACCTACATTTGTTGACCAGTGTTAATCCTTTAAGCATATTAGACACATTTAATATTTGTTCTGTCTTGTCCTCTTTTCAGTGGACTGAAGGAGGCTGTGAGGTGCATGGATGTGTTGCTTCGTACATTAATAGCATTTTCACATATCTGAATCTCATTATACATCGTCAAGTTGCTTCTTGCATATTAATGCCATAGATTAATGCCCCGATACGCTGCAGGAGAAACAACAGGATTTGCAAACATCGCAACTGTAGGACGAGGTACTGTATGTGATGTTATGTCAAAGTGATAGAAAACCAGAGCCAAGAATGTTGATTATCGTCTTACAAAATGTATATATTACATACGTGTACACAAACCATGGAATTAGTTTGTTATTCAAAAGTCCCCTGGTTCATTTATATGTGAAATGCATCGCTGATGATGTAGAGCAATAATAAAATAGAGGGAAATAAATATAAATGAGATAGAAAAAAGAGAAATATTTACTGGAATTAGTACAAGAATTAATCATCGAGTGTAATAAATAAGAAAAAATCGAATTCAAAAATTTGAATAAGGTAAGATTTAAGAATTTAAAAGATGGAAGTAGCAGAAAAACAAGCAGCATTTAATGTTAATTTTACATCATTTGAAAAGGCATCATAAACAGTTGAAAAATAGAGAAAAAACAAAAACATTATACGAATTGCAAAGATCTCATTAAATTGCTTGGTATTCTTATTATTACATTGGATATTAATGTCATTGTGTCAATTGTAGCTCCTCTCATGTGTTTCATGGGATGCTTCAGTGTGAAAAACAAATGTTGTTTCTCATGCTTGTCATTCACTAGTGCAATGCTGCCCTCTTGTGGTCAAACTCGGGTATTGTAGGTACTTTTTTAGCGATTACAATAAATTAGCCTTAATGATCTCTGGGGGGAATTCAGCAGCTGTAACGACAGAGGAAAAGTGCAGATAAATACAAAAGTAAAAATAATAGTAAGTAAAATTCAAGATATTTACATCAAGTATAAGAATATAAATAAAAAGATGAACTTCACAAAAGCAATTACTAAAATGACATGGTATGCTTAACAGTAGCAGGTCAGCTATCTAGAATATATGTAAAATTAAACAAACAAAAACAACAATTACCTATATGTTATGTATTATGCAGCATACATTGAGCAACTAATATGTGAGAAATGACTCTGTATGGCAATGATAATTCAAATCTGTAACAGACTGGAGTTTCAATAATGACACTATAATTATATTAAATAAATAAAATATGAATGCAAGCATCACTGTGTCTAAAAAAGAAGAAGAAAATGAGAAAAAAAAAGGACCATGCCAAGGAGTTATTATTTCCAGCCACTGACTACATATACACTACACATACGTCTGTTGTTACTGCTGGCCTCTTCCCAAAGGATACTACGTGGGCAGCCAGTGTTAGGTAGTGCGAGGCCCAGTTTTCCCAGTGGAAACACTGCATGACTCGCTGTCAATAAAACCCTGTTAACACCCTGTGAAATTCTTGTTTTTGCTGACCCCCAATGATTTAACTTCTCAACTTGCTTCTGTGACCTCACTGCCAGGTGTGGGCACAGGTGAACAGAAGCACCGAACCCTGTGAAAAATGTGCCGGTAAGATTTAAGAAGGACATTCATGAAAACCTGCATCCAGAGACTGGCTATAATCTGTTGCGTTAGAACATCTGCCAGTGACGGCTGGTGAAAAATATTCTCGGTGGGCTGTGCCATATTCAGTCAGTTTAAGAAACCATCCCATCCCGATACAATTTAACACAAACTGCAGGATAACAGTGTTCTGTGAAATAATAAGTCATTATTTAATGCCAATAAAAATTGAGGCATTCTTATACAAAAACAAACACTGCACATTCACAAGCTTTACATGTAAAACAGAACTTATAAACAATTGACATGTTAAGTTTCTAAGACACAATAACCGACTTTTACACCAATGTCCCCCTTGCGACAGAGGTGATAAATTAGAGATTTGTTTTAAGTGCTGTAAAAAGTGGTGAGTAATTAAACCTTTAAATAGAACAAGAACAGCTTAAAAACAAAAAGAAAGACGCTTCTTTGCATTCGAAATACATCAATTAATATCTTATCTTAAATATATATACATAGAAATGTTCTAGTGGAAGAAACATACCAAAACAATTAATAGCTTATTACTATTTAATTTACTTTTATTTTCCATCACACTTGTCAGTGGATGTGAATTTTGGTCCTCCTGTGGGTCCCGTCTGTTGCTCCAGCTGTGGATTGGACTGTGGATCTGCCTGTGGATCTGCCTGAAGGTCCGATGAGAGGGGGGAGAGGTCCGAATGCTTCCTCAATCAGTTGATTAAGGGCTTCAACTCCATCAAAGTTGTTGGACGGTGATTCAAATGCAGTATCATCAGAGTCCAGCAGTGTGAATAGTCCTGTTGTTGGAGAACCGGGGATGATGTACTTATGTGGCAGCTGGGCCATGTCCATTATGTTCCAAACCCCCGGTGTCTCTGTCTGGGGAGTGATGGGAGCTACTAGCACACTTGTAAGTGTGCAAGGAGCTCCCATCACTCCCATGTTTGTCGGGGTCACACACAGCTTCTTGGGTAGCTGATTGACCTCTCCTGATGTCGATGCTGCTTTAGAAACAAACAAAAACACTGATCAGTTCACTGACACTTTATAAAACGGCATAAGACACCTGCTATGTCTTTTGATAATCTGTGATCACGAGTTTTTATCCCATTTTGCATTAATACAAATCTAACTTTTGTCTTACCTTCATCCGTCTTGGGGGCCCTCTTTCTCTTTCTGCCCTGCAAACACAAAAACAAACACATTGCACTTGTCATCAGCTGATCATTTTCTGTGATTTTGTTTTATAAGTTCTAGTGCACTGATGATAACATGCATCAGTTGCACATCAGCAGAGTGTACATACGTAATTATTGCAGACAGACCAGTCGGGGTGCAGCTGCTCGTGGAGCTTCCTCTCTTTGTGGGCCTGGTCAAAATATCTGGCCTGCTCCTCGTTGGACATCGCCTTCCACTGTGGACAGATAATAACACAAGGTCAGCACACACACCAACACAAAACTATTGCATTAACAAGAACATTAAAACATGTTAGCAGATGTATAAATATGACACAGATCCACAGTAATGAGAGCTGGTTCCTAAAAACTAAGACAATTCTGAAAATCTAAGTTTAAGGTGTTCAAATTAATAAAAGTGTCAATGTCAAGATGTGAAGATTTAGAGTTAGCGAGATAAAGACCAATTTGGAAAAAACATTTTCTAAACTGTCATGAAGGTTGTGCAACATTGCGAGTCTGAACCAGACGGAGCAAGCACACTTACTCTCTCTCCCAGGAAAGTGTTAACTGCTGCACTCTTGGTTCCTGGGGCCATTCCGGCCATTACAATTGGCCTCTGCTCCTTCAGGAACAGCATGAAGGCATTAGGTGGCCGCTTGACATACGGCCTGTCATCCTGATGGTCTTCACGCTTTCTCTTCCTGTGACAAAACAGTAAAAAGGGGAATTTTAGAAAGAAACAATAAAGTTAGCAGAATAAATCAAGGCATGGATAAAATGCATCTTTGAAAGTCTTTCAAAGAGACAAATGACAGACATGCAGCAACAGTACGTTAAATACTAGGCAGAGCTCACTTACTTAGCTTCACAGGTGTTAGGTGGAGGTGGAGCTGTGGAGAGAGTGGCAGGAGCAAATCCGTATACCACCACACCATTACTGCACCGAGAGAGAGACAGAGAGACGTTAGACAATCAAAGTCAAAGATTTAAACAGAAGCTCAATATCAGTTAATACTTTATACTTAAACTGTGTGTGTTTGTTTGCATTCATGTGCAAGTTACTTACGTCGTTCCAACAGGAACCATGTTCTGCTTTAGAGGTTCCACCACTGGCAGGTTGTTATACTGGAGACACAAAAACACAGAGAACACGTTGTTATACATGCAGAGGGAGGGTTAGTCAGGTATAAAACACACACTTAAAATATAATTTCACCAATACTTAAATACATGCTAAACACACAATAGTAAAACCCAATAAGTACTATTCTGTCAAACAATAATTTATCCTGTCATCAAGGAAAAATGGGGTAACATATTGTCCTATTCCAGCCCTGGCCCGAACTTAAACTTAGTATCTTACTTGTCCCTGGATCTCAGGATACGCCTGGGTGGGAGCAGCCTGTGCAAAGCTTGTTTGCGGGGGTTGTCCCTGGTTCACAGCACCTGCCTGACCGTACAGGTGATACAGCTGATGGGGTGTGGGCTGGGCTGCCACCAGGGGGTTCCCATCGTGTCCTCCGCTGTTGGGTTGTAGTCCAGCAGGGACAGCAGAAGGGGGAAGTGGAGTCTGAGATGCATGATTTTTCAGAGCATCTTCAGTCTCACCCATGAGTAAAGCAAGCAACTCATTGGGATCAATTGTCTCAAGGAGACGGTCATTTTCGTCAGCCTTGGTTGACATGTTGTTTCTAGGTTCTGCAAAACAAAATGATAAGATGGTTATGAGACGCTGTCACAGGGATGAAACTGGATAAAAACACCAGGTTCACACTACATAGTATTTTTCATTTACATGGACAGCATACAACATTTGAATACAGTCATCTCTGCACGTTTTTCTCTCTCTCTCTATCTACAGGTTGTTAATTCAGAATTAGAAATCTTATATATTATGAATCTGCATGAATACGTATCATTTTTACATATGTTTTAATATTTATATATTTTTTGTTGATAAATCCTTCTAAACGTTTAGTGAACTATCAAAAAGCTGCATCTGTAGGATTTTTACATTGCAGTATTGTTGGATTTTAGGCTCTGAACACTACTTTCAGCAGTTTTTTGCAGAAACCATCAACTAACATCCCCAAAAACTCACTTTCTTAAACAATTCTTAGCTGTCACTACAACAGCATTCTTCAAATCTAACAGATAACAGAAAACACAGAAAAACACTTTAAAAATTAAATTATAATAATTAAAAAATAGTAATGTTAGCTGTTTGTTTAGAAATGTAAATATATTTAAATCAGCTTAAGAGGTTGAACAGTTTTTGTGTTTGATAAAACCACATTATACTTAAATAAAAAGTTAGCTGTTAAGAGCACTTACCTGAAAACCTTAATTGAGGGTTCAGCAAGATAAGAAAGTTGGTTTTGAGTTTGAATCTCCGGAAAACAAAACGTGCATAAGCAGTGCAGTTTTGAGGTGAAATGGCCCAGAATCTGAACTTTCTGGAAGACATAAGTTCTGTTCGAAACAAAGTCATTCTCTCCGCGTTCTAATTAGAACGTTCGTTTATCACCATTCTGCGTTAATGACACGCGCCTGCGCACACAGATTTTTTTCACATACGTATTTATATATATATTAATAGTGATATTTGTATATATATATACACACACAGATATACAATCTGCTGTTTCATCTTAGACAATGTTTATGACAAGTTTGTGCCTGGTCTAAAATATGCATTATTTGGACTAACAACATATGTGGAAAAAAAATTGAAAATCAATATTATCTGCAACTTAATTTTATTGTAAGCCAAGTTTTATATTCATAAATGTAAGATTCTGAAAACCAAACCCTCTTTATGTGCTATTAAAAAGGAATTAGAACTTTGTTTTAAAACACTGGTTACCTCCTGCAACCAAAAAGCTGTGAAAATATTGGGCCTCAAAATGTGTGGGCTTATTTGAATGTGTAACTGTAACTATGTGTGTACCTTTGTTTCATTTTTTGCGCGATGTTTTGCATTCTTTGTCAGTTTTGCTGAGACAACTTGAACCCCTGATGCTCCATATTTTTGTGTTAATATGTCTGTTTTTGTGACTTAAAAACTTTAAAAAGAGGTAAAAACTGGCTACAGTTGCAGGCTACAAGTGGCTACAGATTTAAGAAAAAAAAAACTATTTCAAACATTTTTCAAAAGACATACCAAAAAGAAAACACCATTAAATTTCTTTAAATTAGTATGTAGGGTCATGTGTTTTATATGATTTTACCCGTGAAACACACAGTTTGCTCACCAACAGGCACATTGAATGCTCTCGCGCACAAGCAACTCCCCAGCCCGTGACGTTATTTCGGAGGCGGGGCCATGTGTTTTTATGGTTTATTTGCACAATACCTCACTTCCTCAGCAGCTGCCATTGCTGTGGTGAATGAGGAAAGAGGGGAGGGAGAGGACGAGACAGCGGCGGAGAACGAGAGAAAAAGGGGGGAGGGAGTGACAGAGAAGCGGAACGACAGAAAGAAGAAAAGGGGTAGCTGCCTCTGGAGGAAATAATTGTGAGGGGGGCCTCATAGCGGGAGGAAGCTAGCAGCGGTTCTACATGGCTCAGTCGGCTGCAAACGGTGTGGACCAGGATCTGGCCAGCAAGAGGCTGCACTCAAGGTAGGACCCTGGGGGGGTACACCGGCAAACAGAGGGGGTCAGCCTCGTAGTGTGTCCTTGAATGGCTGTCAGGAGAAAGAGAAAAGGCAGACAGGAGGGAGCGGCTGGAGGGACAGAAAGCAGGGAGAATAATAGAGGTTGCCAGCTCAGGGCTTTGCTTACTAAGGAGGAGTCAGGCAGGCGGAACTTGACCAGCCAGCTTTCACTGATTTAAAGCTCAAGACCCAGCCACAGATGCAGCCAGAGCCCCGGCTCCCAGCCTCATTCCTGGCTCGGGTCATTGAGCTGCTGTGGCTGGAATGTACAGACTCAGAGGAGCCTCAGAAGATGTGGACGTTTGGAGGATTATAGCAACGAGTTGTGTTTTTTGTCCAGGTTGGACACATCGATAGTACACATGACTTTGGCTCAAACGCACCATGTGCACGTTTAAGCCATATGGTGTGCAGAATCACACCATATGTATATATAAAGTCAGAAGGAGGTCACGTTGATGAAACCTAAATACAGATGCACATACTGTAGGTGTTGTGTGGGATCATAGATTTGTGTAGCAGAACTTGTCAAAATGTCACTTTCACCACGTATTTGCATGTTTTGTGTGTGTATCGTAATCATGTTCCCACACATTTGCAAACTTTTGTCCTTTTTTTGCCTCATCTTCTATCTGTAGCATTCAGCGATTTGCATGTCATAAAACTTTAACTTTAACTTTTGAAGGCAGTCTCAGTTGAGAAGTACCAGTAGTTGCACTTGCTTGCTGATAAACTGACAGAGAATAGTGAAAGATTCACATTATGACATTTTCAAATTAATTGTTTTCTACAACCCAGAGTCCAAAACCCAAAGATATTCAGTTGACTATGACATAGTGCAAAGAGAAGCTCTAAATCTCTACTGTTAAGACAATGAAATAAAAAAAAATAACTGAGGTGATTGACAAAAATGGCAGTAAACTTATCTCTTAATCAACAATTCGCTTCAGCTTTTCTTACTCATGAATTTTACAGCTTCACTGACTTGCCAATTGGACAGTTTATCTGTTGTTTGCCTGCATGTTAAGTCATATCTGACACCAACGATAAGATTTTGTTCAAACTTGTCAGAATGACTCGCCCCAGTTATACATTTTGACATTTTGAAAATTACTAATCACAATAACACTGATTAGTGTTTCTCCACGTCTTTGTTAGTCAGTCAAGTAGAATAAGTCAGATATACCACCCACAGATTGTGCCAAAAACTTGGGTAAACTATCTACCGAGGCCTAATAACTGCATGGTAACACTTTCTAAATGAATGGTTGGAGGGAGGTGCTGCAAGTCAAATCAAGGTTACATAGTACGTGTCATAAACAAGCACATTTTCCACCCTGAGGTTATATTATTTTCTAAACTAACCAACATTGAACAGGACATACTTTCACTTTTGTTACTTGAACCGTCTGTGAAACTGTTGAGAGTTTTGAAGTAACACTCATAAACCCTGCAAGTCTGTCCATGTCTCTCTCACACACACTTATAGGTACACACAGCACACACACAAACACAGGATAAATACACAGAGTGAGTCACAGTGCTGGTTATATCACGATCATATGGCCAGCTCTACCCTCAGTGACTGCGTTCTCTCTGTTGAACAAACACATAAAGTCACTACATGACCTTTCTTCGATGAG
>CAFUXE010000738.1:203504-232025 GCA_903364295.1 Serranus cabrilla
TTTTTTTTTTTTTTTTTTTTTAAATCTAACCCTGGCCCTTATTTGCTCATTCAGTGCTATCCAGTCTTCAATCAACAACAGAATTGGCTCCAGAACATAATAACTACCAAACAAAAGAGTTGTCCTCAAATGTCACCTTATTATGAAAGGATAAAAGGCTGACAGTGAAAATGTTCATGTCATTAGATCCAGGCCACGCTCTTCACAGAGACCAATAGTTATTTGAATTACTGTCTATGATATGAAATTACAATTATTTCCCCCCAAATGCCCCGTTATATTCACTCAATGCTTTCTCAGACCTGACTTAATGATACTGGCCCATTAATGTTGCTTAAGACAAAACAAGGTTAAGAGAAACTAAATCCCTAAGAGGAAAAATGCAGCTTTACAAGCAAATCAAACAGAAGAAAAAAGAAGGCGACATCGCTGCTGTAACTGAATGAGACGTGCGCTGCAAGAGGAAAAAACATTCCTAGAGAGTTTCTCTTTGGTTTCCCTGACAACTAACTGTGGCACTCTGTAATTATAGCTGGATTACTACTCTGAGCACAGAGTTTCTTGTCTAAGCCAAGAATAATGGGGACAGTAATGCAGAACCCTGAATATGGAAGTAGGATCCATGAATAAAGGAAGAGGTCATAAAAAAATGTAGATGAAAATGTTCAGAATATTTTATTATTTGGCTGGGTTGATATGGACAAAATCTACAACCTGATATATGTAATTTCATATCTAAATAACAATGTTAAGATGTCAGAATCAGAATCGACTTTATTGGTGAAGGATATGTGCAACATACAAGGATTTTCACTCAGGTTGTACTTTGCTCCCAGCAGTTAACCACAAAATAAACTGAGCAATAAGTTAAAGAGAGGGTAAAAAAATAAATGTGCATATAAACATAATAAAGTAAACAATATATACGTATATATATATATACGTAGTGGCTGATTGGTCTGCTGTATTTATGCTGAGTGAAGTTTTGGATCACTGTTTATCAGGCTGTAGAAAGCTAGTTTTCTCGAAATTCAATATATCAGCAGTCTATTTAAAAAGCCACATGGTAAAGCTTTTTTGTATACTCAATGTTAGCAAAACAACGAGGATGGGAATGCGATAGAAACAAGGTAGACAAATGTATACAGTAGACATTTTTACATCCTATTGATTATATATCATCATATTGCCAAGTAATTGTGTATCACTATATGTCAATATATATATATATATATATATTTAATCTAAATACATTTCCATTAAAAGACAATAAACTATCACACTGAATTAAAGCTCAGCCCTTTCTTATTTCATACCTATGCCCACTGATGGGCTTCGCTATTTGTTTAAAAACTGATATCCACATTGAAACATGACAAACTACTCAAATCATATTCATACGTAGACTCTTCTACTTTTAAATCGTCGATGTGACAGATCTGGTTTGCACCATTGGTTGCACTCGTGAAATCAGTCTGTGTGTGCAACATTAAATAAAACAGAATTGCTACTTTTTAAGCACTTAATAAGTGCCATCACAAACACGTCTTGAGGTATAGGTGTGGATAGGGGACGAGGATTTTGAATCATGGGCTATGTGGCTCAGTGGTTGATTGCATTGTCCATCAGCCCAACCCTAGTTCGCGGTCTGGTTGGATGGCATTAATCCATCTAGTCATTAATCCATGCTTTCCCCCTCAGGATGTACTTGCCTTCCTACAGGGACTGTTTAACAGGGCCCGGGCCGTCATTGCGGCCACTGTGGCCGGCTGCAATGGCTTTGAGAGCTTAACGGCCACCCGCCTTTGCTGCACTTCTATCGGGATGTTCCTCCTGCTGAGACCCCCCATGCGTTGCCTTGTTTCCCACTGGGAACCCTGTGGAGCAGGCGATTCAGGACATTGTACCAATGATGACCTTGCCCCTCCGAGCCCTCGCCTCGGCAAAAAGGGCAGGTGGTCTGCTTGTGTATCCCTCCTGCATGTCCATCGGTGAGAGCCAAATCTGCTGACAGACAGTCCAAAACTGAGAGATACAAAGTTGACTGATATAATAAATACAACCATGCTGTTTTTATACAGCAAGAACAAACCATGGACGTCATACTTTAGCTTATACACGACACTCACTTTACCTCTCTCACTTACTCTCCGAAACCTGTCCAATATGCTGCATGTACTCTGTACTGCCATGGTTACAGCACTGGGAGACTGTCTCTCTTAGACCACAGGCAGGCTATTATAGGATGAGTGTCTCCCAAACAGACCAATTAGAGTGGTAATCAGAGGAGGGAATAGTAGACTGTACTGCACAGATCCATTCTTACTCCAACCACAGAGATGACAAGAATGAAAGTCACTGAGTGAAAATCCTCTCATGGAGAGTAATCCTTTTTGTCTTGTTGTCTCTCTGATTTGTCCATAAATGTTTTTCTCCCAGTCTTGGTCTCTTTCTTTTATTCTTCTTTCTGTCTGCCAGATAGCCCTCAAGCTAGCTCTCACACAATACTTTTAGTCGACTGACTTTGATCAGGATGAGCGATGATATATTGGCCTCTGACTTTACAACTGCACAGCTTAAGTTATTTAACCACGTCGCCGGAATTCTTGAGGCTACACCCTTTTTCCACAATCTGTTTTACAATTCAGGGTTTTACAGTTTAGTTGTGGTTTACAGAGGCCCTTCCACCATCTGCTGCTGGACTCCGTGTCCTTATGTCTCCCCCCTCGTCTTTGTCTTTTCTTCTGTAACAGCAACACCAATTACCTGCTTTTACCTGTATCACTATCATACTCTCATCCTTTCAAAGCCTCAGCATCCACCTGTGGATAAATGCTAGGTTTATAGATATCACAACTCCTTGAAATATTGTTGTGTATGGTGTACTGCCCCCAGAAACAACTTTTCCTTTGCTTTTAGTTTTGGCTGTAAGCCTCCTGAGGACATGTCTGAACCCTGTGTGCTGCATCAGAAACAGTTGGAGCTTGCTTCGTGCCATTTGGCACCGGGGCAAGTTAAAGGGGCAGAGTCCTGGAGAGCTGATTGGTTAACTACATTTGCTGTGAGCTTTAGTGACTGCATTGACCTTGTACCTTCCATCCCTCTGGCTACTGCTAGCACCTGCTCCACTTTCCTGTTGGCACACAAGACCAGCCTTGGTGCAGTCTACTGTACTGTTTAACTTTGTGGGCCTTTGGGGACTTGTTCAGATCTGCTTACTGGAATTATAAACATTTCTGGCCTTTTTCCCACTGAAGGATTTCACAGCTGGATGGCTTCCCCCACTGTTGCAGAAGTACTTTTGTTATTTTAAGTCTATCGTATTTAATGCCAAAGATATGACCTTGGACATCTTAGAATACTGGTTACCAGTTCAATCTAATCTACAGAGTGTTGAGTTGTGCCTGATATTGCCAGCCCCATTAAGAGACCTTTAGAATATATGCATACAATGGCTTGGACATGTGGCGCAACAGCAGTATACATTTATTACAAGCAAGGATGGTATTTTGGGCACTTCAGATCAACTTTGAATAATATGACTGAATGCTTCTGATGGCTTAAATATTTATTATTGTCCTAAAATATGATCACTTGTTGCTCTTGTAGCAGTAGTATTTTGACATCCTACATGTTTAATGTTTATTAGTTTATCACAGGAAGCCCGATTGATAATATAGTGCATTTAAAGATTGAGTGAGTTGTAAATTTGGACGATATGTTAAAATGTGTGATTATATCCCGTATATTTACCTAGCATCAGAGATTTTGCAATGTGGTTTATGTAATGATATCTTACATATTCAATGTCTAGAACAGATGTATGGCAATATTTTTATTATTTGATTTATTTTCCTATAAATGGAATGAAGTTCTGATTATTCAGCTCCTGGAATAAGCCAAATGCAGACATTTCTGTCTGGTTATGCCATTCTTAAGCAGTTTCTCAACTGATTCATCAGAACATTTTTAAAATAACAACATATTTATTTATTTTCCATGTAGTCCACTCCTAGAGAGTAACAAGAGAGAAAAATTACAATCGAACATCTGGTGGACACTGCCAGGTTGAGCTACACCCTGGGTTAAATGATTTTTCCAGATCAAAGAGGATATTTCTCCATCTCATCGTGATCTGTTTTGGAGAGGTCAGCATAAAAGCCTTTTTTCACAGAGGACATTTTAATGTGTCACAATAACAAAAGCACGTGTGTAAAAAAAAATACTATGAATGATGGCTGAAGTCCATGTAGCTGCTTTGGTTTCAGGGTCCTGGTAATGTGCATGCTGGCTCACTGTCATGACTAACTAGGACACTTGAATAGAACGGAGCCATTGTTCATGTTGTTAGTAACAACTGAGCTTTTCCTACTCTGACCAGTCAAATGTCTGCTGGGAGAAAGTAGTCAATGGTGGATATTGAGGCACATTGTAACTGATGCAAAATATGTTTAAAGCAGGGGAAATAGTGGCTTAGCTAAGAGGAATAAAGATGTTTTTTTCACATATACAATATCAGTGTTTCCCACACGCTTTTATGAGACTATCGTGGGTGGACTCTGAACCATCTATGGGGGCAAGCCCCCCAGAACAGCCCAAATTTGGTGGCTAGGGGGATTTGGCTGAGTGGGGGTGACAGACACTTTGCTAAGCCAAGGGCAACACAACACTAAATACCTTTATATTATAAATAGTGTAATATTATGTATAAAGATGTAACGTTAGTGGGGCAAACTAGACTGTGTTGGGGCAGATTATGCTATGGCAGCTGACTCGGTAATTAATGGGAATCTCTGCAATATGTAGGGCTGGGTATTGTCAAAAAGTCTGTTTCCAATAGAATACTTTATTTAATACTTTTTTTCCTACTTTATTCGATACCCGTCATGTGAAGGGAAGCATTTAGTTAAAAGCCACTACCACCACATTTATTTTTATTAGACGCTACACAAGCATGTCGTATACTTTCAAACGCTTTGGCCGCATCTCAGCACCCTGAGATTTTTACCCCATCAAATACACCGCACTTGACCCCTGTATGGGTTGTAGTATTGGTTGGATAATGGTACACCAACCAAGTGCGATAGACCTTAGTTTTTCTTTGGATGTGTTTAAATGTCACAGCAGGAAACCGGTGTAGCTAATGAAATCATTAAGTGGTTTAAGTTATAGAGGTGTTTCTGAAGGACATTGGTATTTTGCATGCTGTCTTTGCTCACTGACGTACCTAAATGGAGCAGAGCCATTGTTAATGCTATTAGTTACACCTCTGGCAAGCTTGTATGACGTTTCCATGGCCTTACTGTGTGTCAACAGAGGAGACACAGTGTGAGCAGCACATTAGTAAAGAAGCTGCAGCTTCAGTGCACACCATTGAATGTAGACTGACCACATTTACTCAGTGAAGAATGCAATATCTTAACCCCCATTTTTTGGAGGTGAAAAATTGGTTATTACCAATGTTATGCAAGGCTTGTAGTAGTTAATACAGTATTCGTAGTAAAAGGAGTTTGATTCAAAGTACAAAATTTGAAGATTGCGAATACAAAAGAATCAGTTTTTGTTTATTTGTTTTTGTTTACTTGTTTTTAGTGAAAGTAACCGAAGTGACATGCACATTTGTATGTCATTTATAGGTCTCTTACCTCCTCTTTACTCATAGCCTTATTTGTCTTTGCTGGTGACCTAATAAAGCTTCTGCCCATGTCAGCAGATAGTTGGATTAGTCTGGACCAATCAGTGCACTCTGCGGGCTCTCCCAAGAAGATGCAGGTCACTGGATTAGCAATTGTCTTTTCTCTCTCATCCTTCCTCCCTGGGTCTCATTGGGACAGTGGTCAACCTTAGAAGTACTGCACGCGCTTTGTTGTGACTGACTGTACGACTGCTCTCATCCAAATTGTTTCCTCGATGCGCCCTCCCTCTTTTAAAGCGTGGCTTGTAATGGCAAGGAAGAACAATGGATCTCACGGTCACAGCTGAGGACAGGTTGAAGAGGATGAAAAGAGAGGACACGTTTCTGTCGGGGACAGTAAGAACTGAAAGATATCACAGCAAGTTCTTGATTAAATTCGGTTGGATGAGTAACACATGCCCTCTGTAGACTTTTAAATCATCATGTTTTTGCTAATGAATACAGTTGTAACTGGGACTGCTCTTTTGTGGAATTTTCTACATTTCCCTCCTGACTGGCTCGGCTTTGGGAGTGAAGGGTTCACCTCTGAGTTCTTGGAGTGTTCTCGAGGACTTGAATAGCAGATGTGATTCTTGGCTCGTCTGGGACTGTGTATAGAATTCCAGTTGGATTGTATCCAGGTTTGCTGCAACATTTTGGAATCCTTATGGAGTTATTCAGTGAACAGAATGGACTTCAGAAGAGCTAAACTATGAGCTGGAAATTTCTTCTCAATTATCCATATCAACTGATCTAACGTATTATTGAATGAACTGCACTCTCCAGGTGAAGAGTTGCCCATTTCTTAAGTTTATTTTACTTGTGAACCCTTGCCCTCATGGCAGCTGAGCCTTGCCCCCTGACTGGAGCAGAGAGAGCGATGTGTAGACTGGTTCACTGTGGACCCAGACCTCAAGCTATGCTAAGGCCGTTACACATGGAGCTGCAGGTGTATGTGGACAAAACACGAACCAAGCAAAAACACAGGTACTACTTAAACACTGAAAAGCACCAGTTTTGTGGTGATTTTGTTGTGTGGCCCTGACCAGTGTAAATAGATAATAAATAACATATAGGTACACTTTATGAAAGAGGAGAAGCGTAAAGAAGTGGAGGACGTGAGGTATTTCTTCATTGGACCCATTAAACAAATGGACGCTCCTAAAGCTGCAGGTGAAACTGCATGTGGTACACATCTCTTTTCTATACTTTTCAATGGTGCCATTTGTAAAACAGATTAGATCCGAGGATAATCCTTGCTTAACTCTACATTCTGCTACCTTATCGGGAATTTAGAGCTGCAACCAAATCAGCTGTTCTTTAGTTTATCCTGGATAATACTATGAATCTGGGGTGTACCCTTTCTGGATACAAGTCACTCACGAAGCCTTGTTGTTGTGTGTGCAAACTTTCTTTAAAGAACCCTATGGTTGGACACTCAAACATAGTTTTGGATTGATACATCAATATTTTGAAACATGATTATTTTGTCTCTTGAAATTCGTCTGATTTCTGATTTATCTTGAGCAAAACAGAACATCTCATATCCTAAGATGCTTTCTTTTCAGATTCTTAGTTCCATCAAATACCTTTCATGATTTGATTGAAACGTCCCCTTGACAATAAGGTCGCTGTTGATAGACGTGGACGTAACATTTCTTTTACGGTCCCTGAGTCATTGATCCAGCAGTTGCTGTGGTAACCAAGGCATTGTCGAAGTGCTGTGAAGACTTGACTTAGCTTTTAAAAGTTATTTCTGGAACATCTTGCTTCTATTGTTTTCAGCAGAAGAATGTAGAGAGGAGGGGGGGATACACTTGGACCGACACGTGTTGAGAATGACTTCCGTGTCGACTAAGAACAATAGCAGCTAATAAATTACTCAAATATTTTTCTACACACTACACACAAAATATAATGTGGCTTTTAATCTCTGCAAGCAATATATGTGATGCAGTCAACCAGTCATGCAAAGCAATGGAAAAGAGGGAAAAAAACAAGCTCATATGATTTGTATAAGTGAAAAGTGCAACACCTTTTCAAGGCGCTCATCCTCGAGCCTTCGACTCAGTTGCTACGGCAACAGTCCACAGACATGGCTTCAGACCTTGTTGTCATGGTGATACTGGCAATTTGTTCCTCACCCTGAGAGGATATTGCACCGCCACTGTAAAACGTGTCGATATTACTATACATTGTTCTATGTGTGATAATTCTCACAAGGAGAGAAACTACAGGTGAATAGGGTAATTTTTGTAAACTTAAGATATCACTGTGAAACTTTTTTTTAAAAACCTTCAGAATATAGTTGGGAATAAAACTAATAAGTTTAGTTTTTGTAAGTGTAGCTGAAGTTAGGATTTATGGCTCAGAGAAAAAACTCATTTTGAGAAAACAGCATTTAAAGATTTCATACATTCTTAGTGGAAATGACTATTTGAAGACAAAATATTGAATCTAATTCATGGCAACAACAATATAGAACATGTAAGAGGTATAATATTGTGCAGGACATTGGGAGCTATCTAACGATGCTGTAATGATGAGATTTAGACAATGTTTACTGTAGTGCACGCTACAATTCAACACTAAGTTTTAGTGAATTTAGGAGAAATCTACAGGTGCAAATGTATCAAATATGAGAAAATATACACCTGAATGTTTGTATTGGATGTTTTCTTTTCACTATACTAAAATAAGACATGTTATGGGAGAAAAAATGCTCACAACCTCAAAATTGACCAGTGCATGAATAAAAATTTTTTGCCTGCAGTGTCTGACCTTAACTCTGTTTCCTGTCTCTTCCTGTGTGTTTGTATCAACCTGTGTGTGCACCATTCAGGATGGAGGCCTCTTGCTTGGAGTTGGCCTTGGAAGGAGAGCGGCTGTGCAAGGCTGGGGACTTTAAAGGAGGGACAGCGTTTTTCGAAGCGGCCGTACAAGTCGGGACAGAAGACCTGAAGACCCTTAGTGCCATCTACAGCCAGCTGGGCAATGCCTACTTCTACCTCAAAGAGTACGGCAAAGCCCTGGAATACCACAAACATGACCTTACTTTGGCCAGGTGAGCAACGTGCCTTTGAATAGCCGCTACCTGCTGCAATTAAAAGCTGCTTGTCTCTACGTGTTTTGAGCTGGTCAAAAGTTTGAAAAGTAATTTTAGCCCTGGATTTTGTTAAGTTTAAGTATAATTCAACTGAAAAAGAGAGAAATTAATAAATAAGTAATGTTTAATCTACATTTGGATAAAATAAGAATTCAAATTAATTGGGCCATAAATACATAAATACAATTTGTGAACTTCCACTATGCTGAAAGCTACTCAACATATTAAATATCTAAAAATAATAAATAAAAATAAATTGGACCAACATAAATTAGATCAAATACGTTGTTGTGTACTGCCTTATCTTTCTGCAAATTCCTAAATATCTATTCAACATTTTAGTAAATTATTCCAGTCAGAAATTTCCTTACAGTGTTTTGTTTTGCTGAGTTACTAACACAAGACAAAACAACATCTTTATTGTGATAATTGTAATCGAAGATAAAATATGATTAATTGCCCAGCCATATAATTTAACACTATAAGGATTGCAATCAATGTAAAGATGCATTTTTGCCACATTTAAAAAGCTGACTTTATATTGATAATCATGAACTGTCAGATTGGTATTTCTTGTTGCAGTTATCTAAGTTGTCATTTGGCTTAATAGCTTAATCTGCATAGCTGGAAAAACACATTTATTGATTTAAATGTTTTTGATGCATCACTGACAGATGAACAACAGATGAACAATGTTATTCATAGCAAAGAAAAGAAGAAATTCTGCAGTGGCCATCTCTGAAATTTGATGGCAATTAAATAAAAAATAATCCTTTTAATTGTGGTGGGATAATGGTTTAATAAGTTATGTTCCTGTCTTGTTTATGCAATGGGAGCTCTCTCTCTCTAAATATATAAAGGGGATGCTATGCTAATGATGCTGCTATTGATGTCCTCAGAAAAGAAGGACTCAGATTATCATCCCTGACATATTTAATTTACCAGATACATTCCCATAAAGAGACTCAGGGATTTTATTCCAAGTTAGACAATGAAATTTCCAAGAAAAAGTGAAGGGACTTTCATATAGTTGACAACTACCAGCTGTATATTTAGTTTGAATGAGTAATCCGGTCCCCTGCAGTGAGTGCAGCTGGTCCTTCAGCAGGGAACTGATCAAAGACCCCAGGAGATTTGCCTTGTTGCATTACAGTCTTAACAGGGCCACTGGGAACCGGTCCTCGGAAGTAAGCAACCAATTAACAATGTACTATACAGCATCTCCCAATCAAATCCTCCTAAAGTACCTTAATGGAAACCATTTAACTAAGTGACATTAACATAGAAAACCTGTAGCTCCCACCAGTGAACATCAGACATGTTTCTTTGCTTTCTCAGAACAATAGGAGACAGGATCGGAGAAGGGAAAGCCAGTGGCAACCTTGGTAACACGTTGAAGGTTTTGGGGCGCTTTGATGAGGCTGTCGTGTGCTGTCAAAGACACCTGGATATTTCCCAGGAGCAGGGAGACAAGGTGACGCATGTTTTATATCATCTTCTTAAAGTCCTCAAACAGCTACAACACAGTTCACTGCCTCTCGTGTTTATGTGCTCCTGTTACTATCTTTATCTGCAGGGAGATATTTCTGCACCCCCATCCACTATTCCATTTAACCTTTCTTTTCTGTGTCTTCTTATGATGTGACTGCAGGTTGGAGAGGCCAGAGCACTGTATAACATAGGGAACGTGTTTCATGCGAAGGGCAAACAGCAGTTATGGGGCTGCACCCAGGAGCCAGGGGACCTGCCCCCTGATGTCAGAGACACTCTGCAAAGGGCTACCGGCTTTTATGAGTATGTTGAGAAATTAGTGCACATACCAGATTGATGAAGAGAATATCTAGATCATTATGATAGTTACTTAAACTGTTTTGTGGTGTCAAAATTGATTTATTGCACAAAACTCCACAATGTTTAAAGATTTAGAATATTTAGCTTTTCCAAAATTACATATAGGAATATAGGCTACAAAACCACTGACCTAGATTAAGGGCGAAAAATGTCCTGGTTAGGCATTATAAAGACAAGTAAATAAATGTACCTAAGTTTATGTAACTACCAGAAGTTGCATAAAAAATGTAAGTTAGGTAAAAAAAAATGTGATTTCACAAACCGTGAGCCACAAAAGATATGTAAAAAACGTAAGTTAAATTAAGATACAGTTAGTGGGTGTGATTCTGTTAACAAGATCTTGCTAATTCATATACAAAATAACATTTACTTGACTTTTCCACTATTTGTTGTTCCTCGTCACAGAATGCTGCCGCTGTCATTTACAGCTGGGATAATGGGAGAACTGATGACTAGTGGAATTTCAACAGAGTGTTAGTTTGCATTGTTGCTGGAGATTTCACTTTATTTTCATCAGACTACAGAATCATTTCCTCCATGCTCTCAGTGCTTCACATGCCTTCTGGCATACTGCAGGCTCATGTTTTCCTCTCTGTTTAAAGCAGTTCCTTCGGGCCAATCCGCCTCATATTCCAGTTTGGATGAAATACTACACACACTTCTGTTCTTTTGACAAGAACTTCCCTCACAGCTAAAGAGCCCTGTAGTTTTGTCTGATCAGTCCATGGGTTTCTCATTTGGCAAAGAAATATAATATGATACATGTTTTCTCCATCTCCATGCCTAGGTTATCTGAATTCTGTGTGCAGCTCTTTGAACTTCAAGTTAGAGTTTTCACTCTCACATGCAAGTTCATCTAAATTTCTTTCCAAATGTATGGGATTTAAGGGTATTTACTGCATTAAGCGTCAATTTGCAGGGACTCTGCAAAGAAGGGAAAAACTAACCAAATATATTATGTACCAGGAAGTATTAGCAAAGATTTAATTACACCTTTGTGGATTATGTGTACATCTGTGTTAAGATGCAATCGATTTCAAATTAAAGCTGCAAAATGGAGAAAAAATAACTGTTCAAAGTACTATCTGAAGGTTCACTATAAAAGGACACCTCTCTGCTGGGAATGTGTGTAGCTTCATAAATGTGAGGCAGGTTGGTGCTGAAAAAAATAGGAATGCACATTTGGCTTTGCCTGGATAAATAAAACATAATAAACCCATAATCATACCTCATCTCAGGGCAATTATCTAAGCCCCATTAAAGCCATTTTTAAACAATGGAGCAGTTAACATCACATTGAAATACTGTGAAAGGTTAAAGAGAGGACTAAATTAGTCATTTTTATTATCATATGCAAAAGAAATACATTAAGCTGTTTGTGTTTTTCATAGCTAAACATAATGATACCATTGTTTTACACCAATATTTAGAAATTACAGTCCTATATGTAGGTAGTGTCTGATGTTAACACAGCAGCAGTTTACTTGAACATCATTTTGTTGGTGTGTGCTTCTCTCTGTAGGATGAACTTGTGTTTGGTGAAAGAACTGGGAGACCGAGCTGCCCAGGGGAGGGCCTATGGGAACCTGGGCAACACCCACTATCTGCTGGGAAACTTTGTCGAGGCTATCAAGTTCCACCGTCAGGTGAGAAATTCAATGTGTTTGCCAGCATTATTTTAATACCACAAGTGCAGAGATAAGAGTTATCAGCCTTGTTGTTGTGCCAGAGCAGAACAGTGACCTTGTGTCAACTTAGCAGCAGCCTCACTAAGTTGTTCACCTTAAAGCTTTCAGTGACTTTTTTTTGTCACTGTGTTTTTATTGGATTTTTACATACAAAATCAGATACAGCAGGAATGATGGACATAATTAATAGAGAAATATAAATAAATGGAAAAAGCAGCCAGCAAAATAAAAATCAGAAACATTCAGACACAAAACAGCAACAAAACAAACAAACAAGAAAAAAAAATACCAGTTTAGAGAACAATTTGCATAAAGCTTTCAGTAACTAATTTGCCATGATATTGTTTGATTGCACATGATTGAAATAGAAATAATAATCAAGAGAAAATCCTTTTATCCATTCATTCCATCAGGGCTCACAGATACTGTGAACATAACCCTAATCACTAATCCTGTTTTCTGTTTGCCTTGCTTTGTCCAAACCATTACCATGCACGATAAAATGTGGTTTGCTGGTGTTTTGGTGGCTTGTCGACGTGCTGTGTGGCTGTGACGTTCCAGCCAGGGAGCCCTCCCTGAAGCCACCCTGCCACATGATAAATTTGTGTGTGCTTCTGGCATGTTCAGCCCAGAAGCAAACAAGCGGTTACCACAAAATTAGATTTACCGCTGCCTTGTGATCACACATGTTCCCATGATATTTATCTTATAGATGCAGCCAGACTACACTGATCCTCTTTTCAGTGAAGAAGCAGGCTTTACACACTTGGTTCTTGCTGAGAAAATGTCTAAACCTAGTTTGCCTTGCACAGACTGACATGCAAATTAGCAAGACTGACCAATGAACAGCCAGATGGAAAGTTAAGCAGGGACTTATATTTTTACTGTTTTGTTCCTGTTACAGTTTTAATACAAGCAGGGTAGAAGAGAAGGCATAGGTGGCAGCGAATGCAGGAAAAGAGGGAAAAGATAGTGTAGTATTCGATCATTATCTGTTATTTCCTTGTGAAATGCTGCTCCTTGCTTCTCTGTGAGTAAATATTGCCTTGGTGAGTTTTTTAGCGGATCGTACTCCACCTCATTGTGTAACAGTGTGTAGAGATTGATGGCCTCTCATTGGGGAAAAAATGGAGGAAATTGCTTCCTTGGTGAATCACTTCATGGCTTCAGGCTTTCTCTCCCCATGTTTTCTGACCCTCTCCATTGTAAACCCCTTGTTACCTCATGGGAGAAGCCGGCCTCTCCTCTCTTCCCCATCACAAACCTATCAGTGTGCCATAGAGGGGAGCACACTTCCTTTAAAGGGAATCAGAGCAGCTGATTTAATTCCCCACAGCTGCAGCAGCACATCTTTCCGTGGCATCATGTGCTCCAACAGAGCTTGCAACTTGAACTTGTGTAATTGCCTGTCTGTGCTTGTGTATTAAAACATAAAAAACATAGGGCAGAATAAGGTGAAATACCATGAGATGTTCATGTAATTGCTATTCTCTGTTCATTTAGCTGTACATTTGGATTGACTTGACCTTTTTGCTCCGTCATTCACAGCGATTATCCATAGCCAAAGAATTTGGGGACAAAGCGGCGGAACGGCGAGCCTACAGTAACCTTGGCAATGCCCTGATATTCCTGGGACAGTTCAACACCGCCACTGAATATTACAGGTGAGGAAAGAGGGGAGTCTGACATCTAGTGGAGGGAAGGTGAAGTGAACCAATTACTGCAAAAAGTGAAATATGCCAAACAGTTAATTGTAATGCACAATACAAAACCTCTTGAAACACTTAAAAAAGTGCTGTAAAACTATTTTTATTAGCTTTTCACCCTCTACATCAATGTTTCCGTCTCTCCCTTTATTCCCTCGTGTTTCTCTTTCTGCAGGAAAACTTTACAGCTGTCCAGGCAGTTGAGGGACCAGGTGATGGAGGCTCAGGCCTGTTATAGCCTTGGAAACACCTACACTCTTTTGCAGCAGTATGAGAGGGCTGTAGACTACCACCTGAAACACCTGTACATAGCCCAGGAGCTGACTGACAGGTACAGCGAGTAATGTATAAACACAAACATGCAGGGGCAAAGGAGTAGTTGTTAACATTTGTCTTATGTGTTCATGTCTCATTAGAGTGGGTGAGGGCCGTGCCTGCTGGAGTCTGGGAAATGCATATGTGTCTTTACAGAACCACAAACAAGCCCTACACTATGCCCGAAAGCACCTGGATATCTCCAAAGAAGTAAGACCTTATTTTTAATGACTGTGGTGATTAAAGTAGAAGTCAAGGCTTCTTGGGTTCAAACTAACTCGAGTTGTCTGGCTCTGTTTGTCTCTTTGTCCCTGCCTTTTCATTACCTCCTCAGATTGGAGACAGAAACGGGGAACTGACGGCCAGAATGAACGTGGAGCAGCTGATGGAGGCTCTGGGGGTCAATGAGAGCGACCTTTCACCCTCCAGTTCAGAGTTTGAGATGCAAGGTGATACTCAATGTTTTCTTTTACCTTATATATGAGATAAAGAGTGTTAGATGGTGAGCTTGAGATTTGCTGATGGGCAGATTTTGTAACCTTCAAACAGAGCTAAACTAGCTGTGAGTCCTAATTTACTGTATGTTATAAATACTACATTTAATGTTAATAATGTAATGACACTGTAAACCTCTAATTTTTACCATGTCATAAAAACTTTACATTGTCACTGTTTATCCCACTAATTATGGTTGTTCAGATAATGAGATAGGCAGACAGTTTAATTTACACATACCAGTGTAAATGTAGCAGTTGTGTTCTCTGTCCGTAAGTGTTACCGAACATTTTTAATGCATGTTGCTAGGAACTTCATTTTTAAAAAGAGAGTCTTAAACATTGATATCTAATGAATCTATTTTCCAGGTGTATCAATTATAATATATACCTCATAATTTCACCTCGGAAACAGAATGTTAAAGACTGTTTTTCATCTCTTCATTATTTATTCTGCTGTAGTATTGCATAAAGTAGAATGTTTGAATTCACATACAGGTTTGTAACAACAAACAAACGTAACTTTGAAGGTGACTCAAGAAACTAAAGATTGTAGTTAACATTGGGCCATTACTGTCTACTCTATGTGGGATTTACATGCATTTATATAACCTGATTTCTTTAACATTGTATAAGCAAGTTACTCGATTTTTTTCCTAGTCATGGCTAGGGAGAGGTCACAGCAGATGAAAAAGCCTCGCTGTGTGTGTGTGTGTTCTTGTATTTGTGGGTGTTTGGATGTGAATCTGTTTGCACTCTGCAGACTGTGGTTAGGAGCTGCACTTGCCCTTCCATCTAACAGAAATTGGAACAAAAATAATACGGCAGCGAGGTCAACAAAATTGCTCATATCATTATTATTTAGATATATAAATGTGACTGAGGATTTTATTAGATTACCATTTATAAATAACCTAAAAACTACTACTACTTTTTATTTAAAAAAAAAGAAATGTGCTCTTTTAACTTCTATGTTTGACAAAAATATCATGTGTGGGCTTGAGCAAGCTGACTGGAATACTGTATGTGTACACAAGGTGGCCATTTAAAGGTAAAACCAACTTAAGGTGAGACAAACATAACAGGCCGACTGTCTGTGTTATGTCTGAACTGGCTAAATGTGAGAGACAGCGACGAGTGTGTACATTTTGGGGTAAGATGAAAAAACTTACCCCAGTCTGAGGGAGATGGTTTGATCCTAAAACACACACCATCCTCAGCATTCTCCTCAGCTCATAAAATAGATTATTGTTATTTTAGGCTATCTACAACTCACATGATTGGGAGCATTTGTGTAAAATCAAGCATAGGGAACCGAACAATCTTTATTTGAACAGTCAGCCTGATTTTTGCATGATGTTTGTTTTTTCGTGAACCCTCCTTCGGGCAGAAACTCACACCCATGTCCTACATTTTCCTCCCTGGTGTGGAGCTGGCAAACAGACTCTTATTCAGATTGTTTGGTTGTCTGCCTGAACATCAGGTCCACGCTGAACATCATGGGACCAGCGCTGACATCAGAAAAGACAGAGTGCCTTGCATGCTTGATTTTAATTTTAGACTAATCTGTGTAAGAGAATCTACAGCTGTGAGATAAGTAGTTTTGCTTTCGTGTAATTCAGAAACGTTTATTCACCTTTGCATTTCTTCTGTAGGAGCGAGACCCAAATTCACCAAGAGGAACAGCATGGACAGTGTGGAACTGTGGAAATACTCTTCAGATAAGGTGATTTATCACTCTCACATTTCAGTACAACACTCCAGAGAGAAATTGGCCTATAAATGCGGCCCATACACCTCTCCCCAAACAGCCATCAATCCCGCTCTAACAATATGTTCTTTTAATGCAGAACGGTGAGAACCAAGACTTGGAAAGTATACCCAGGAGATCCAAGAGTCAGCTGTCACAGCCGGGCAAAAGAAAAGGCTATCCTGACAGCCAGTCGTCAGATGAAAGGCCGTGGCTGGACTCTCCTGTAGACACTGATGACATCACTGTGCAAGTCCCGCCTCCAGTGCCAGTGAGTAGCTGTGGCTTTATTACCTTCGCCAAGGTTTTGTTTGTCTTGGAACTAGCAGAAAGTAGTTCAAAATCTTGAGCTATGCCTTTAAAGATTCATATTAACTTCTATTTTTGATCTCAACTTTATAATATTTGCTTGTCAGTCCCCTGAAGTGTTGCACATAAGCCCGTTCTGGAAAGGTTTTTCCATATTGCTTAACAATTTGGAACTGATGGATAATTGAAACTTTCTGACGCCACACATTCCTGCACCCGTAACACAGTGTCCAGTTTCCAGAAGTATCAAGATTCAAGAGACTTAGCTGAAAAGCCGAAGGATAAAGCAATAAAGCTAGATTTTTTTTTCCTCTAATTTTTTGCTGACAGCAGTAAAAAAAATACTGCTGAAGCCCTACATTTTATTCATGCCTCTGAGTATTAAGCAGCCCATCACAATGTGTAATATCAGGCCCCAGTTCACATTTGCTATAAATCTAAGATATGTCAGCCTTTTAATTCAATCACTGTGAGCCCACCTGAGAAAAGATGGGTTTAATTCTTCTCCTAGAAAGCATCAACGGGACCTGAAATGCTGACTGCTAAATTGATCTCACACCTCTTTCCCTTCTTGTCTTCTTCTCATCCCCTGTCCAAACTGTCTTCAGGGTTTCCGCTTTAAAGAGAAAATGAGAGAAATTAGAGAGATTAAATTGGGCACATTTCCCTTAATTTCCCATGTGGTTTTATGATATTATGTTAGAAGTCAGATACAGTGTAAAGGTGTATTCTCATTAAAGGCCAACAGTGCTCCATTTGCTGTGAACTAGATTCTTAATGAGAATGCTGTTCTGCAGCTGTTGCATCCCTAAAACTCTGTGCCCCCGCAGCACCTAATCATGCCTTGCTCTTGTGACAAGGATAATGGTTGTAATCAGCAAGCTGACATGCTGGAAAGGAGTTAAAATTACGGGGCTGCGTGGTAATAGTTCATCACAAGGGACAAGAAAGCTAAATGTTGGTAACCCTCTTGACATTGAAGCATACCCTCTGTCAAATCTGCCAGTCTTTTAAAACCAGCTGTGTGTCTGTGCAGCAACCTACAAACAACTTATTGATCAACCACAACATCGATATTTGTTGACTGTTGCAGCAGTGCCCCATTTTAAAGCAAGAAATTCAATCTACTGCCTATAGGTCTTTTGATTTAAGGATTGACTGACTCATGACTATCATTATTGACTGTCAAGTGACAGAAGTTGACAAAACATTATCAACTCAAGCTCCTCAAGCAATTAGTGTTGTGGTTTTTTAGCAATTCAACGTGGTCTTCATCAGTCGGATGGAGGCAGCTCTAATGTGAGGGAACTGTAGGCTGTCCATTGACTTCTCATCCATGTTGTGGAATTAAACACCACTTACTCCAGAGCTTTCGACCGTATCACACAGTCTTCATCAGCAGAATATATTGTTTACACCTTTTTACATTTTTGGTAAATTTATTCTAAACGTATACATTATCTGACACACTAGTTATGCTTCCGAATAGGAAGTTTAAGGGTATATACTATAGCAAGCAACAATATCTTCATAGTACGCCTTTAAAGGCTACAGGCTCCAGGCAAAAAGTCTGCAGCTGCAGTTGATGATCCAGTTGAACACAATGGAAATAAAGTAACTTCATAGTTCTTGTATTATAAAGTAGAGCTGAGTTATATCTAGCGATTAGGTTTTATTTATTTTTTAATTTTCTTCATTCTTCCCTTTATTCTTCACCTCTAATTAATTCAGATCATATGAGGTTAGAAAGCACAATGACATAATCTAGGAAGAGCTGTCTTTGTCTTCGATTCACACACTCATTTCCCCCTCTCTCTTCTGCACACACAACTTCATTTCCGTCCTTCTCTCACTCTCTTTCTACCTTTTTTTCTCTCCTCTCTCTCTATCATCAACATCACGTGTTCCTTTCTCCCTTGTTCTGTCCCTTTGGCCTACTTGATTAATTGGACAATGCAGAAGGGGAAGTGAGGAGATCCACACAGAGACCGTGGGGCCAAAGACAGAGGACAGAAACTGCTATAAGTCACAGCTGATTAGTGAGCACAGAGCGAGTAAATAACAACCCTGTGGAAGAATTTTTTCTATGCGTGTTGGAAAAACGTCCTTGCTTATGAATGGTGCATTATCAAACTTTGGACCAACTGAGCGCCGACAGTGTTGGTTCTTGTCATTTGAGGGCAGTTGATCTCTGCTGGCTGCCACTGTTGGCATGCAATTTACTCATGACTGTACCCCTGCACCCATCTTTCCACCCCCTTTTTTCCTCCCCTCCTCCCCCCCAGCTCTCCTCTTCTGCTGATAATGTGACCTTGATCACAGAGCTGCAACCCTCCCCACAGGGTCAACCCCCCTGCTTCCCATAATGAGTTGTTTTCCCACAGTGGGTGAGCGGGACAAAAATGGCCTGCAGGAGAGCCAGAGAGAGAGAGAGAGAGAGAGAGAGAGAGAGAGAGAGAGAGAGAGAGAGAGGGACTGAGAGTGGATGGTAAAAGAAGGCTGGAATAGAGGGATGCGAGAGGAGAGGAAATGAGAGGGAGGGAGTCGAGTACAGCAGGGGAGCAAAGAGAGAGAGAGTGAAGTGGTGGGTGAAAGAAGGGGAGAAGGAGGTGTGAGCCAGGCGTGTGGACAGAGCGACGGGGAGAGAGAGCTCAGAAAGACATGAGAGAGAGAGAGGGATAGATAGAGGACAAAGGAGAAGTGCTGCTGGTAAGATCTTTCATTTATGTTTTACAGCTTGAATAACAACATGGTGCAAAGGATACCAGAGGTTACTTACTTTCTTTTCCTTTACATTATTCACACATGTGATTATGTATGTATCTGTGTGTTGTCACTCTAATAATACATATTTCACTCTACTTTTTTCAATTAGTTAATGCGGTGTGAGTAGGACACTTTTTATGATTTCTAGTAAAAGTTTTTCTTTAACATATAGTTTGATTTTCCAACACAAAAGTTGCAATAGAAGAGTTAGGATTCCTAGAATAGAGCTGAGTGAAATCAGGTGTCTGCTGATGCTGACCTACTTCACATCTCGCTGTAAGGCAAAGTGGTTTTAACTTTATGTGTTAAAGAAGTCATATTGGAATACTTGGAAATGTTACTAGGAGTGTGTTTTTGTTCAGGCGGGGGAGGTAATTAGAAAACCTTTTATTATGGGGACACTGTTTTTCGATCCATGACTGTTTGTCCGTCTTTAACTTGCTATTGACATTTTGTTGATATTTGGCATATTCAATATATATTTATTTTTATTAAGCGTGAGTTGTCTTGTAGAATATGAGTCCTTAAAATAAGTCCCGATCCCTTTAGTTTAGTTAAATACTGTTTTGCTCAGTTTAAAAAGAAACGATTAGTTAAAAAGCAATATGCCATTGTATTTATATTTCATTTCATGTAGCATAACTCTTTTTGATTGTATTTATAAATCATTTGATTTTAACTTGTATATTATAGTAACTCCTAAGTTGATAATTAATTCATGTTTAAATAACCAGATTTTTTCTTGCAATTTTAGCTTTGTTTTAATTAGTTGAAAATATTGATATTTTATTGCTTTATTTCAAGTTTTGACCACAACCTTGATTTTAACTCGCTTTGTATGGTGCTGAAGAAACAAAGGTCTTAATTTTCCCATTTTTAAAGCTTAAGGAAAAAAGGTGAGAGGGAACCTGTTTCGAGCGGCAGTGTAAATGATTTATCTGGTTAGGTTTTGCTGCGTGAAAGTCTGAAAGGGTCCTGAATGCTTCAGGTTGGAGGTGGTTTTTAGTCAGCAGGGTTATCCAGCTTCCTTTGTAAAGCCCTTCTTGGAACAGACCGCAGGCATTTCGAAGTAGAGCCCTTGAAATTGAGAGGATAAGACGGAGGAATTCAGCTCATTGTAGTACTTTTAGTTTATTATTTTGTTTAAAAATACAAACGAAAGGGTGTTCTATATCTGTTTAACCGAAAGTTTGAATTTGCCAGCAGTTTATTTTTATTTTGTCTGAACATTATTGTGTTATAATAATTTTATTGCTCCTGTCCAGTAGATTAGTTTTCATTCTGTGTCTTCACATTGCAGCCTGACTGCCAGAATATTTCAGTAGCGCCGGTCAAACACAATAAATTCCACATCTGCTTTGCTGGCTCACTGTATTTGTAGCTAAAACATTTTTCATGCATATGTTATCCACTTCAGCTGCAAAGATTAAACACATTAGCTCGGCTGTGACACAGTGAGATGTGTGTGATGTGACAGAGCACCTCTCGGTGTTATCTCAAAACAAACACAGTCAGAGGCTGACCAGCTGTGAGGATGAAACATGGTGATAGCATTCAGTCAGTCAGTCATTGAGTCATTGATTGACTAATAATTGATTAGAGCTAAATGCTCTTTTTTCAGCACCCCCAGCTGAATCCGCTTAACAGTTCAGCTGCTCATGTGTGAATCCAATGAAAACTTTTTGTCCTATTAGCTCTAGAAACTAAATAAACTAAAACATAATAAAATATGCTCTATGGCGGCTACAGCTATATCTGTTTATATCCATATGCTTTTACAGGTTAGCCTATGTGGGCCATTTCACTTAAATACAAATGGGCTGTTTATTTTTACATGACATTTGATGATATTGTTCCACCTTCAGTATATGGGCCAAGGTAGACATTCCCATGTGATATTAATCACATTATTTTTCTCTTCAACAAGCTGGCCACCTTGAAATCCTCCTGTGACTCATAATGTCATTGAGTTAAATGATTTTATCTGCAGATGATGTTTCTTGGAAATTAGAGACCAGCTTGGAATCAGGGCAGAATTCTTCCTGTAATATTCATATCCCTTCTCTGTCCATTTGTATTGACCAATAATCAGAATGTTTGACTCGCTTGTCCGTTCTCTTTCCTGTAGAAGCTGGGCCGTGACCCCTCCGATGAAGACTGCTTCTTTGACCTCCTTAGCAAGTTCCAGAGCAGCCGCATGGATGACCAGCGCTGCCATCTTGATGAGCCACAGAACGGAGACAACGGAGAAGGTGCTGCCAACTCCGTGTCGTCCCTGAACGACATGATAGGTTGGTTGAGAGCAGTGTTGGAATGCCTCTTTAGTCCTCTATTAGATATTTTAAGTCCACATCAAATTCTTCAGGTTTATTCTTGTACTGTGGGTTCTAGGAGAAAATATTTACATGCTTTAATGTTCAGAAAACACTTTATTTTTGTGATTCTGCCCATGGCTGCTGC
Organism: Serranus cabrilla; assembly: GCA_903364295.1. Classification (NCBI taxonomy): domain Eukaryota; kingdom Metazoa; phylum Chordata; class Actinopteri; order Perciformes; family Serranidae; genus Serranus; species Serranus cabrilla. Next base: position 225,624 of record CAFUXE010000738.1, read on the forward strand.
TCCTCTATTTACCCTCTGTCTGAGATGCTCTATTCTAGCACTTTCTCTTTAAGCCCTCAGTCCGAAAAAAAAGCCCTGTGTGCTGTGATTGGTGTGTTGTGTTCTACAGCTGTCTTTGTACTGTCCATCATTGCAGCCAGAGGTTTGACTGTAACAGAGTGTAATGGCACTCTTTACTCTAAAAAAAAAAAAAATCACAGATAAAAGCTTTACAAACCAAACCCAGTCAATCATGTTCCAGCAGGAATATGATCTTACTTTAGGGAGAAATTAATACAAAATTGACAACTAAGATTAGAGCTTTCCCCGAAGTTAGCATGTGGCTAAATGTAGCAGTGTGTGTAATGGTAACACTGCATATCATGATTTGCCTGGAGCTCGAGCCAAGACTCTATAAAATCGTTGGAAATGGTCAGAATGGTGGGACGTTTTTGCTTACTATTTCAAACATTTACCACATTGTTCGAAACTTTGATCAAGTTAAATATGAACATATAACACTGTCATGTCATATACATGACAGGAAATAAGGAAAAACATAATAGATCCCTTTAACAACCAGCTCTTCTCTCTTCTCCTAGATCCTGCAATTACCACTTCCCCCCAGACTGAGGAGCTGTTTGATTTGATCGCCAGCTCCCAGAGCCGCCGTCTTGATGACCAGCGGGTTAATGTTGGTAACCTTCCAGGACTGAGGATTACCCACAACAATCTGGGACACCTGGTGGGTGAAGGAGATCATCAAGAACCAAGCGATGACTTCTTCAACATGCTAATTAAGTGCCAGGTAAGGACACAGTCCACATCTGACAAGAACTCGAGGGTTTAATCCTCTTAGATTCTTCATGATTAGTCCTATAGAGAGTGGAGATTATTGTATAGGGATTAGAAGAAATTGCCCGGATTAATCTGTGAGTCTCTGAGTGTCTTTACACCACATTGTGTCACATTTGCTTCTACACTCTAAATGTATGAACCTTTCTGACTGTAGTCCTCGAGGATTGATGACCAGCGGTGCTCCCCACCAGAAGCAGGCCCCCACGCCCCCACAGTGCCTGATGAAGACTTCTTCAGTCTAATCCAGAGGGTGCAGGCCAAGCGTATGGACGAGCAACGCGTCCATCTGCCCTCAGACGACCAGGATGACCCCGAGTCCCCTGATCCAGAGCCACCTGGCGGTTTTTCCAGCTAGGACTCGGTGAATAATGCTGCATAACTTCATGTCAAAGAAAATGAAAAGCAGACGAAATGAAAGAGGGATGAGCCAACATTTAAAGAGCACTGATGGGTGAACTAACAAGATTTTTAATAACAAGACAAATTCCATGTGCAATAGGTGGTGCCCTGTCAAATGTTGCTCGATGTATTATGTTCTAAATGTGTGTTAATATAACGGGAAAACAAGCAGATTTTAAGCTCGGTGGTGTGGGGACGTTTGGGGGAACATGAAACAAACATGAAATATCTAATGCCTTAATCAGCATTTTTTTTTCAGACTCAAGATTGTATTCCCTGGTGTCAGATGTGTTCTGTAGAAGCACATGATGGGCATACAGTGTAATATGGACGGTTAATGTGGAGACCTACAGCATGAGTCGTGGGAATCACAAAGATTTAATGATGGTAAGAGAGCTGATAAAAACATCAGACATGACAGATTTAAACTTTAAATATAACCGGTTTCATAAAGAAATGAAAGATGATAAATATACCAACTGTGACAAGTTGATTTTTCAACAAAATACATAAATTAAAGTTATTGCTGTTTAAAAGAAGTGGACATTACCTCCATGACATGGCTCATAGGTTTTTGAAGCCTTGAGCTTGTAATTTTGGCTGTCGCCATATTGAATTTTGGAGCCAAAAATAACCATGTTTGGACCAAAAGGGTGGTAACTGAGAACCTGAGGACACTATGCACACAAGCCTACACAAGTATCGCCAAGTTGCTGCTGAAAAAAAGTTAGCTTCCATAATTTACAACGAAGATATGCATTGCTACACCTCTATCCTGGTTCTGGTAGAGACCTAGCAATCAAAAGGGAGACACACCCTAAAACATACCCTGTGTTATTGTCTATTTTAATCAAAATGGGACCATAAATTACAAAATGAATATCATGTTGTATTAAAGAAGACTTTAAATTAGCAATGGTCACCAAAAACTCATCAGGAAAATGTTTACTGATGTCATTATTCAAGTGAGAAGTAGATTCATTCTCATTAACTGCTTTTTGCCAATGATAGAGTCTCCCCCTGCTGGCCATTGGAAATAATGAAGATTTAAGGCACTTTGTATTAGCTTCCCTCTTCATACTTGGAGGCTGTGGCTTGCACTGTGATTTAATGGCAGTCCACATCAAGAACGATAACTACAATGATAATTATACCTATAATGATGTGAGCATCCACACTTTTAGAACTATACATTTAAAGTTATCTGTATAGTTATTGTTCCTGGTGTAGAGCTCCCCTCATGCCGCTTCTATCATTACATTTTTGTGGTTCCCACTGCTCGTAGAAAACTGGTGTTATTTGCGCAGTAACAGTATTAGATCTCATCATCCAGTGTTAAACAAACTGCTTTGTTCAGTTTTGATCGATAACCACGCTTCATCTTTTTTCTGACTTGGACAAACTAACACGATTCATTTAAATTAACTGACTGAGTGAAATATGACTTTCCACATAAATGTTATTTATGTGCATTTCTGCATTTATAAAAAAAATGCCTCTCTTCACACAGTATGCAGTAACTGAGATTTCTGAGCAAACAATACGCAAACAGCTGCTTCTTTTATAGACTCAAGATTAGAGTTGTGTGATAATTCAAGCTCCAGTTCAATGTTTCTGCTTAGCTTTGAAAGTAATGCTATCTGCTGCCCATAATGTTCTCAACATCTGATAACAGACTACTGCTTACTGCCATTATTTTTATTATTATGACGTAACATAGAAATAGAAGCAGATGGATGAGACGGATGTGACATATTTTCATCAATCTAATACCATGAACAATTTCCAAGCACTATTTCAATGTTGTGCTGCTGGTGTGCTGCCTCCCTGTGGTCAAAACCTTGTATTACCTCTGTGAAATACAGAAAACAATGTATGGGGGATAAAAGGCGTTCTTTACTCTTGAATATTTGTAGGACAATATTTTAATAATATTGCGATAGAGTATGAAGATTCTGAGAACTTTCTTTTGGTTTCAGCAACAGTGTTTTGCCAATATGTACCATAAATGTGGAGATTTTCGCAAATTATTTCATTTCAATCCTAAAGGTGACGGTGTGTCATTTGAATTCAGTGTACATTTCTGTCCATTTGTTGCCATGGAAGTTCCAAAAACAGCAAAAGAGGTACAAACTGAGTGTGAAACCTTTTGCTGTCCAGAGCATCTGTGTACCGGTACTGTACAAAAACTATTTGACCTTACCTATGGGCTTGCTTTTTATTCAAAAGTAGTGCATACCTCATTTTTGTACCTCAAAGCTCATAAATCTTAGAAATTCAGCTCACAGTGGTTAAGTTTGATTCATATATCTTTGATAAAACAACATATTTGGGAGCTAAAGTTAATATTTCCTTTTTTCCGTTTTTTGTGAATTAACATTTTTAGAAAGTACCTGGTACGCTTCTATTTGTCTTTGCCATAATTTGTACATATAAATATATTTTGTATTTATGTTCCATTTGAGGACATGAATATGTCCCCTCATGCTTTTAATAAAATGTTTCAGATGTTTATTTGGCTTCTATTTTTATTTAATTTTGACGAAATAACAAATGGGATAGCTTTTGATATGTTTGCACACATCAATTCCAATTACACGAGTAGCACTGACCTCTACAGCACAGAGATGTAATCACATTTAATACGCTGGAACATGATTGGATTGTTTCCAAAGCTCTTATCTTTGGAACAAAGCACAAAGGGCTGACCAAATATCTTGGCTCTCTTCCAGTTTGGTTGCACCATCGGGATTCAGTAGTAAAGTAAATAATTTATTAACACACTGATATTTATGCAACTTTTTCATTGTTAGATTGGCACTTTTCTTTTTCTTCTTAAAGATACAGCCCCCAAATATACTCTAGTTATTTCAATTTTATCCTAAAGGATATCCTTACAATAACAATACATTCTTAAATTACAGTTTTAGCATATATAAAAAATATTATATATATATATATAACTACAAAAATTATTGCCATAACATCCAGTATTCAATATTCTGCTGTGCCCTCATAATCAGTGAAGCATAAAGTTTAAGTTTTAAAGAATGTTGCACCAAATGACCTGAACTCCTCCCCTCCTCTCCCTCTAAATTCACCCTCCTGTCCATCATCCTTTCTCTCCCTCCCTCCCTCCCTTTCCTTCTCTGTGCTTCCTCCCTCTTACCCAGAATGCAACGCTGGCTGAGCAGGCTCAGCTGAGCTATAAAAAGGCATAGCAAGGGGGAGGGAGGGCTGCCGTGCAGTAGGAACTGTGCAGACACACACACACACGGGGATCCAGGGACAGCAGCCCCTTGCACTGGGATCTAGAGCCACAGCGCGAAAAGAGAGGTCAGTACAGAGGACAAAGGCTGCATAGAGGAAGCCTGAAATGACAGGGAGTGGGTCTGACTTTGTTAGAGGGAGTGACGAATAGAGAGATGTCAGAGAGAAAGAGTGAAGGCAGGCAGAGTGGGCAGGGCTGTGTAATGGGATGGAGAGGGAGAATAACATGGGGAACTGGTTTCTCAAGACGCCTTGGTTAGTAACACTGTTCTTCTATAATGTGGTTGTCATTGCCAGAAGATCTGACATTTCTGCAAACTGCACAGGCACGTACTGTAGCTCTTGTGTGTCATTGACAGTGGATGACATAATTATTTTGTTTAAAAAATATGCATTAACATCATGCATTTTTCTCCTCCAGACATTTCATTTGTTTGCCTTCGCTCTACTAACATGAACATTACCCTGCACCTTCAAGCATGAAAGGCCATTTTCATGCAGGCTGCCTGAGCCTTTTAATTCCACGTCCATGCTTCTAGCCCCAGTGACGGTCATTAACAGCTGATTAGGAGCTGAGTACTATTGATTCTTGTGAGTAGTGGGTGCACACTGAGGTGAACCAAAGCTTTCAGTTTGCAACACAAACACGTCCACAACAGCTATCACAGAAAAGATCTCGCTCCATCCTTTCACAAACATCATGGAATATCTCCCACTGCACTGACGTCAAAGGGTCTCCTGTTCTCCCTTAAAGGAACAGTGCGCTCAATTAAATTGCAGAGTGCCTTAGTAACCAACGGTACACGAAGAGAATGCATCAGCAGATCATGTGCTCTGCACTTTGTTTTCACTCCTGTTGCTTCGACAGGCTGCCAGTGAACGCTTCATCCCCCATGTGCTTTTTGAGAATGGCTGACACGCTATCCCTTAACAGCTGAGTCTTTTTTTAGCATGGCTAAATGTTAAGAAAAGCAATAAGACATGAGGGTGGGACAGGGTGACTAACATTGGGGCGGGCGTTGTAGTGAGTCCAGCAGCTCTACATTTCAATTCAAAGATAGGATGACAGAAATCACATGTTCAAATGTGTCTGCAAATATCAGGTTGCATTCTGCATAAAGAGCACGCTCAGTCATCATTCATGCAGGTGTAAGAGATTCATGCATGTTAAGGTAAACAATATGAATGAAATCCTTCAGTAAATTCCAAGACTTTGTCCACAAATGATAAAGTCCATTCAAACATCTTGCAACATCTCTCTCCAGCAGCGACACCTTGTTTAGAAATGTTTTGGCACAATTTCATTACAGCAACGCCATGTAATCTTTGGCTGCATAGTAAGTCTCAGTTCCCCAATTCCAGGCAGTATTGAGTGCAATTCCCACACACAGAGAGCCATGTAATGCTGTTTGCACCGTTTAAGAACACCTCTGACATGCCAAAGAAGCAGGGGACCCAGGAGATGGGACCATAATAGGCCAGACAGGGATTCCCAAACAGGCTCCGTGCTGACTCAGATGCCATCCTCCAAGTGACATTTACACAGACCTCAGGGTTAATGGCTGCTGACATAAAACTGGACACCTGAGACGCAGCACCACCGCTGCTGAGGAGTGTTGCATGTGAGAATCCGGGAACAAACATTTTATCCTCTGCTAAAGTACATCTTAATAGAGAACCAGGAAACTATTAAGATGTACTTTAATACACGTAAAAATATGTCATTTGGATCATGTATAATATAACTTTTCTTTTTCCTGCTGCAGTCTAGCTATAGTCAAGTTCAAGTTGGTTTTCAAAGGCAGCTGTTGGGAATGTTCGTCTAAAATCTCCTGCTCCTAACAGCAATGCTTGTTAAATAAGTATTAGAAATAAAAAGACACACATGTAAAAAAA
>CAFUXE010000738.1:232057-247323 GCA_903364295.1 Serranus cabrilla
AAAAAAAGTGGCTCTTAACACAAAATAGTTTAAGTTAGAATACAGAATAAATACAGGATAGTAAAATAAAATATAAACAGTAATAAATAGGGGTGTCTTGATTGAAATTAGCAAAAATAACAAAAGAAGCTTTCAATTTCAATTATTGAGATAAAAAATACAAACAGTATCAGTGATTTTCCCCACCTTTAAGTGTGGTGCATTCTAAAATAAAATATAAAATATATGGGAGCAATATATATCACATTTAATATGATGAAACCTATGTAAATGACAGGTGTCCCAGCCTAAAATCAATTATCTTTATGAACCAAGACTTGATAGTCTAATAGTGATATAGCGCACAGTGCTGAGAAAAGTATTTAAATAAAAAATAATGCTTTAAAACTTGACCTTAATACCAAAACTCTAATAAAACTGTGGATTCTGAGCATTATGGCACCCCTAATACTATAATAAAGAGCATGAGTTGTCTGTATATACAAACAACTCATGCTCTTTCTTACATTCTTTAAGTTTCTTAACCTTTTTATCAACCTGGCACCACATTGAGAGGTTTGTTTGAGTAGCAGGCATGTGGCAGTGAGCAAACAGCCACGCTGTCAGGAGGTCAAACTCAAGTCTTTCTAAATCAAATCTACAACTTTCACACCTTATATTTGTATTTTTTATAAAGTATGGCAAAGAGAAATATGCAGGGCAAAGGGTTACCAATCAAGACTGAGAAAATAAGTTTTAAGACTTAGACTTTAATACTGCGCCTATTAAGGTATTTGTTAATTATAATGTGTGCAGTATGTTCTTTCCTCCCTGGTGACCATTCCAAGCCTGGACCTCACCATGTAACCTAAGATCTCGGCCCTCTGCCCCCTCATAAATCTGGTTTCACAAAACTCAGACCAGTAACTTCTCAGGTTACTTGATGTGTTCATGTGTGTATGATGTAAGTAACATGGTGACAAGCAAATACAAAAGACAAAACTGGAGTGTGCATAAGTATCTGGAAAGATGCCTATCAATAGTAGATATAAACACTATATAAGGTGGCTTAAGGTGGTATTCTGAATCCTAAAAAAATCCAAATATCAGAGGAAAATACAGTAGCTGTATTTAAGATAATAAAATGCATGCAATTGAGAACCAATTTTAATAAAAGCACCATAAATTGTGGAAAATAGTTTAAAAACAGATACAAAACTGGGTTGCAGAGGCACCTGTTTCTAAATCTTAAAGTTATTTAAAGTCACTTCTTTCAAACAGTCATTTTCAACAAGCATCTGGCTGAAGGTATCTATTTACACACGCCAGCCTCCTTCCTCATTCTTCTGTCTTTTAAAGTCAGCGAAAACAGAAGTGTAAACAGGAAACCGTGCAGCTGTTGTCTTCTTTAGATATATTCAGTCCTCTTAAGACGCACAGTTTCTTGCATTTCCTGTCTCAATCAAATGTTGTGGGACTGGAACATTTTATCATTGTTATACTCTATGTAAGTTAATAATAAAAACAGAAACTCACTGCTTTAATTGCTGAAATATTTGGAGAGATGCATATGAAAAAACCCACAGTTTACCTTTAACTTTACCAGCAATAATATTAATACTATTAGTGGCTACTTCTGCAGACGTTTTAATTAGGTGGTTGAAGTAAGGAAGTTAAAAAGAACTGAGGTTTCCGGTGTCAGTGTCAAAGAAATACATGATACAAAATGTTTACATTAGACATAAAGAATATTTATATTTCTGGTTTTCTGAACTAAGTTATGTAAGACTTAAAATATTGGCAGGAATGGAATATAATATACATGATTTATTTTTTAATAGTTTAGAGTCACCTGAAAATAAGAATCATTGTGTCTTTGTTGGTTTAGAAACATGCTTGGTGAGTGGTGGGATTTTCAGTATGTTGCAATAAACAATCTGATCACTAGATGTCACTAAACCCTGCACGCTGGACCTTTAAAGGAAATGCTCTTGGGAGAAAAATTGTATAACTCTGATTATGCTGCTAGAGCAATGGAAATGATCAATTAGTGGGACTATATTTGGGGATTTAGAGAGTCCAAAGTTGATATTTGATAAACTACTAAATGATAAAAAAGCAAAATCACTTGTCACCAAATGCAGAATGTTAGTTCACCTTATAGCAATGGACTCTCTAGAGCAGGGGTGCCGAATCCTGGTCCTCGAGGGCCAATATCCTGCATGTTTTAGATGTTTCCTTCTTCCAACACACCTGATTCAAATGATTAGGATCGTTATCAGGCCTCTGCAGAGCTTGATGAAGAGCTGATCATTAGAATCAGGTGTGTTGGAAGAGGGAAACATCTAAAACATGCAGGATATTGGCCCTCGAGGACCAGGATCGGGCACCCCTGCAGTCTAAAGCGTAACCTACCTACCTTCTGTTCGCATTATTTAATTTTTTTTTTTCTTCTGCTGTTGTAAACTTATTGACTTCTTTTCTCTGTGTCCTTTTCTGTCTTATAGTTAAAGGAAATACTCATCTAACGTAACACAATGGCAGGTAAAGAATTTATCATGTCAAAGCCTGATTGATGATGATTAATGATGTGTGGAGTGAAAATCAGGCAGAAGCAGACTGGTTGTGTTTTCTTAGACTCTACTGCCCTCTTATGGCCATTTCTGAGAATACAGTGGAAGTCCTGCATTTTACATTTTAAGTCACTCTGTTGACTTAGAGTTGTTTTTATTTAAAAGATAAAATATTGTTATGATATTAGATTTAATTTATAATGCAATGCTGTATAATAATGCAATTATTTTGTGGTATAGTTGAACACATAAACAATATGAACAATAAAGTTAAAGTACAAATTTATTAGTTTCTTGATTTTTTTATGCTTTTGTTAGATTTATTACTCAGTAATAGAGTTTTCCTGTAGTTATGAAGAGTTATACGAGCTTAACATTATTTTCAGGTGGCAACAGTTACCATAGAAACAGTGTTTGAGTTATAACACAAACCAAAGCGAGCACAGTTGAAACAGACTAGCAGACCAGGTGACACTCTACCTTACGACTTAAAACTGGACAATATGTCTTCTGCTGATTCCTCATCTGACTGTCGTGATGGTTTGTTCAAAAGTCTTTTACTTGTGAATTTAACTTTTTTTTATTATTATTATTGTGGTTAGAATGTATGGACTCCTAATCTTTTGTACCTGCTCATTTCAGACAAAATTAAAGATGCAAAGATCATCTTTGTTGTGGGTGAGTACTCTCATTGGTTTTATATCATTTTGCAACACAACACATTTAAATACTGCTAAAAAAACAACAACAACTACAACAAAACCTCTCTTTTTCAGGTGGGCCTGGCTCTGGAAAGGGCACCCAGTGTGAGAAGGTAGTTGCAAAGTATGGCTACACCCACCTGTCATCTGGGGATCTGCTCCGTGCTGAGGTGTCTTCTGGCTCTGAGAGGGGCAAGCAGCTCCAGGCCATCATGCAGAAGGGAGAGCTTGTGCCCCTGGTAAGACAGTTGGACATATTTTATACAACAGTGCTGCAGCTGAAGTTTGTAATGTTCAGTTTTTATTGAAACAGTTTAAGAGAGTTGTTAATTCAGCTTTGTCTGTGACCATTTTGCAGGATTTGTGGTGCTGTTAAACCGTTTTGCATTAAACAGAAAGGTGCTTTTGTTATTTAGTTGACCCTCATTGATATGAATGAGGAGGACAAAAATCTGTCAGTATAATAAACTAGCAACTGAGTGTGTTTTCTATCAGAAGAGCCATATCATTGTGAAGGTCGATCATAATTTCTTGGGTCTCCTCTCAGGACACAGTCTTAGACATGATTAAGGATGCCATGATCGCCAAGGCTGATGTCTCCAAGGGCTACCTTATTGATGGCTACCCCCGTGAGGTGAAGCAGGGCGAGGAGTTTGAGAAGAAGGTAGGAGAGGGCGTGAAGTGTTACTCTATAACTCAGCATACCAAGACAATTTAAGAAAACTTAAATGACAAACTGTCTTTGATCGCAGATCGGCAAACCCTGCCTGCTGCTGTACGTCGATGCCAAGTCAGAGACCATGGTCAAGAGGCTGCTGAAGCGCGGGGAGACCAGCGGACGCTCTGATGACAACGAGGAGACCATCAAGAAGCGCCTGGACTTGTACTACAAAGCAACTGAGCCAGTCATCTCCTTCTACGAGAGCAGGGGCATTGTCAGGAAGGTGTGTATGACTGCTTTGATAGAGAAAAGTTCAAACTAAATGTAAAGTGAGTGTAAAATCTAACATATTCTATATATATATGTCCTAGGTCGACTCTGAGCTGCCAGTGGATGAGGTCTTCGGCCAAGTCTCCAAGGCTATTGATGCACTGTAGTAAAACAACATAACTAGATGTGTCTGGTTGTTGTTGTTTTATTTTATTTTTTATTTTATCAGTATCAATTTCATAAGGATAAAATATGAAAAACAACAGAAATAATACCCATCCCACTCATGTTGGTTAAAAAAAACTGAAAGCCCTTAAGGATCAAAGATGCCTTAACTCTACTCCTACTCCAGCAATAGGAAGTTTTAACAGCAATGAATCTGCTTAAAGCAACATCTGAAAATCCATTTTTTATTATATAAGGCTTCCACTCTGTGCTGAACATGTATGTGAAGTAACATCTCATAAGGCACTCTATACAGGAGGTGTTAAACATCTCTTAACCTTTAAGGTGCAATGCTCACTGTGGGGCAAACCTGCACTTTACGCAATCTTTTTTTCCCCTGCCATATAGAGTTCAGAGTTCATGGGAAAATAATATGTGCAATTCAACAAGAGCAAAGATCGCCCACTGTGGACAAACAATGTATACATGTACATTCACAGAACTTTTTCATTTTTTTATTTTCTTAACCATCATGGACTTCATACATTATCATCTATTAATGTATTTACATCTATATTTAAAGCACATAAACAATCTACTTTTTCATTTGAAGACGCACACATGTAACATGGGTATTTATAAAGTGGTATATGTAAAAAAAAAAAAAAAGAAAGAAGAGAATATTAAAATATATGGAAAAACATGATATTTGAATAAGTATATTATAAGCTATGGCTGTGTGAATTTTTAATGCAATTAGTACTCAATGGAGTGGACAAACTGACACATAAACATGGGACTTCGACAATTCATCATGGTTGGAAAAGGAAATGCTTTCCTATTCAGACAACATGGTCAAGGTGCTGGAGCATGTAGACACAACAGGATACAGGACACGCTGCTGCAGCCGCAGTGCACTCCTGTTATTATACCTTTTCCTTTGAGCCTGGGATGACCAACAGGTCTTCCTTTACCTCTCACCTTCCTCACAAACACACACACACACACACAGGCTTGCAGTTCCAGCTGGCCAAGCAAACACTGCAACAGGTATCCGGACTACCCTCCAAGGAGAGCTCTGATCATGACTGCGCTGTGGGGATGAGGAAGAGGAAAACAGCTTCTGAAGGGGGACAGGATGCGTCCGTCGGAAAGTCAATCAAGAGAAGGCGTCCCTGAGTACTTTCATAAATCCATCGAGGATGCTGCTTGAATGCGAGGAATGCTGCTCTTACCTAATAAAGGTACAAAACAAAGGGGGAGAAATGGAGGTGGCAGTGTAATTTATCACGTAGAGCAGAGAGGAAGAGAGAGACACATGTCTAAGAATGTGGGGAGAGTGCTGCTTTATGTGTGGTCCCGCAGTTCACCGAGCACAACCTGTTGACCTGTTATGAGTCAAGTCGAGTGGACAAGTGGCCATTAATTTAAAAATAATAATAATAATAATCAGTCTTTGTCTATTATAAACACTAATAGTAATTAAGCTAAGTTTCAGTGACCCCCTGACGACCCCCAGGACTTTGAAAAATAATGATCTAGGCAACAAAACAAATTAGTAATGCAAAATCCTGCAATTAAAGAGGCAAGATATATTATTTTTTGGGCAAAAAAAAGATGATCAATGCATTAACTTTTTGTATATGAATAATCGACCAGTAGATATACAGCTAAATGATAGGAGCGGAATAATACATGTATAATATCCCATGGAGCTAATGGTTAAATCTTTAAAATAGTCCTAATGACCATTAAAAATTGGTTAATAAGCAGATTACTGCAAGAAACTGTGACCTTCTGTGTAAGATTTCCATCAACTAAGGCAGACACAATGAGCCTAAAAATAGTGTGCATGCTATTTAATTGTGTGCAGTTACTGTAGCTGCAGAATCCGACGCAATTACAAGGACAGTAATGTGCATTCATCCATGAATATCACACACTGGTTTAGTATAGCCTACTTAGAGAAAAAGGTAATTTTTCAGTTAGACTGGCAATAATAAAACTAATCAGATGAAAAATGTACTGCGGCACATGGTAGAAAAAAAATATGTGCATGTCTCAGACTTACTGTATGGATGCATAATATATGCATGCATACATTATGGCTTTGTTTCTGCTGTCAGATGAGTGTAAGTAGCTACACGAGGAAGTGCTGCTAACCTGTTAATGCAGTATTGGAATCGTGTGGTCTACCAGTGAGTTATCCATCCCAGGGTGATGTGGGGACATTCACAGCTTTAAATAAGGCTAGCTTGCTGAGAAAATAATCCCCTTTCAGACTGTCACAGACAATTACGTGCAGCTCGTGGCTCCAATGTAAAATTAACCAGGACCACTCACTTAACTGAATCCTGACTGCACTCACTTGCATGAAAGTTGCATTCAGAAATAAGAAACGCTTTTACAAATCGGATGTTTCTATAAGGAAGCCTGACTTATGGGATTGTGGCTGTACATTAAGTGACTTTGTAATGCTGACAGGCCTCTGTTCTTTGAGAATCAGTCTCGGATATTACTGCTGCAAGTGAATGCGTCAGAACCCCCCTTGGAGGACGATAAGGAAACGAGTTAGCTGGCGCATATACTTTATTCTCTCCCTCCTCTGCTATAGACTGTGGAGGGCTGGCGGGCTGGCTGGCACCACAGAGACCCGGTGGCACCGTGCGGGAACCAACGTCAACCTGTGATGAAAGACGATGGCCGATTGTTTCCTGTTATTGAAACACTACTCATGGGTGGGGGTGGAGAGTTGGGGGCAGGCTCCAATAAAAAAGGAAAGCCATTGAAGGAGAGTGCTACTGTATAAGTGTCCTTTGGCCAGCCTCGGTTGTGATAAAGTACCGTAAATGAATGCCAACTGTGACATATGCCTCTGCGACTGAATCCAAGTCTTGTCGACTACTAGAGGTTCACAATCATTTAAGAAACACAGAGTACAAGTAGAGTCAAATAGTCTCTACTTAGCGCAGTATCCCACGTGCATTTCTTTGTTCGTGCTGCCTGAAGGAATGAGGTCGAGGCAAGTTCACAGAGTCAGTAAGCAGAATATCAACTAGTCTTAGAAAACAGGGCTCTGTGTAGAACTGTTCTTAAGGCACTGTGGGATTAAGCACTCCGACATGTCAATTAGTCCAATTAGCCATTAAGCACTTGTGATCTGCAATTATGAATTAAACAGATTAAGCCTGTTGAGTGTCGACAGTTCAAGTGCACATTAAACTTAATTCAAAATTATGATGTCGGATACATTTCTTGTACAGTGTCTTCTCCCAGGCTGCATGGTCTGGCACTGTCAATTAAATGTTTCAAGGGAAATTTGTTTATGGTTGTTCTTGAAGTATCACAAAAATGCTCCTGGGTCCTCAAATATCCAAGTATTACAAACACAGGAATCTGTTGCTGCTTGCTTCCTTTGTGAGTCCAAAAAGTGTGAATTTTGAGCTTTAACCCAAATCAAGATCTTTTACTAAACCTAACTAAGTACTTTTGGTGCCTCAACCTAATCAAACTGTGACAAGTTAACCACGTCTTTAAACTGTAACCTGTTTTCTTTCAGATCATGTGTTTAAAACGACGGCTGTAGCAGACAATACTTTCCCCTTTAAAACAGAATTAAAAGGCAATTTTGTTGTACTGGAGCATAACTTTTAGGAGACATGAATATGTAATTAATGAATTCATTCATTATCCTTAACCGCTTATCTGACGCGGGGAGCCAGACTATTGCAGGGCTGACACATTAAGACTGACAACCATTCATACTCTCATTCACTCCTACGGGAAATTTCGAAGTCACCAGTCAAACCTCAGCTGCGTGTCTTTGGATTGTGAGGAAGCCGAAGGACCCGGAGAGAACCCACGCTGACATGGGGAGAACATGCAGGATTGGACCATCTTGCTAACCGCTGTGTAGCCCACAGGATTAAGATTTAACACAATTTACTTCTTAATCAAAGTGGGCATTAGTAATATTTCATGTACTGTAGCTGGAGACTGGAGATTTCTGCTACTAGTAAATACTGAATAGTTTTTCAGCTCACACCTGTCCTGGTGCCAATAAAGAGCCAACAAATCAGAGATACGACACTATTGTGTCAAGACGTCACATTTCTTTGCAGGCTTCACTGTTCAGATTTGTATTTACAACAGCTGTGACTTGCACTAAATCTGTAATGAGCAGTTTTTGTTATGTCCTGCAACTGCACTTTGTTCCTGCAGGCAGTTCCTGCTCCTGAATCACAATTTTTGATATATACTGTAGGAAAAGAGATACGCTTCACTTCAAACGCTTCTTTCAACTTTTCTTTTTCTTCAAATATCAGGATTAGGAACCAATTTAACAGAAAATAGCTTGACTGGCTCAAAAGAAAATGATAGAGATAGAGCTTGTTTCTGCTCCCCTGCTGTGTACCAGTGTTGCTGTTAATAAGTACAACGCATGACACATATGGAGCAAAAACAGAGCGAGGCAGACAGAGTTGCTGTTTGTGAAATCTTGTTTGCTGCAGCAGTTTTGTAATTATTCTAAATGCTTTTGTGGCATTGTTGAAGTGCGGTCCATATGGCTGTTTTTCTTTTCTGCTTCTCCTCTGTGTCTGTGCCAATAGACTTTGTGTGGAGAGTTGATTTGACGGGATGATGACTCCTCTGAGTCTGTTCAGTACAGAAAGGATGTTGTGTCTACTCTTTGTTCCAGTCTATTTTTCCTCACAGCGCTGAGGTATAAGATAAATGCTGTTCCTTCAAGACAAGCTGTTGTTTTTTCTCATGTTTGAGTTTTGTCGGGATGCTAATTAACCAATGACAAACCTAAGTATTTGTCGGAATATTATGGATACAAAATATGACATGAATCTAAATATCCTAGTGCTCCCAGTGAGGGGTTAAAGTTCACACCACATACCACTGGTCATATCTAGTGAATAAACTAAAATCTCTCGTTATTGTGTGAGGCTCTGGCTTTCTATAGTAGGTCCTATCAAATCAAAATGTCCTCAGTTAAAAAGCTGGTTGTGCATTCAAGTGAGCTTCCATCCATCTGTTTTTACTTAAATTTTACACAAGAAAGCTTTTCTTAAATAAAAGACATGTTTATGGTTCTGTAATTACTTAATTGCAATTAAAGTGAGACTTAAATGTGCTGCTCTTAATGGGTTATTGTAAAATCCAATGGGCTTAACACTTTTCAAGGAGGCTATGTAACTAAAACAGGTCTGTGAAATGTATTTCTAATGGTGAGAATGTCTTGTTCACAATTTGTGATGTTATTTATTTATCTAACTGTAGCCTAACAACAACAGTATTGTTTTTTCTTTCTTTAGAGGTACACATTCTGTCATTTCCTCACACTAGTCCTATATTTAAAAGAAATCTAATGAAACATTGGTGGCAACAATGTTAGGATGTTACTAATACAGCTGACTGGTGTTGTGTTGGAAACCGTTTGACGCCAAATAAAACTGTTTTGACTCATGAAGTGTTTCCTCACAATTCATGTCCTTTGTGGTTAAACCCTGGTTATTGTATCCACCCTGTGCCTAAAAATCCCAATGTTACTCCATTTGGGAAGCAATTTGTCACATTAGAATGTGTTCAGTGAAAACCAGATAACGGTTATTAGGTTATTATTTTTTATTTGGTATCAGTCTGTGGGTCAATTTAGACCTTAATCTTATATTGAAATGTTTTATCATGTAATGTCATTATCATGTTTTAGCATACCAGATAAGGGTTTAATATTAGCTGTTGTGGAAATATGCTTTCTTGCAGAGAAGATTAATAAATCTCCTTTGAATATGGAATCATGCTAAGATCAATATCAAATGATATTTAGCATGTTTTCGTGCTTTATTGGTGATGGTAGGTGTCTTTTATGTATTTATTTGTATCTATCTACAGAGCCAGGCTAGTTGTTTAGCCCTGCTTCCAATCTTTAAGCCAACGCTAAAGCTAACAGCTAGTTAGCTAACGCTCAGGAAGAAAACAAATAATTAATAATAATATTCATGAATAATTTCCCAATATGTTTGAACTAGTCTTTACCTTTATGAAACTTAGAAGGCATTATAGGACAACATTGTATGATGACCAAGAACACAAATAAGTGTTAATAAATAACAGTTTGTTAGCAGTTTGTTATGATGTTATTGTGTTTTTTCTTTCGACACAGTGTTAGCTGAAGACAGGTAAAGAAAGCTAACACTAATGCTACAGGTAGGCAAATGCAAATATTTTTTTCTTTTAAATACAGCAGAAAAAAATATAGTTAAAGTCTAACATAACTCACAAAAATATAGCTAAAGAGCGGTGGTGGAATATAACTAAGTAAGTACATCATTTTTTTCTGTATTTTTATAGCTACTGCTATTTTATACTTCGTACTTTTACTTCAGTAAGGTTTGAGTGCAGGACTTCCACTGGAGTAGTATTAGTACTTTTACTAAAGACTCTCAATGCTTTTTTCCACCACCGCTAAAAAAATAAAGGGACCTATAATTAAAATTATTAAAACATGTACAATAAAATCACAATACGAACTCAGTCGAGATTTACACATATTTTAAAAGACTGTATTGTCAGGATTAGACAATGCTATAACAGGGGCAGCACCTACTAGGAAAAGAAAAAAGGCCGGTGGGAGGGGTACAAAAGTAAATCTGCACCGCCCAGGCAGCACAAAGTTTGGAAACTCCAGATAGCGTTACATCGCTGCATGCGGCCATATCCTCACCCGTGGATTATAAAGCCTACTTTGTCCAAGAAAGCCACTCTAAAAAGTAAGTTCTTTGCGGGTTAAACTTTGTTTCACTTTCGCGTTTCCACCGGGATCGCTTTTTTACCTGATAACTTTACTGTTTGAGGGCAGGAATTTAGCCATGTTCTTCCTTTAATCCAACCAGTCCGTTTTATGTCTGTTTTGAAGTTATTAGCCGCTGCAAAAAAACAAATAACTGGAGAAAGTGCTAAATATTACACGTGTGAGAAGGAGTTGTGGCCACGAAGGCAAGTTGTCGTATGTAATGAATCTTTACTTTTCAAACTACTATTTTGCCTCATTAACTCCATCATTATTAGTGTAGTAGTCTTTATTAGTGGACGCAATTGCTTGTATGACCAATTAAGCCTATGTTATTTATTCCAAAGTGCATTTTTTACCAGGCTAATTATGCTTCCAGTTAAAGACGTGTTTCTCCTGCAGTAAGAAGTGTAGGGAAATAACGTGACTGTTTCCCTCAAACAGTTTACACAGGCTCTTCCTTTCCCTCTATATGAATCATATAACAAGGGCGCTCTTCTCCTTATCTGATCTTGGCATTGTGATATTATTTAAAGAAAGCGATGCCGTAGTGCTTCCTGAAACAGTCGACCAGAAGTTAGTGACCACCAGATAACCCTTTGGTTCAGACCCTCATTGTGCACCAGGAAGGCGGACAGAAATATTGTGGGATTGTCTCAGGAAGGAAAATCCTGTCATCTTACTGAAGGAATTTTAGACATTTAAGCAACATTTCATTCACTGTCAGTGTTGAAGAGGTGATTAATACTCTCAATAATGTTGACATGTGCTCAAATACCTTTATAAATCCACTTTTAGTGTGTATGTTTAATCCTTGTTCATGAAAAAAATCTTGGTTAACGAGATACATTTGTACTTGTTTCTATGCTATATGCTTACTATAAAAGTAACATGCATGAGGTTGTGGGTTGGTCACATCCTTATCAGCCATCATGTCTCCTTTCCTCTGATTTCCGGCTTCTTTTTCTCCCGACCTTTCAACCTTTTCAGAGACTGAAATTGTCTGCTGCTCTGCTGCCACAGTCACTGCTGCTCTGCCGCGAGACAAGGACACTTCAACCTCTGCTCGAGCATCTTCACACCCCAGAGACCCAGACTCTGCCTCCACCAACTCATCAAACTCAAACTTAACAGAGATGGAGGGACACATGGCACGATTTGCCCTTTTTCTGTGCATCACTGTTGCAGCCTCTGGTAAGTGTACCAACTAATATTCAAAGTTTTTAAGCTTTTAGAGCTAAAGTAACTGGGTTTCTTGCAAAGCCATGTATTTATTCCAAAGTTTGACAACAAACAACAGACCATTGGATTTAGTGGCTTTTGAGCCTCCAGGATATATTTCTGTCAACCTAAAGTTCAAAAACAGATATTTATCTTGTCCTGTCCTGTGTTCTGACATAATTTAACTCTGAATAGCATCATTTGCTCCGTTCTCAAATCAAATTAGAATTTTACAACCGTAAATTCAGTCTGTAGCGAGAGGTCATATGCAAAATACTTGTTGTGAAGTCTTTTGGCTTGAAGAATGTATTATCCTTCCAACAGCTCAAACTATAAATAAAATTCACTATTTTGATGGAGTAGGGAGATTTAAATGATGACAAGAGATCACAGTTCAAAAACTATGTAATTCTAAACTCCACAGAGTCATTTTGGAAAGCATATTTTAAGTCAATCAGGTATAAGTGATAAAGTACATTTAATTTGAGTCAGTCCAGGCAAAAGAAACAAGAAAACATGTGGGGTGCTTATGGATTTTTGTGATCCTTTGTGCTGGCCCCCTCTAACCCTCCCTCCACTGGTTGCCTGTGGCTGCCATATCAAATTCAAACATGTAATCCCTACAAGGTGGCAAAGGGATCTAAAGCCCTCCCTGTGCCCTCAGGCCATAATCCAGCCTCACGCTCTTACCGGTGCTCTGCACTGCTGCTTCGGGGTGTTTGGTTCTCACTTCCCTGCAGCAGTCTGGGGCGGCCACATGGCTTTCAATTCATAAAACAGTGCTAATTTTTATAATTTCTTTTTCATTATCATTCCCTTTTCGTGCTATTATCTTCAGCAAAATCCACCACGTCTGCTGATCGGACTTTAAAAATATCAATATCAAAAATGCATTATCTCAGGCAGTTTTATTTATTTACTTTTTGTCCATTTTAAATGTATTAGAGTTTAACTGCTCCTTTCATCCCTATGAATCTGGTGGTTATAGTATAACACAAAAGCACCACTATCGAAGAGCACTAAATTGTGACAAGGTAAAAGTATATATGAAAAAGAAACCCTCTTCACTCTCATTGTTACAAGCACCTGTTTTTATAGTATATATAAAACACAATCCCCTTCAGACTTTAAATGCCAAAAAAGAAACCGTAATGGACCCTGTTCTTATGGAACAAAGTTTGAACGTGAACTGTCAGCAAAATAAGGCTGTATAAGTGATTCTTTGGGAAATGAATCTGGACAAACACTTTAGTGCCAAATAACCTTTTTTACTCTTTTGTTTCGATAAACATACAGCAGAAGAATAAACTGGCGTTTCCAACTTGCTTTTTTAAAATGAGGCAAATTGGCCCTGGCAAGCATACATCACTGTTAAGATTATGTGCCAGAAAAACAAGTCTGTTTGCTTAATCTGCCTCCAGTGCTGACCTACTGTATGACAAATCACAATATTGCCACAAGTGCTAAACACCCTCTCAGCAGGGATACTGGTGGCAGGGATACAGAGGTATTTTTTGGCCAACTGGCAGACCTGCTGAGAGTTGACCTCATGTAGCTTCCACCGCAGGGGATCAGTCTCACTGTCTGCCGGTGGAGTCTGCAAGGAGCTGTTTAGCTCAGCCTTAATTGCCTCTGTGACACATAGAACTGAATTCAGGATCATTTTATTTCTTTCTTCAAAGAGGTTTTTTTCTTCCTCTTATTGTTTCCGGCGACAGCAGCAGCTTTAGGAGAAGACCCAGAGGGAGCTATGGCTCTGCTCTCAGACAGCACCTGTGACCCTGTGCACTCAATGTTGAAGCGTTAATCAAAACATTGGTGTGACATGTATGAGCTCCTCTTTCTCCAGCATTGTTTATTCCTCATTATATAGTCCAGTGTTGTCATATTAATTTGTCATTTTCTTTGACACTGTCTCCTGGGCTTAGCACTGTGTGGCTGTTGAACAAATGAAGCACAAATATCAGGTGTGACTCACTAAGGCCAAGAGTACTCCATATAAAATCAAATTCGCACATTCCCAGGCTGAGTAAGGCGCTGCACAGTAATACAGAAAAAAACACCTATATATTCACTGGGATTTGAGGGTCTGTCTGTTTAATAGCATCCTCGCCAGCTGCAAGTCACTGTGGGAGCACGCTCGATGTGAAAGTTCCTCAAAAGAAGAAGTAAACAGAGAAAAAGTAAAAGTAAATCAAAAAATAGCCTGCAGCCTGCTACAAATCCCATGACACTCTTGGCCAGTTAAAGGTGATGGGAGAGTGTGTCTTACTCGAGCTCAGATTTACTTTGGCTTTATTTAAACTTTTGATACATTTAACCCTCAGTCAGCTACTTGTTGTGAGGCTTATTGAATGTTTTTGTCACGTCTCAAGTACGGGTTGAATGTAGAACTGCTGTAGTGCTAAAGTTAAAGTAACACTTCTTGGCAACAACAACTGTATATCTATAGATATCACATATACATATACATATGAGCGATACACATCCTTGCCAAGTGACCCAGTAAGGCTAGAGGACAATGTCTTCCACTCGATATACTAACTTCTACTTAATTTCCTCAAACTGGAAACTTGATTTGTCCTCAGAGCTCTCCCCCCGGCCTGTGAACTCTTGTCATGCATCTATTTATTTTTGAACAGATGCAGTATGATGACTGACTATTTAATGGGGGAGTTGGTGTTCTGCAGTATTAACACTATCTTATGCACTTGCTTTCATTGACCTAACAAGCGCTGCATCTACACATTCTGCGGCAGTAGACATTAAAGATATAAAAAGTGTATGTTTTGTATATACTTCTCTGGAAAAAGTAAATTAACATTTCAAGAATCAGAACTGGCTAGGTCAGAGAATATGAAATCATCCAGCTTTATTGCACCTCCTTTGAGCCTTTC
>CAFUXE010000738.1:247346-280607 GCA_903364295.1 Serranus cabrilla
TTTTTTTTTTTTTACATAAAAAAGAGAAATTATCATATATCTTGTCAGTAAGGTCAATGAGCAGCAGATAGTTAAACAAGTCCTTATTGTGCATCCCTATTGGCAATACTTTGTCAGTTATATAATATGGCTACAGACTGTTGCATAACTTTGAATATTCTCATTTTTTGAGTTATTCTAATACCAACTAATGGGAATATTGCAGCCCAAGATAAAACTTCAAAATATTCTTACCAATTTCGCAATTTTAAAGAGCCTCAGCCTTCTATAGCAATATCCAATCAATTAATGAGTTCCAACACTCATTTTCTCTCTGCCTATCTGAAACCACAGGCCAAAGAACCCAGACACAACTCTTAATTTTACCATGGAATTTGCCATGCGATCCGTTTTCATCAGCTCTGGCTTATTTATAAAATCACCCGTCGCCTATCTCTTTCAAAACCCGCAAATATCCTCCTTGCTTTCACCTTACGCCTTGATTATTAAAATTCCCTATATGCAGGGATCAGTCAGGCCTCCCTTTCTTGTCTACAGCTCATCCATAATCTCTGGACAGGCTTCTGTCAGGCTTCAATAAAGCAGACAACATCACACTGGTCTTAGTTTCACTACACTGCCTCCCAGTGAGGTTAATTGTGTTTAAAATTTAGCCGTTTGTTTTGAAGGCCTTACATGGTCCAGCCTACGGGTTTATCTCTGAGCGCCTGTGGTGCCACGACTCGTCTAAATCCCTTTAGTCATTTAACTGGGGTATTTGTTTGTGCCAAAATCATACAGGCGGTGATGCCTCTGCAATAGTGGAATTAACTCTCCCTCATTGTTTGGTCAGCCAAGTCCTTCATTTTTAATAAAACATGCTTAAGACTTACCTCTTCTCCCAGGCTTCCAACTGTCAGTTTTCATCTTTTGTTTTGACGTTCGTCTTTTGTTAGTGTTGTTTATTTCAGACTGTTTGTTGCAACACTTTCCTGCAACTGTGTTATTGAAATGCATTTGATTAATGTATTTAATTTGGTGCCTTTCTTTATGGATATAATACTATGAGCCTTAGACAGGGTAATGTAGATCATTTACTTCAAAACACACCTTTTACACTCCTCATAGAGGGTTATTGCAGCCATTTAGTGATCCTTATCCATAAAGTTGGGGGACAGATTAAAAAAAAGGTCAGAATCAGTACAGCTGAGGTATTCTGACTTAAACTACTGAATATACTGTTATGAGGTTTATTGTATTAAAATGTCTAATCACTTTATATTGATCATGTTTTTTTCGTTAAATCTTGACCTGAAAAGTAACTAAAGCTGGCAGATAAATGTAATGGAGTACAAAGTACTCTAAATGTACTGGAGTAGAAGTATAGTACTTGAGGAAATGTACTTAGTTACATTCCTTCACTGCTGAGGATCACATTTGACAAGTTCAGAGACACAGAAGCCATTATATAAGATTATTTTTCACAGGCAAAATCGTTCCATGATGAGTAAATTGATCGTCTCGTGCGTCCTCTTAAGACGGTTAAATCCTACATTTTAAACATATACCAAAATGTGTTTTTCCAGGCATTGATTGGCCTTTAAGGGCATAACACAAAGGAACTTGGTGGTCTTCCTGCTTATTACATGGAACTTAGTTGTTTCGGACCTCCTAAGGAGAAAATTTTCAATTTTCTATTTCAATACCACTTTAAATTTGCCAGCACAGTGGCCGCTACCACTTGAGCCGGCCGTAGCAGTCAGACGCATAAACAATTATCTATGCGTCTGACTGAAGTCTTTGTACTTAGTGATTTTATCCACTGTGTGCCCGGCGTTTCCTGCCTGGGAAGCAGTGTTGAATATGCCCCTTTCTGCAACAACTTTCCCAGTGGGAGCCAGGCATCATGATGTTAACTGCCAGACCTCCTGCTGCCTTTCTGCCTACCCTAGAGTCTCCCTCCACGGGCTGGAGGAAAAGCACAAAAGTGATTAGCGAGCTGCTGGAGATGGAGGGAGGGCCGTCTGAAAATGAATCATAAAGAGGGAAAGGGAGCGAGACAGACAGACAGACAAACAGAGATAACAGAATTCATAAAGACTGATTCATGGAGACAGTAAGGGAGTGGGGGGGTCAAATTTATGTGACTGTCAAAGAGCAGATAAGTGGTTCAGAGGGAAGATGTGGGGAGAGAGAAGTAAATAGAGGATTTAAAAGACACAGATAGGAAAAAAGAACAAGACAGATCAAGGCGGGGAGATATGGAGACCCAGTTAACTGATAAGTTAAGAAAGGGAAAATAAAAGAGTGAGTAATTAAACAAAAGATAAAGAAAAATACAAATGAAATGCGCTGTCAGGGGTTTAAAAATGGGTTTCTCGGAGGGCGTGCGGTAGTAGAATAAGCTGGAAGCAAGAAAAAAGGAAAAAGAAAACGTCATGTTAGAAATGGCGTTGAGAGTCAAAACAGTCTACTTCCCCTGTTTTACTGTAGTGAGCCAGCTCTGCCTGCAGTCAGACTGGGTGGCAGGGAGACGCGACCACTTGTCGCTGCCTCAGACCGATTTCAATCTCCTTCAATGTTATGCCCCTCCCAAATAACAATCCATTTCTGACTGCCTTGCTTTTCCTCTGTTTGAAAACAGAATGCAGTGTGAGAGTGCCTCGCTAACGCCATGTTCCTCTTTTCTGTTTGTTCCCACATGAGTTTCACCGGCTAACACTCGACTGTTTATCAAGATGGTTCTAGCATGCAGTGTGGCATATAAATAGAGGTATTTGTGCGATCATAAAAGGAAGAAAAATACAGTTGAATGGCTTGTGATGGAAGTCTTCAATGATAAGATGGCATTTGCTTTAGTGTTTGATATCCTCTTTTTTTATTTTAAATGAGGAAATAAACGGGAATGCATGATACACCAATAAATCAGCCAATAATGGGAAATTTATATTAGTATGTATTCTTCCAAGATTTACATTATAACCAATAATTTGTCAACTGATAGGAAAAAGTATGTTTTTTTTAAACTTTACTATAAATCATTTACAACCTTCATTTACAGTTCTAGTTTAGGTCAGAGCTATGAAATACAAATCATCCATCTTTGCTCACTGTATCTGAGCCTTTCTTAACTTCAGGTGTTAAGAAACTGCAGGTTATTTGGGCATTATGACCAATAATCAGTTGGGGGGAAAAGTATTTATCACACATTCATAGAAATAAATCTGAGTTTATCAGTATTTGTTTTGGATAGTAGAAAAGGGTAAAATTCAGATAAAAATGATTAATCCTGCAATCTCTACTTTTAGCATTATTGCTTTTATTGCTCTGAAGGACCCTGGCTAAAATGCAGCACAGTCAGCAGCTCTTTTCTGTTTCATCCTCATTTTTCTTTTCGTTTTCTATTAACAGATACATATTGTAGGTTGCTCTTGCCATGAGAGGATTCAAGTTTCTGTAAATTGTGTTAAACAGCGTCCCAATGCAGAAAAACATTTTTTAGAGGGAAAAAGCTGCAAACAATAACCCTATTATATTGTATATAATGCATGGTCTTTCCTCTATGTTACATAACTGGTTCCTGTTATTTCTAATGGCTCTGACTCTAAATAATTTAAGTACAGAAAGAGATTAGTATGTATGGAGAGGTTAGAAATCTATAATGCTCATCATTATAGATCATTATGACTTTTTGCTGTATCTTGGTCGAATTTCCACTGAACATCATCACTGTGTGAGTACAAGGTCTTGCGCCCTCCGGCCCGATGCTTTTCATTATGCAGTTGCATGAGCACTGAATGGCTCATTAGTAGTGGGCGAGATAAACGCCTCGTCAGCATGGCGACCACTTCTGCTCATATCAACATGCCCGCTGTCTGCGCAGATAAGGCATGGCATTATGTACTCTTATCTCCAGGTCTGTCTACCCATGGTCAACCCTGGGGTCTGCACAAACGCAGGAAATGTACCTGGACACAACTTGGAGGGAAAACTCACGACGGCTCAGCTAACACCTATGACTTCAAGTCAGAGGTCATCAAAGAAGGGAGGGCTTCCGAGCTCTCATTTCACAAAAACTTCATCCACCAGTGACTTTAATTAATGAGGGGACTATTATGCTGGGCAGAATCAGTCCCTTAATCTGTCTCTGGCAGAATAGCTATGAACAAAATGTTCTCAGCTAAAATGTCAGCTAGAATGCTTCATATCGAAGAGCCTTTGCTTTGAACTTTTCTCTTGGCCGAAAGGAAATTCCAGCAAATCCCAAAATAGCATTTTAGAGAATGTAAATGCAATTTTGTTGTAGTACTTAGCATTTTTCCTAAAGGAAAAACAACTATATTTCTGTATAGACATACACTGATTTCCAAAGTGGTTGGTGCTGTGCAGTGTGCAGCTGAGTGTTGTTTAATGGCAGAACCTCTTGATTCAAGCACTGGGTGGGTAGTTTTCCTGTTGATTCAGGTGCCACACCGGTCAGTCTGTATTTAGAGAGCTGAAATCTCTCTGATGTCTGACTCTGTATGTGTGTGCAGTATGTGAATATGTTTGATGTGGATCCTGTCTGGATTTGGACACTATATATTTTTCATTTGCTCGTATTTCTGTGATACTAGAAAGCTGAATGTGTGACTCAAAGAAAAAAGCCTTGAGACATCTGACAGATTATTTTAATCTGCTCATATACTGTAACTACAACAAATCCAGCAGTCATACTCGGGATACTTAATAATCTTCTCACAGTCGCTGGAGGGAATAAAGTTACACTTGTCAAACAACTCTCGCTGGTCCAGACACTTCCATTAGTTAAACAGGGAAAATGAAATCATAAACTTTAGCCGTCTCAGATCTGTCTATTAGATAATTCAGAAACCTTTATGTTCTTAGAGGCCCTGCAGGGTTTTTGGGACCACATAAATTCAAAGATATCTTTATGCATACAATTGCTGTCTTTTAACTACAGAGAAATACAATACAGTTTGGATTTTCTCAACTGATCATAACAGATCAGAAAATAGGCTTATTTTAATGATGTCAACAAACCTTTACCACACGCAAACAATACTTGCTTGTTGTCTGGTTTTGGAATTATTAAAAGAGCTGTCAATCAATTTAGTGATTGCCTCTCTGATCCGGTATATTGCAATATTGCAAAGGTTCTTTATGTTTTGTTTACACTTGGATCATGGATTGTACTTTTGACTTCCCACTTTAATTATGTTTAATAAAAAACAGCGCCTTCATTACTATGCCACCCTCGTTTCGGAAGGCATTAATATTTACTGGCAAAAATCTGTCAAGAAAAACGAGCTAATCTCTGTTGGTTCTCCGCGAAGCATATGTTGTGCAAAGCTACATCAATCTTGAATGATTGGGAGCAACCACTGTGCAATGAATCTCTAAAGCTTCAATCTGCTTTGGTTGCACGCAGTTAGCATGAAACTTGCTAAATTAGTCTGTCTATCCACCAATTAACACTCAGATGATTAATTGTGTTTTGCTAGTGCTCTTTCAGTGTACTGGGGGGAAAAACTAACCATAGAAGTGGATGGAAAAGACGTGCCGTACCTAGAAACTGATGGTGTCTGGAATATAACGGATCACCTGAGAGTATATATGAGCATCAACATAATGATGGCATATTTTTCATGCCTGCAGCTGCTGCTTGCCTACAAAGAAGCACATTCCATACAATCAAATTCATCTGCATCAAAGAATATTGAATGCCTAATTACTAGCAGCAGACAGGGCATAAAGTGAGTGGGTGAACAACGGAGGAAGTGAGCTATAGACCTTCCTTACGCCACTGTTGGACTTGTTGTTCCGCTGGCTTCCGACAACGATGAGACGACGGACGAATGGCTCCCAGAGGTGTAAACAGAGCTAGTGTGAAGACAGGCTGTCTCCAGACCCGCTATCACATCCTCTGTTCCTCTCCAGCAAACATTTGACGTAGGAACTTGGCACATATGAAAAGTCTTAAGCCATTAAACCGGACCAGACTAATCAGCAAAATTTTTGGATGGAATTTCAGGACTTGGGAGAGGGAGGTGAGATGGTCAGGAAGCTTGTGTGTTGTACGGAGTGTGTAGTATGCAGGGGTGAGAGGCCAGGGGACAGTGCAGGCCCCTGCAGAGCACTGATAAGGGCTTGTTTACCTTCCTGTGGATGGTCAGGCCTCAATCTGCAGTTGAGGAAACGCCGGGACAATAGGTGTGTGTATATGTGTGTGTGTGTGGAGTCGAGTGAGAGGCTTGAGCCAGCCTTGAAGCTCCCCTTTCCCTCTCCGACTAACTCTGATAGGACCGCTGACCCCTCCCTCCCCCTTCCCCATCATGACTCCGTCGCCCGACCCTGGACACAAACAGTTTACTCTACCCCAAGGGACCAAGGGAGACAGTTGGTCTTGACGCTGTCTGCTGTCAAGGTTTCCCCTCTAGTTTTTTTCCACTCTTATCCTTTCAAATGCAGCCATGCACTGTAGCTCCAAGTTCTACAAGTCTTCCTTTCGCATCTAAACTCAAGGCAAGTAGCTGATGCTCCTTTCTGCAGTGACTTACAATGAGGGAAGGCATGAAAGACAGGGCATGAAATCAAGTCTCCCTGCTTGCTCGCCTGAGGTGAGTGAAAAGGCAGCTTGTTATTGGGCCGCGGGTACTCAATCCCTTGAATCTAAATCAACATTTAGTTAAGGTGTGATAGAAATTTAAATTTCAAGGCCTAGCCACTGCCTGTCAGTAGTCTGCAGTGTCGGCACAGCACAGATGCTCAAAGTTGAGGCAACAGTGTTACAGACAGGCAAGCTGATCTTTAATTTACTGGCAGAAGTAGCTGGCTAACGGAAACAGCTCTTGCAGTAGCACTAACAACAAACCTTGTCCACTTTTTCTACCCAGTCCACCATTTTCACAAAACTCTAGAAATGTGGTAAACACAACCTCAGCAAATCAGAACAAGCAGTCTCAGCAAAAACATGTTTGTTCAACATTTGTCTAAATCCACCATATCCACTGTCTTAGTATTTTGATTGAAGGAGCTTAATTAAGAAACTGACTTTTTCCAAGAAGTGACTCCATGTTGGCAGGTTTCCAATCTTCCCTCTGGTTATCATAGATCAGTCATTTAAAAATGTAGTCTTTTTTTATTTTATTTCTGCTGACCAATGAGATGCTGACACTTAAAAACAAGAAGAGATAATCAGATTGTCAGCCAGATATAGAGTGAAAAATGTTAGCGTCAACACACTTCTGCTTTTTCTGCAGTTATGGACAGTCAGGAGCCACTGTGTGTCATTTCCATGATATATGAAGTGACTATTCATTTATTTGTGTCTTATTTTGTCCTATATACTTTGCTTTTATGGTGAATTATTTCCCGTGTAAATAATTTCATCTCCTTGCTTGAGGCTTTCTGTCATCACTGCACTCTCAGCCACTCTAGATTTTCCTTTTGCAGCTCTCCACTTTCTCTCCACTTACAGTAAAAGAAAACTCATGGGTTGAAACATATTCACTTTTTCTTATCACCATAATGTTAACATAGAGTGTAGCAATGTAGTGAATGCTACCCTAAAGTTGGATTATGGGCTGTTAGCATAATGTAATGCTTGTGGGCTGGAGCCGTGAGTGCACTGCTCACATACCCTACGATGCCTCTTTGGCATTGCTAATGCCTCAATGAGCGCCCACATTGTGAAAACTTATTTCCTGGAGGATTTTTAACAGTATAATGTCATTTGATCCACCAAACTTTGAAATATATATGGTCTTTTGTTGCTGCTCAACATTTATAGCAAATTTTCTAATGATTGGACAGTCAGTGAGTCGTGTTTCAAGATTGTTGAGTGTTTTAGAGAAGCTTTGCATAAGTGGTGTAAGTGCTGCCATTAGCATGTCGTAACAGTTACTGTCAGCTACTTAATGCGTTTGTGTTTAAAGACTTTTGAGGAAAAGCAGAAGAATCAGGATACAACCGTTTATGGCTACTTTGATGTCTTTATAATGATAAATAACCTTGAAGTCTCCAGTAACACCCAAACAGAGCCACTGGCTTCAGTTCAGCTGTGCTAAGCTCTATAATTATGTGGACAGTGAAACTTAATTTAGAAGGTTCAGGTTGGCGTCCTGAATTAATTAGCTTTTCACAGAGTGCTTTAATTTGAATCTTGAGACAATGGAGAGAACACTTTGATGCACATTGGACAGTCCTGTATTGGGATTTTGTTGGTAGCTGTAGTCTATAAATCTTTTAGTTAGCTCTGTCTGGAAAACTATGGGTATGAGAAATAATACAAAACCAATAAATTGTCACTCATTTTATAAGCTCAACTTTCAACTGGACTCTAATCTCTACACATTCTATAAAAAGTGCAGCATGAAAGGAAGGTGGAATAAGCGAGCTAACTGGCTAACTATCAGACTGCTGGCAGATTAGCTGCCTTGCTATTTTCACCATGCTTTAATGCTACACTGGTTACAGAAAATAAGCTGAACAAAGTTGTTCATCTGTGGATAGCGATGTGTTGTCCCACACTGTGACAAGAGTGTGTGGATGAAGCATTAAGTTGTTAAATTTGACTCATTTAGCAGTTGGCTAATGTTTTGTCCTACTTCACTGCAAAATATCTCCCTTAGTGAGTCAGTGACCAAGTTGGTATACATGAACATTTATGCAGAAGTCGGTCCGCTACAATGGTTGCAATTGCAATGATACACATAAAAATGTCTGCTGGTCTTCGATCATCCTGCTTGGTTGATATGATTGGGGATGTTTGCTTTAGTCTCATTCTATTTCTAAGATTATAACAGAAATGCAGAAGCACAACCTTTGATTAAAGTTGAAGCTCATTAAGTACAAGTGAAACTGACAACGAACAGCAACCTGATACAAACAGGATTAATCAGGAGTTAATCAGTCAAGCTGATGCAGAGATGCCCTAACATGGTCATAGTAGTGCTGCTGTCTTAATGGTACTATGCACAATTGAACACATGGAAAACGGATGTCTGTGATTTGGTGAACTAGTCTCCTATCTTTTTTTTCTGGAATGCCCTGGAGGTTAGGAAATGAAGGGCAGATACATACTGTCTATGTGAAGTTAGTTTTTTTGGACTTTTTACACTCTTGTTAGTTGTGGCTCCAGGTTGCTGCAGACATGGAAGATAATGCTGAGGGCAATTTAAAGTGCATCATATTGTAAGTTATTCAGTGCTCCTGGATATTGACACAGTCCACCAGAATGTGCTTTATCCAAAAACTGCTGCACGGACAGCATATTGGCCAGCATTGATTTTGGCAGCACAATCGCTGGTCTTAACTTTATAAGCATGCAATCAGTTTTTTACGTTAAATATGTTTCCAGGTAAATAAAAGTGCTGTTTAAGTCTTTTAATTTGCCCATTTAATGTTGTTAATATAGAAACTGGCAGTTGTCTTTTGTTACCTTTAATGGAACTTGGATTAGGAAGTAAAGCAAATTTAAGATCAAATGTGATAATAAGCTGTAGATTCATGAATTGAGCCCATTTTCTGCCATCCCTAATGTTCCCTAATGTTTACTACTCACATCCCCTCTCATACCTAACATCTAAATGGAAATCATCAACATCCATAAACATGTCTTCTCATGGAATGGGAAATGGAGGGGCTAGATATAAGTAGATGAAGAGGACAGGGAATGGAATGGTTCTTCTATACCTCATTTACCAGCAAACCGCTTAGCGAGGCCATTGGCATTTCCGGGGTCAAAAGGGCAAAATGAATGTTCTTCATATCCTATGGTGACTCGTAAAAAGGAGGCCAGCGACACGTGCATGTATGCACACACGCACACGCATGCACACTGTCTTGCGCAGTCAGTGTGATTTATACCAAGACCTCTCGGGCGACAGTCATGGGCCGTTGAGTCTGTCACAGCAGAACAAGAGAGAAATAACTTTATGGATGTGGATATTGAGCAACAGACATTAACACAGAGGGCCAGAATAACAGGAAACCAGCCTTGACCTCTGGGGTGAGGGAGGGAAAAAGAGATGGCAAGGGAGCATGGATGGCTCTCCATCTTGATTTGCTTGAAAAGCTGCAGCCCACAGCTAACAGACTAAGAAATAGGAGAGTTTTTCCAGGAATGATACTTCCCCCTTTAATTCCCTGATTAGTAACAAATGTGTCCTTGATTTGATCATGAAATATTACTAAAGGGCAGTAGTTTGATGTATTACTCCCCCAGAAATAATATGATTTTAATGGAATACAAACAAAAGATGTATCATTTACAAAAAAATTAAACAATGGCATGACTGGGATCAAATTAAAGTATTTAGTCTCATCAACAGCACTTTTTCCATCAGTGACATTGTGGGTCAGAGATGTTATGAACAAATGAATGAATTGAGTCCATAATTCCAAACCAATTTCATTTTAGGGACATCAACAACAGGAGAAAGAGCTTATTATGTAACATGTTCTAGCTGCCTCTTTTCTTGCTGTTTTTCATTGCATTTACAGCTGTCTATCCCCTTTCATCTCTATCTCTGTCCATTCTCCTCCATGGTCAGTGATGACTTTGCCTCAACCAAGGTCTTTGATTACTGCTGCTTCTAAATAAGGCATATCCTGTTGACCTTCCAAACTTTGCAATTTCCTTTTAACCCCTTCCTCTCCAATCCTCTTTCATTCTCATCTCACTTGTTTTAATCCACATCTCTCTGAGGGATTGTGGCCTGCTGGGTAAACAGACCAAATACATCATAAAAGTTAGTGGAGCGGCACGTCATGCAGCATTTGCTCACTAAATTAGTTGTTTCTGTTATGATATCAGTCTTGCTCGCTTATATGCTTCAGCACCAGCTGTTTTGGGGGTGATTGAGGCATGCATGGTGGAGGCTTAGGCACATATTCATCTTACTGTAGATGTGCTTATCTAATGCTTAGGTGCAAGGCAGAGTAGTTCTGACTGATCCCATGAGAGCCCATTCCATCGTGAAGGTGGTTGGTTTTAATGCTTTGCCCTGAGAAGTAAATCCAGATTAGGGAATATAGCTGTTTTTTCCCCCTTTGAACTCCCAAATCTGGTTGTCCATCTAGCTAGATATTTTAGTTGGCATCAACCCCCTCTTCTTCACCTTTGGTTGTTTATATTTTTATGGGTTTGCACCAGTGACATTATGTGTGTAATATTTTATTGAGCCCATATGTGAATACTAGAGCTAGAAAATTCAGAGAGTTTGCACAAGGAAGCTTGCAGGGTTCCTCTCTGCTCTGTTTAATGTCCAGTCCAACTCCTTCACATATAGCTACCCCAGGTAGTATTTAGGTAAGTTCAGGATTGCAGTGTATGTGTGAAAGGGGCTCAAGTCAGGTATGGTGGTTGGCGCCAAGGTTGCAATGCCACAGGCCTCCCATGATGCCCCAGTCAGACCCTTTCATCTCTAATCAGTAAAAGATGGTAGCCAGGAAAGAGATCTCTGATTGAGTTGGAAAAGACATCTGACCTTCTCCACTGTGTTCTCCACTGTTCCTCTTGAGGAAAGAGGAAGTTTGCCGGAGAATATTTTGTCCCTGCCAACTGTAGACAGGTTAGAGTAAGAATGTGCACGCACATGCTCGCTTTAATCAAACACAATGGAACACACACACATAGCCCAGGTCAAACACCAGGCATTTAAACCCAACCTCATCCATGACCGCACGGCATTGGCTCGATTAATTTAGCCTCCAGAGACACGGATCCCCAGGTTAAACAGCAGGCTCATAGCACAGAGCAGAGTGAGCCGGCTTGATGAATGACTGCAGCCCGGTATCCTGACACGTCTGATAAACGTGAACCGGCGGATTCGTTTTTAAACAATGTAGTCCTACCCTTACATTTAACATCCATACTCTGAGGCCAGGGAAAAGCTTTCAGAATGACTAATAATAAATTTAGCCCCTTTCAGACAAGGAATCTGTACAATGCTGGATTAATCTATCTTTTAAATAATAGTCATTCATGTGATATTCATGTCCAAATATAGCAGGATTGTTGTGGATAGAGCTGTAATCTTGCAATACTTGGCATTTGACACAAGCCTAGATAATGCAGGAATTTGGGTATTAATGCTGGAGTCAGGAGATTATTCAGTGGAACTCGATTACATGCTGCTGACACTGCTTAACCATTTGCACTTCATTTCTTTCAGCCTCAAGTCAGACATGTGATCCAGTGGAGGTTAATGACAACCCATGGGTGTACGTGAGGGAGATGCTAATTGGCTGTTGGACCAGCTTCATCAGAGAGGACAAGGCAGAGGTCCACATCCTTAACCTGAACTTTGCCACAACGGTGAGCATGTCAAGGTTATACAAATGAGATCCCGAGGAACTAGTGCTAATTATGCAAATGTGAAGAAGTGAAAAATCTGCCTGACAGTGAGTAAAATGTTAAATGCAATGCTAGTAAAATTTTAAAATATAAAATGGAGAAATGCTCTTAACTTGCATATTAGCAGTTTAATTTAGCAGGCAAATGCAACATCCACAGTAAACCAGTTACAAAGCTGAACTGCAAGAGAACAAAGAAAGTTAAAATGCAGCTCTTTAGCTACGCTATCTATCAAGCTGACAACTCAGCTTACTTGTCATTGAAATCCAATACTGTGGCCTGTCATGGGTATGTTATCATCTGCTAATTAATCATCCTATTCTGTGGACAGAACAATGTCATAAGTCAACTTACACCTAAAAGGACCAAGCAGTGTGTCAGTCCATGTCGTGCATGCACAATCACCTTCTATGCTTTTTTTTTTTTTGACTTCAAATAAAAAAAAGGTCACTCATTGTTACAAACACAGGCTAAATTCCCAGTGAAAGAGTAGATGTAAATAATAGAATTAATGATGGCTGAATTCCATTGAGCTACCTTGGTGTCAGGGTCTTGCTATTGTGCATGCTGGCTCACTGTCACACTGTCATAACTTTCTGTCTGGGACCATTGAGCAGAGCCCGGTGTGTTAGTTAGACTTGTGCTTTTCCTATCATGACAAGTCAAATTGTCTGCAGTGGAAAAGGCATATTAAAGCTGCTATGCTAAAACAACATGTATGACCTGGCAGAGATTGACTGATGGCTCCCCTCTGTATATACTGAGGCTAATTGCAAACAAGGAGCTGCTGAATAGGCAGTTGAGTGGGTTGTGTGATGAGCTGAGGCAGGAAACTCAACGCTGATGGCTGTCAGACAGGAGAAAAATGGCAGATTTAGAATGACCTAATGAGAGGTTAGTGTGAACCATACAAATCATAACTTTAAAGGGGAACTCCACCGATTGAACACATCAACATCTGTAGGGGTATGAAGTTGGAAATAAGTTGGTTTTCGAAGGCTGAAATCTTTTATCAACTGGAATTAAACTTACCCTTCAATCCATCTAGTTACTTCTGTATTAAATAATCAGCCACAATGCCCTGAGTACACTCACCTGCTAGTGTTGTGCGAACACCTAAGCAGTTTTTCATGAGGTCAAATTACTTTTTAATCCTTTGCAAAGGGAGCGCTGCACATGGACCCTGTGCAACAAACGGCAGCAGCCTGAAGAGGCGCTTAGAGTCTGTTCTGTGCTATTCATACGCCTTTCTTTCATCCAGAGCAAGGTTAGAGGCAAGTACTCAAACTTGTGCTGAAGTTTTTGCTTCATAGCAACCAGTGGAGCTGCGTCTCTGAAAGAATCTGGGAAAAAATACAGTCCAGGGCTTTCAGATGGATGGAATTTGGTCAAACAAGAGCATACCAACCAACCAACCAACCAGGGTGTCAGCCCTAGGGTTTGCAAGACTTCTGTAGCTCGTTCCTCATCTCTGCTTGAAGCTAGCATCTCAACAAAATTTAGCTACTGAAAGTATCACTCAAATTCCTACAGAAACTGTCCATAAAGGTCTATTGTCGGTTTCTAGGCTCAGGTTTTGACAGGGACGAAGAATGTGTGATGATATCTCTGGTTCAGCTTAATCAATTTCGATCGAATTTCCAAAAACTATACATCTAGAGTGAGATGTGCTATTCTTAAATGAGGTCTTTTAGCATTATTTTAGTTAATATTATTGTTGTACAATTAACATTGTTGCTATCCTAACCAAGCCACCCCAAAATATTCTTCCCACACTAAAATGTAAACACACCCATTCCATGTCCAACTTATCAGTCACATAACCCTTAACAGATGCCAGACATAACAGAAGGATAGGGTTTCCCAACATTTTTTACACTCAACAGTATTCTATGACAACCCAGCTCTGTGAGTTTGATTCAAAGAATTCCCTTTTCAGTTAAACAACACACCATAATTGCAAATAGTGTATTGTGTCATTTTGATTGTAAAACTTTTAGCTTTAGGGAATGACATCGGAAAGAAACTGCAGAAAACTTTTAATCTATATGTTGTTATTGCTGTGCCAGAGTCCATTTTTCACTGTCCAACATTGTCGGTCAGCTCACATTAGTCATTTCTTTATCAGTGCACCCTGTTTGCTTGCTTCTCCTGTTTATTCTCACTTAGAGTTCTTTATGTAGTACTCTCACACAACTTGTGTTAAGCAAATGCTGTTTATTTATTGTCTCTCTTTATTTTTCACTCTGTTGGTTGGCCATTCTCTCTCATTTGGTCGTGATTATGAGGGAGGGAAGCAGATGTGCTATGTGCAGTCTAGCTAAGACACCGTCACAGGATGGTGCAATACAATGCCTGCCTGAATCCATCACCTCTATAAAATTAATAAAAGCACTCAAGGTCTTTTTCTTCAGTTGCTTCTAGGAAGGCTACAGCCAATCCTGTAATACTTTCTCTCATAAGGGAAACCTTCCTCATAAGATAAGCCGATTTATGCAGTACGAATGTTTTTCTTTAAGAATTCATTCTTTTGAGTTGGACGTTTGTGGAAAATTAAGTTTAGTTTTAATGTTACACAAACACACATTGAACCTTAGAGACCAATATAGACCCATTTCTGTCTTTTTTAGAAGGGGAAAGGGGGGGGGGGNGGTAGATAAAGCATTAACAGTTTATTCTGTTGGAAGCTTTGATTAGGCGCCTATTAAATTACAGAGAGTTTAGTTTAAAGTGTATAAGGGCTTATAAGAATATGTTGGAAGTATATGGTGGCTCTTCCCATTATCAATTATGTGTCTTAAGTTAATGCAGCAATTTTTGGGTTGATACCATTAGTTACAAAGATTTGGTGCAACATTTTTACCATTTTTGGCCTCTCAAGAATGTAGTGTAATGATCAGAAATCTCTCCTAAATGCCCCATTAAAAGACCCAAAACTTTGGAGACTGTGGGTCTCAGAAGGTTAACATAAGTCTCTTAGCAATGAAACTGGTTAGTCTTACAAATGCTCAGGACTGTAGTAAATATGGTTCTTTACTACATTTTGTTTTGAGTAAGTGTGGTAACATTGTGCAATCAGATGATAGTCTTTGCCTCAAAGACTGAACATAAATGTTGCTGAACTCTTTTGCCAAGTCTTTAGTCTTATTTAATGGACTGCAGTATTACAGCATATTTAATGGACTGGAAATCAGAAGAAAAAAAAAACTGTTTGATGACAAAACAGATTTAAAGCATATTGGGAAGAAAAATGCTTATCTCAGTCATCTTATTAGGCCTGAAGAGTAAAAGCAGACACATTAGCTTGTATGGGAGCATTTGAAAAGACACACTTCATTGCAAAAATGTTGGACAAATTACAGCAAAGTTGTCTTGCAAAATAGTATTAATCAGTGTGGGGTTTCGTGGGAGTTCACAAAAGGAATTTGGTTCTTGGTGTGTGTGATGCAATGGACATAATATAGAGCTTGTTCTCTTGTGGGACGAAAAGTGGACGTTTTATCAAATGAAAGAGAAAGTGGACATAAGATCTACTAACACAGACCCCTTATCTGCTCTGGACTGTCTGTTTAGAACAGATTTTTCTTGTAAACACAGAGGAAGGGGAACATCTTCATCTCTTGCCAAACCATCCAGTCAGAAGGGAGGTTTGCTCTTACCTCCTCCTTTCTTTGTCCTTTCAATTTTCTTATCACCTTCTTCCCCATCTCTTTTGTGTTTCATACTGATTTACAACCTGCCAGAGACAGTTGACTCTCACAGTTTGACCGCACAAAGAATTATAGAGGGAGCATCAAGGGGCTGCATAGGCCAGGAGAATTCATAGGGAGGAGCTGCTTGCACAAGGCCCATTGATGTCACACACTGGCTTGGGCAGTCAGGGTCTTGGCACAGGGCCGAGACTACACCAATGGAGCCAATTCAAGTTAAGGGAGAGAGCCAAAAGAATAACTGGAAACTGCATCAGCAAAGGCCCTTCAAAAAATGCTCTCGAGAAAAAAAAAAAAGTCAGAAAAGGAAAACAATTGTATCTTGAAAGCACAGGAAGAAAAGTAGAAAGGTGAGTGATCAGGGTCAGCAGCAGTCATGATTCAGAGTTCAAAATGAAAGAATGAAAGTCACAAAAGGATGAAGGGGGGGAAGGAGACAGAGAGACAATGAAGCTCATTAGAAAGGAGTATTTAAGGAAAACACGGCTCAGTTATCTCCGTATGAAGCACAATGAACTCCACAGGAAATGCCATTCATTCATTTACTGGGAATACATGCCACGCGATTCAGGTAAAAAATAAGTGCTATTTCTGGGAAGACATTGTGTTACTCCTATTCAAAGTCTCTGACTCTATCGGTGTTAAGTCAGGAAGAAACATAAAGGGGAGTTATTCTGTCTTCAGGGCAATCAAGCTTCTTTTAATGATTAAAAAGTGCACTGAAGATGTAAAGCAAACTTCTTACCAGTGTTGAAACAACAAAAAAACAAGGCAACATGCTTTTTAACGGATGATCATGACTCCTGATCCATCCAGGAACAAACATGGCCACTACTACACCTGGCATTGCAGTGCCCCCTTTGGCCAATTAAAAGAGAAAGACTGGACACATTTATGAGTTGCACAGCTATTATGCAAAGCTTACTCTGTACAAGACATTGGTGATATGGTGTGTGTCTGTGCGTGCGTGATGACAGATCCCTCTATCCATTGTGCTCAGTGTACAAGCCTCTCTTTCAGATGCATCTGTGTTTTGCTCATAGGCAATTTGTGGATGGTCTCCTCAGACCTAATTTGTTCTGTTCGGGTCTGAAAATTTCCATAGCTCAGGCCTGAGCTCATCACAATTCTCTTGTATCAAGCCCTGGCAACATCAGGTAGCAAGTAAATGAATTTAATATTAGGGATTCACACTGTTTCCCCAGCATGCTCATTGTCTCCCCAGCAGGCCCAGCTCTGAAAACAATCTACCTTCAAATAAACAGAATAAAGTATTTGGTGTCAAAAGGCATCACAGATGGATGAAAGCAGAAATTTGTATTTATGAATGTTAAATTCCCACAAAAGCCTCGCACTGGAGAGATATTTCCAAGCTTCTTTTGAAAGCTCTTGTTCATTTGTAATGCATTAAGTCATAAAATTGAACTGATTTCAAATACATGACTCTTTCACTTTTCTAAACCCAATTATCTCAGAGCCATCATAGAGGTAAAAGTAATTAGAGCGAGGATTTATTGGAATTAAGTCAGTCTTGAAAAAAAACCCCTCTAAATTCAGACTTATTATTCCTCAGTGAAAAGGTTTACTCACCACCACTTAGACCCATAAAACTCCAGCTTTACCCGAAACACATGTGGAGTATGGTAATTAAGGCTGATTCATAGAGTGACTGTGGTGGTGATTAGCAAATCACATCACCATTGTGTTACCCTGAGCTGAAAATATAGCTAATGAGGTATTACATTATGTGTTAAATTATGGTTTTATATACAGTATATAACTACAACCAGGATCAACCAAGAGTGGAAGGATACTGGATTGGAACTCATAAGAATTTTAAAAAAAGAAATAAATATTCCTGAGTGACATGGTAGTGTTATTATTAATGTTGTACCATGGTTGTACTGTTACTGTAGTGTGTTATCACACTGTTTCTAATGCTACAAAGACATGCAGCATACAAATATAATAATACAGAATATGCAGCTCATTGCACATCGGGTAAATAATTTATTTTAATCGCTTTTGATTAGCTTTTGACTGTGTTTTTCCTTGCTGTCTTTCACTGCATGGAGATGTAAGAATAGAACCAAGCTGCATTACCTCATTAAAGTCTGTGTCAACACAAAGGCAGCCAGCAAAGACAGCTTCCTGTCTATCTGCGAGCTCAAATGACTGGCACTGCGTTTTCTGGAGAGATGCATGTGTTGACATTTCATAGTTGCAAAAACAACGATAATTGTCACATCCCCTACTGATTTTTTTTGTTTTTTTTGCAGTGGGTAGAATCAAACTTGTATAGTATTAAACTGCAGTTGGAACTATTTTTAAACTTGGTGCTGCAAGCAAAATGTCTCTCTACTCTGTCAACTCGAGGTCTGTTCATTTAATGACACTCCATGCCAGACGGGGAGGTTTGCAAATTGGGGAATAGCTATATCCTTCTTTATACAGAAAACAAACACTGGCTTGGAAGTCAGCATATTGGCAGATTTTCATTCTGTGCAAAAAGGTCATAATAATTAAAGTTCATTTAGTTTGTGATATATGGCTGTGGAGTTTCCCCACATTTTTACACTTTAGGTCACACTTTATAAAATGCCTAAATCACATAGTTATGATGTTTTAAATTTTTAATCTTCGGAGGAAAGTATGAATCTCAGCAAAATATTACATTTTAATGGAGCCTGACGTGTTTTTCTAGTTTCCAAGACTGCACAGATAAATCTATCCCCACACTGTGCTGTAAGATAACACAGTTAACGATTATGCAATGGGAGCAAAAGGCGTTTTTTGAAGTACTCCAAAGTTTTTTTAAATTTAATTTCACATCTTTGTTGGTATAACACAGCCCATACTCAGCATGGTACACTTACCAAAAAACTCATTATAGCTAGCACACCAGTTCCCATAAGGATGGCTTCACACTGTGAGTGAATATTTATGCCACTTGATTTCTTTGTCTTCCTAATCAGTCCCAGTGTTCCACCTGGAGATTTACACTACTGCCAACTTTCTCTGCCTGGAACACAAGCATGAACTCCAAAGTGTTTGGCTTTCACACAGAATCAGGAGTTGTTAGCTCATTATCACGCTTAAGCAGCACAGCTAAATTGGTGACACTCTAAATATTTAATTGTACAGTTTTAAGTACATGCATCCTGATGCAAGATAACAATTTAAGTGACAGTTTTTCTTTGTTCCTCACAGGATTCCAACATGTTCTCTCTGGAGATGGCCAATGCCAAGCCAATGAACCTTATCCTCACAGCGCCCGTCACTGCCTACGGTGTGTTCAACATCAGCCCTGATGTCAACATTTATGTGAGTAATGTTTTGTTTTCTGTACCAACATTCAGGCTGTGATCACACCTCACATTCTTCTGGGTGCAAGTTGGGCGGATGAGTGCGGCGCTCTTGTTTTGAAGGGGGAGAAAAATGTTTGCATAGATAATTCCATTTCTCAGCTTGCTATTGATACAAGAGATTGTCTAACAAGTGCTGACTAATTATAAAAAATTAAGTAGAAGTGGTTATTTTTTCGGTATTGTATAATTTTCAGATTTATCCAGATGTACTTAGCTTCTGTCTAGTGCCAGCTGTTTTACACACATTCAAACTGCCACAGCTGTGCAGCTCTGGAGAGAGCAGCTTAAGAGACACAATGAACCATGTTGGTTTTCCGTAGATATTCCCCAATGGCTGTTCTGCAAGAGGCAGTTTGTGTTTTGGAGTTTTTATTATCACACTATAAAGAGAAGTTTTAGATTGGCCAGCAACGAGAGGGGATGATGGCTGTAAAATTAATGGTCCAATGAAATTGGAGATTCCGACTTTTACACACTGTCTGCAGATTATATCTGTAAATTAAATCCAGGAAGGCCAGGAAACAACTTTTATTCAGCCGCCTCAGTGTATAATTAAATAGAGAAATAACAGTGTTATGAGGAAAAGCGGGTGTCACAGTTTGGTCATTGTAGTGTGTCGGACTATTTTGGTATTTAAATTGGCATTGGTGATGAACCTAATGAGGTGAATCAAACGCAGAAATCTTATTACTGATACAAACCACTGATACCTTCCGTTTGTTTCTGACAGAGAAGTGTTTTATCTCCAAGCCAGTTTTAGAGGCTCCATATTGTAAAAAGTCTTTTTTTATTAAGAGTTATATTAAAATTGTAAAAGTATCAAAACACTAAATCCACAGAGAAATGCACACTGCCCGTATTCAGACACTGTGACTTCAACGAGCCGTCGCTGCAATGTTACCACCTCATATGACATGTGCCATTGTGTCTGGGACACATAAGAAACATAAAGTGTTTTTTTGAATATTAAAGCATGTAAACATGTTGTAGAAACCCAAAAATACAAGTATGAACCTGAAAATGAGCCGAGTACTTCCCCTTTAAACAGGAAATTCTATTTAAAAGAACTGAGGTGTCATTGCTTAAATCTGGACTATTATTTCTTGATATCTAATGTGAACCTTATTCTCATGCAAAGTCATAACAAGCAATATTTATAGCATAAAGCATCTAGTTCGGATCATCTATAGGATACATAGGTTCCATTATTGCTGAAAACCTTCAAATTTTAAACGTAAGCAGTTTGAGGCTCCTTTTGTTGCACCAACTCTATTTTACACATATTGCCATCAGTTTTTCTAGTTAAAACTGCACTTTTGTGCTCTGTCTAATATTTATTTTCAGTGTTCATGTTAATACAGCATGAGAGTTGAACCTTTCCTGAGAAGTATAATCACAATGAACATTTTTTCAGCTTCATTTCTTTCCTCAAACTGACACTATCTGCGTTTTCTCGGGTCGTTTGAACAAGTGTTGGTGGGAACACTTGAGATCTGACAGTCGGCTGCCAAACGGTAACATTTAAAACACAAGAAACCCCTAAATTCACAATGCGTCTGTCATGACGTTGTAGCTGGTTGTTTGTCTTCCATGTTGTACACTTATTGGTGCTCATGAGTGCAAATCAGTTTGGCAGCTGATGCTCACATGTCGTAGCTTTGCTCCTGCACATGAATGCATCACTTGTCAGAGCTATCTTTTTTTATCCACTTCAACTCACAAAAATAATTTCACGCTGACAAAAAAGTAAAGACGAATTAATGTTTTGTGCGTCGATGTGCTATCTGTCAGTGTACTCCCAGACTGACATTCATTAAAAAGACCAGTAGACAGGTTAAAAAAAAAGACTATGATATGCTTGGAAAACAAGCTAAAATGTAACAAAAAAATGTTTTTTAAATCTGAGCTGTCCAATCACTGTGATGAAATATTTACAGAAGTGTCACCAGTTACTGATATGCTGACAGCAGTGTGATACCACATCCTGTGTCATGTCCTGTCAAGAGCCTGGACAACATTGCCTGTGACTCCAGGATGTTTTCGTGGGATGAGCAGTATCACTGGGGGATAATAGTGTTTTACTGCAGATTGCAGTGTAAGAGAAACAGCATCTGTTCTGCATCTGAGAATGTACGTCACCAGCTTGACAGCTTGGCTCAATGTCACAACCGCAGCTTTCGCTGGCCTGCAGAAAGGCTAGCCTATTTACACAGGATTGTCAAAAAAACACGGCAACAGCAAGATTTTTCGCTTGCCTTGTGAGTCTTTATAGTTTTTTGTTGGTTGCAAAAGCAGGTTTTTCACTGCATACTCCACACATCCTGCATAATATACCTACGGATGATATAACTACTAAATACATTCCTTAAGATGGAGCCTAGCTCATCATCAGAGCTTCATCACAACTATCTGTAATATCCTGCAGATAGAGATGCACTTTTCTTCCAAAACATCTTTGAGTTCCTTGAACTCTACTCTGCGCCTGCAGAATATCAAACTCATTCCACAGAGACTTATCTGAGTTAAATTCCACTGTAATCATTAAAATGTTTACCATTGTTATTTCCCCTTTCTCTTCCCGTCCTCTGCCTGCTTCTGTCGAGACGGGTTTTCCCTGTTTTATTTCTGAAGTTTCCCTTCACGCTATTTTTGATTTCGCGTCAATCAAATATTCATATAGAAAGACCAACGGCTCCCTCAGGCAGAGTTGGCTTTCACAATTAGTTTCTGTCTCGCTTTGTGATGTAAGGACACACACACAAATAGTCACACATGTGAGACAGGCAAGGAGAGGGATTTCCATTATTTAAACAAGCATACTCACACTTGACTCACATTAACAGGGTGATTTACAGAAAATACAGTTCCACGCAACACCGCACTCCTTTTTTTCTTTCTCCTTTTTCCCCCCACATGTGCTATGAGCTGTAAAACATTTGTCGCCTACTCAAATAGACATCTGTGTGGAAGTTGCATTAATGTGGGTAAGAACAATGAAAACTCTGAGGCAGATTAATGAGTAAGTATGTAAACAAGTTCATGTTTTGTGTGTTTCAAAGCACATTCAAATATGGAAGAAATGGTGCTCATTATTATATGCAGCTCATGGCTTTATTTGGGGGTTAAAATGCACTTGAAAAAATATTTCTTAAAAATATTTCTGGCACACTTTTTCAATGTACTGTCCTAAAAAAAGGCAGAAGTGTGAAGTTGTTTGTGTGTGTGAGCGTAAGTGTTTACCAAATGAAGAGGCGCAGTACTTAAACAGCACTTTATTTTCCACTTTGGATCGCTAAAGAAGAGAAGGACAAATCTGTTGAAGGACAAGCCCAAAATAAAATTGGAGCCCATGTTTTCCTTCCTGAATTGTTATTTATTGAGCACATTTTTTTTATATGTGTCTATCTAGAAGCCTACTGCAACAATCTCCACAATATTCCCAAACGCCCCCCTCCTCTGCCTTCTTATTCATGCAAAGCTTAATGTAAACTCCATTATTTCCCATTGGCCCAGACGAGGAAACAGCAGTGTCTCGTCGATGGGATGGATGTATATATTTATACCTTGTATGGAGCCAGATTCCAGCCGACTGCGGTGACGCACAAAGCTAA
The DNA here is from genome assembly GCA_903364295.1 of Serranus cabrilla. Classification (NCBI taxonomy): domain Eukaryota; kingdom Metazoa; phylum Chordata; class Actinopteri; order Perciformes; family Serranidae; genus Serranus; species Serranus cabrilla. The sequence continues at coordinate 270,376 of CAFUXE010000738.1, forward strand.
AAAAGGTCCCATTTCCTGGCCCCACTCAGGAAGCAAAGGAAAGACCATGGCTCCAACAGGGTTGTGCAACTGGGCTCGTGGACACTTAACCATAATAAACATTTCTTTTTAACAGCACCCTGCTCAGAGAATAGAGGGAGAGTTGGGCGGAGGGAAAGAAAAAAGTAATAGCAGAGAGTGAGAGGGATGGGCAAACATGTTTGATATGACAAAATGTGAGCAGACATGCAGTGAATATAAATAAATATGAAGCTGACTCACTCAACGCTGTGTTATTGTAGCAGGCAGACTCACGCCTTTTAGGACCTATGGTGATTCTGACTGAGCTCTTTGTGGAAACAGTGTTTGATGAAACTAAATGCCATGACTTGGGTTCTACTTTACAGATCAACAATGACTCCAAAATTGTCCTACCTGGTAATCAACATCACAGCAATGTCCACAAGCAAGACTTCCCCACTCAAGATGAGGAGCTGGTGAAGTGGGCGAGACAGAGGTTTGGGGGTGTGACATCATTCACCACAATCCGAAATCTGAAAACAATGTCATCGACAGGAACCAAAGGTGAGAAATGCTTGTGTATCACGGCTGATTTTAAGTTTTTATTAACATAATTTTAACACAAACTAAATAATTTGCGGGATGTGTTTGCCACTTTGGAGCACGCCACCACATGAGATGAAGATGTATATGAAACTGTAAAAATATGATTATGAATATTTTTATGCTATCTACATCTTTTTATGGCCTAAAACAATATTTCTGGTGCTGAATATTGCAGCAGAATTACTGACTGCACAACATACAGCTCCAGCTTACATAACTCATGGTTGTATACACTGTTTGTTTCCAGAGCTCTCTTGATAAGATGAAACACTAACCTACTGTTATCGGAAGTGTGTGAAGTCCGTTTTAAGTGTGAATCACAGAGAAAACACTCTGCTGAATTAAATCAAAAAAGCATTTTTTTTTTTTATTGCTTGCATATTCTATATTCTCCCTTTTTTATTTTATTTGAAAAAGAAATTATATCGCTGTATGTAATCAACATGATTTTTAAATTTGTAGTAACATTAGCCTGAGGACCTACAGAAACTACACTTGTTATATATGTGTTAAAAATCTATACCTGTCATGGACCATCACAGATACACAGATAAGTAAAAGATAACTCAGGATCAGATGATGGCTATGTACAGAGTTTACAGAGAGACTGACAAACAGCAATTGCCACCCCAAGCCTGTGTTACATACAGACACCATGCTGTTTTAAAATAAGGTTTGTGGGCCAAGCAGCAGCTGCCATATGGCCACAAAGGAACCTTAAACCAATGCGGGACTATACAGCCTACTGAAATATAACGTTGTGTCACAATTCTATACGCTTACAGTAAAACGCTGAATACAATTCTAAAAATCAAACATATGTTGTCTTCTACGCACCAACACAGCCCATACTAATTAGTCCTCTGTGTGACCTTTGTAGACATTTCCAGGAGCGTAAAGTTGTCAAAGTATCTTTACTTTGATATTTATTCGAAGTGTTTAAAACGATAGAATTCCCCTTAATTATATATCAGATGGTATTAAAAGTACTGAAGCTATGAATGAAATAGATCGACGATCAGAATTTCAACCCAAGGCTGTACAGATGAATCAAGAGGGGAGAAAATCCACTAATCCTGAACCTTTAGCTGAAGGGGCATTTTCTCCAGCAACAAACCCAACGCACAACTGGAGGCAGAGAGCAGGCAACACTATGAAAGTAGAAGTCAAAATAGCCAGCGGGGGACCTGTCACCGTTACTCAAAAAGTAAGGCATAGTCAGCCTTGAATTCAGAACTAATGTCGGTTGAAAAGAAAATAGTAGGAGTGCTGATTGGCCATAATTTGCCTATGATGCAGAAAGAGATTTACAAAAGGTGCTTCACAATGGCGACAACAAGCGGAGGAAACGCAACAATTTGGGGAAAACATCCGAAGAACTGGCACCCTGGTCTCTTCAAAGACAATTTTGTGCGCCTCAGACTCTCTTTTTTTTCGTTTTACAGTGGTATTGAAAGGTATCAGATATGTTTTTTTTTGTTTTTATACTTGTGTTGTCTCAAACTTTAAAATTCTGCTGCTGTATTTACAACTTTACAGAGGAGAGCTATGTGTACCTACTAAGCCTTTATCATATACAGCAGTGAGCTAAACCTCAACAATATTCGTATAGTCTTAAACAAACTGACCCCATTAACATATAAGGAAAACCAAGCATGTGGAGTTTTAAGTTAAATAAGAAACTCTGCAGCACTACATTCAGTAAACCTTTATAATGCTCCATGTTTAAATCACTAACACCTGTATATCAACAAGCCACCAATACATTTATGGAGGCAAAAAAACCCCATGATTCAATGTGAGCATTACATGGCTGACTAAAGGCTGGACATGCTGAGTATTATTTGCTGCTTTTGCCAACAGCAGTAGCAGCGGGATGCTCGATGCAAGCACAATTATTTCCTAACAAAGCTTCCTTAAGGCGTTCAGAGCCGGAGCAGACTCTGACGTGGGTTTAGATGGTGAACACTGGTGATGCTGGAACAGTGGTGGCTGCTTTTATGCCCACTGTCTTTAGATTAATGTAATTTTAATCTGCCTCCTCATGATTATCTCTCCCAGGACTATCAATTATGGGCAGCTACAGTCTGGCAATAGCACACTGCCCTATTACCATTTTAAATGTGTCATTTAAATTTCGATGAAATGCTTTGTTTTTTCAGCCACTCTTAGTTTTAGCTTGTGTTTTTACTGACTCATAGTCCACAAGGGCATTAAAATTACTCAAGCAGTGCAACGGTTTACATCGCTATTTTGTTGTATCCCTTGGCCTGTATCGAGGTGTTAGGTGAACAAGCGTAGGCCTTGTCGTAGGCGTTTGAAAAGTCTGTGCAATGACTACACAACAGTGTGTTGCCAAGTTGAAAGCTTGCAGAGGAAAAAATATGTAAATGTCCCTCAGGTTTCTTCAATGTCTCAGTGTTATTTGAAATTCAGGTCGTGCTATTGGTAGTGCAAAAGAACCTTGTTAGGCTGTGTTAAGGAAGCTACTTTTACATTCCAGTTGCACAGCTCAGGACTTACAGTTACTAAAAGTGGATTAAAGTGATGCCACACTCTAGTCACAATAATAATGTTTTGAAAGGGCATTATTAAAAAGTGGTAGCTTAATCTATGCAATAAGGAAAGGAGTGGTCAGCTTGGATAAAACTTTGAAAGTGCTAATAGGAACAAATTTTCATATTGGAAAGAACTAATCAAACCATGCCAGATGCAGGGGCAAAATCTCAGTATTCTCTAAATACTCATATTCTTCTCAAATGTAGCTCAAGCACACTGGTTGTGCCTTTCACGCTACTCAGTGTACTTGGTGTGATGAGGCTATATGAGGTGCCGTGGGATACATCACCCCATTTTAAGCATAGTGTTGTGAAAATGTGTGTAGCAATTTGAGCACTACACCAGGGTGCACCTGTAAACCATCAGTCACAATTATTTGGTCAAAGGCTGTGCACAGTGTACGCCCATGAGACAGCTCCTAGTACATCTCCCATAGCGGGACAGGCAAGGCGCTAATGTGCATGCCCCAGCAGTTTGGTCTTCTGCTGCACTGGGCTATGGCTCCCCAGTGCTGGCTCTGAGAAAACCCCTGTAAACTGAACTTTTGTTACCAGCCACACTGAACAAAAACAGTCCCTCAAAGCATCACTCTGAGTAAAACTACCCTGTTGAGTAATTTTGAAAAATAGGCTTTAATTGTCATGGATTATTGCTTATTATTGCAGCCCCTACCCCACCGCCACAATTAAGCATTTAAACACAAGAGCTGGCAGTCCATTATTTGAAATGTTTTCTTTTTTATTATGTGAGATTATACATGCAGACATGTAAATTTTTACTACTCATAATTTCCCCTGGTAGGCCATTTTTGTTAAGCAAACAATGAATGAACAGTGATGCAAAATGAATGTTTGTGGTTTTACAGGAACGAAGCCTGGCGCTCATTACTGCGTTCTAGGAAATGAAGATGCATCTGAGAAGCACTTTATGAAGATTGAAAAAGAAACCCGGGCGTCTTCATCCAAATCCTGCTCTCCACCGCAGCAGAACCCCAGTGATGACGCCGAGCTTCACATCATAAACATCCCAGAGAACTCCAGCCCTCGGTGAACTGTAGATTCAGAAGACAGAGCGTCTTATGTGTTGTTTTGCTATCTCTGGTGGCAAATTACTAATTTGTTATTTTTTATTCTTTATATTGCAGCAATGTATCAGTTCGCGTTAACACTAAGAAGACCAGCGTCTTCCTGAGAGGCCCTCAGGGCACCACATGGACCTTCCTCAACCCGCAGCTCACCCAGTTTGGTGTAAGCTCACTAACATACACACTTCAGTAGTTGTAGCTCAGATAGTTAGTAAATCCTAACTCACATGTGAGACATAAATATGCTAACTAACGAGACATAACTATGCTAACATAAAACTGCTAACTAATATGTTACATTAAGCTTTTCCAGCTTGTGAAAGTATTATTATCAAAACGAGTACTTGTACAAGACAGCATATAAGTGATTACTGATTATTTATTTGAATTCGTCTTCTCTCTCAACAGTCTAACAATGACATCCTGCTGCCCGCCATCACGCACAGAATCCCTCCTTTTTTTACACTGAATAGCGACAATGCAGAGGATGTGCAAAGGAAGGCCTTAGATCATTTCAAAGCCAGAACATTCACCAGCTACACTGAACTCAGACCAGAGGACTCTACGGTTTTACTGGTCCTCGGAAAAAAAGACAACCCTGCAGGTAAGATGATAAAAGGTAAAAACAAAACAAAAAGTTGTTTTCAACTTTGGGAAATGTTCTGCAAAGAGAGTAGAGTACTGCAGAGAGCAACAACCCACGCACAATACATGTTACACAATGCCAGCACTGAGATGTAAAAAACTGGAGGATAATGACTGCTGTAATAATAGTAAAAGTAATAGTCTCCATCATTATTATTTAATTCAATTTATTTTACATACACAATGTATGTGCTTCTCTGCAATTTGAATTGAGGTATTTAAAAAAAAAAATACTTTCCTTTGTTGATCTTTTTTAATTTGAGCTGTTCCTCTCTCAGTTGTAGAATCAGTACCAGCATCAGCCACTCCTGGTACAACTAACGAGAGTACTCATCAGATGCCTCTGCTGATGCAGCTGTACGCCTCACCAGACTACCATTGTCCCCTGGACCCTAACACCAAGGTGCAGAGTGACAAGAGGATTTATGCAGAGGTAAGAAATCATTCACCGTCTTCAGTATTGAGCTTGTACTTTTCAGTTGAGCTGAATTTAATTAAAATTTTTCTCTGTTTCCTGTAGATTTCAGGGCAGACTTTAGGAGATATTGTCTTGACCATCAAGGTGATGAGCTGCTTCGTGCGCTCCTCGGGCTCATGCCCTGTAGTGAAAGAGCTGCCTTTCATGCCAGAGGCCTGCTCCTTAAGTTCTTGTCCCAACAGCACCCGACTCAGCTTCTCCTTAGATCAGCTTCAAGAGCTGACGTCCACCACATGGGACCTGGAATGCTCCGTCAAACTTTGCTACAGTGAGGTAGGACTTCAACTATTTTGTGTAACTCCGACTGTCTAGAATATTTTGTATTGAGTGTCAGTGTAGATCCTTATGTCTTGCAAGATGAAAATACTGGTGCTTGAGTTCAGTTTTTGACACACTTATGACATCATGGGATTTGTCAATAAGTGTTTTTTTTCTTTCACCACCTCACTAGAAATGTGGAGATGGAGGAATAGTGAAGAGGAATCTGGAAGTCACCCAGCCGTGTCTGCAACCACCAAGTGAGTTCAGTGTAAACTCCAAAATATGAGTCAATTAACTTAACCGGCCGTGGTTTGACCAGATTGGACCAAATCCCAGTTTGTTCTTCAGAGACTAGGCTCAGGTCTATTGATTAGCTGATCTTCTCTTACTTCCTTTCTTTTGTTTCCTTCACTAACTTACTTACTTTCCAGACAGGAAAACTAGAAATACAAAGCAGTTGCACACAACATGTGGTAGATTATTTGTAGATCATAAATTGTTTTATATTTTTTTACCCTCGCATTTTGTAATGGCGATCTATAAATATCATAATATAAGTGCCATATGATGGATACAATCAATAGGCTTTTTAGTGGTGCAAGAAAGTTCAAAATAGGTATAAGAAACATTTGCAACAGTGTTTTTTTTAAGTTCAGTTTTTTTTTCATCAAAAAAACTTTTTGCTTCCATATTAATAAAAAAATATTAAACACAACACATGCAGAAAGCTCCAGTCCCCAAAATGATCCACACAAAAAAATAACTAGAAAGTGTAATTTCCTGACAAAGCCTCACTATGAAGATGAATGTTTCATATTTAATTCTTTAACAACAAACTCTCAAAGAAGAAGAAGAGCTCAAACTTTTGAATTGCCTTTTTTTGCCCTTAGGACTTAATTGCCTGCCTGGTGCTCGGCCAGTGAATTGCCTCTTGCTGCTATAATTTTCATTCGAACTGTTGCTTTCAGTGGACAACAAGTTCTGTGCAGGCGGTTGTCATAGCAGTGAACTCAGGATATGCAGTGAAGCCAGTAAGGGCTTGCAGGGCTGGGCCTCGTCCTTTAGGAAGGTCTGCAGGCTGACCTTGTGGCCACAATCAGAAGTAATGGCCCTCAGGGGAGGGGGGTGAAGTCCTTTGTGTTTCCAAGGGGGTCTGACTGTGTTGCTGTCCAAACACAGCCACTGGGCCCAGCGCTATTGTCGGACCATTCAAAACAGTTGACTCAAACAAGGAAAGATGTCTTTTTTCAAAGAAAGCAGAGCCTCCAGATTGATGATTAATTCATAGGAAAATTCAAATCATTCAGCCCCAAAAAGACAGAAGGAAGTCGATGTTGATTAAATGGGGAGTCACCTGGAGTTTGTCAGGACTTCTTCTGCGGAACTGATAATGGATGTGTTTATTCATTAAGCTTCCTTTATCCTCCACTTCCTTCTAGAAGAGAAAGATAAAGGTTGGTGTGTCAGTGTTGCAGCAGACTAAACTACTCATCCATGCTTTCCTGTGTCCTGTTTGTCCTCTTTGCTTTAGCTTACGCAATTAAAAGTGTTTTTCTGGAGACTGGCACCCGAAGAACGGGAATCTTTCCCTGTGAAGGAACACGTTGCTTTGATAGGTCTGTTTATGTGCTTCCATTCATTAGCCGGTGTCAGCGATACAGGGGTCATATCAGCAGGACTAGCAGACTGCATTCTGCTGCGAGCCCTCACTGGGCAGGACTGAGTGCTCCATTCAGCAATCATTCCTGTTTGGTAGTTTTCATCCAGAGGGCTCCAGGGAGTCACAGCACAGGCCTGCTGTCTGCCTCCTCCTCTCCACCTGCACTGGAGCTTCTGCTTCCTGCTCTTGTTTATTCAGCTTTGCTGTCAAAGCCTCACTTGTACAAACTAACACAGCAACTGATTACAGAAAAAAAAAGTCTCAAGAGAAAGCCAGCTCGAGTTGCTGTGATGTTTCTGGCTCATTCGGGGTCAAGGAATGTTCCTCGCTGACAGATCAACAAACTGGGTTGGCTGTCTGGGATGCAGTCGGTCCAAACGGCCACAAGATGTCACTGTTTCAGTGCGCTGGGCCATGTTTAATTCCATTTATATTTGTTATTGCTTAATGAAATATCAGCATTATCATTCATTTGTATTTACTGTAATCATAATTGTAAATAAAGATATTGATTAAACCTTATGGAGTTATATGTACAGTATCAGACTCTGTAGTTTCCCTATATTCAAGTAGTTCAGTTGAAATATTGTATATTCTGCTAAGTTCATCTTGGCTTACGAGCACACGCACCTACAATGCACATTTTTACACACATATTTAAATACACATGATGCACAGAAGTGGTTGAACAAAACAAACCCGCTCTCTTCTGTCCCTCATGTCCTCTCTTTAATGTACTTCAGGGAAGGGGAGCTGTATTGTATGAAGCCCAGTATAGTACTTAGCCTAGCACATTCCACCAGGAGGCAGGAGGCAGCAGAGGCAGGTGAGAGAAACTCGTGCAAAGGTGATGATTAGTTTCTTCCAAATGTTCGAGATACTTGTGGGAGGATCTCTACAGGTAGCAGAAGAGGGGGAGAAGGAAAAGCATGTGTTTGTTCAGTTTTTCTTCATATGCATCACACATCACACCATACTGATTATGTTTCTGGTTCTGTTGGGGACTTGTGACAGCTTGCTGGCATCAGACAAAGTGGTGGGTGTGTAGCCTGTAGAGCCACACTATATTCCCAAATTCAGATTGTAGATTAGAATTATAATATTATCAAACCCTTTATACACCTTTATGGCAGAATTATTTATAAACTGATCTTGGTGGACGTTTTAAAGATGTTTTGCAAGGATTTAGGTTTACCTTGCAGCTTTAAAAAAAATCAAAAGCAAAAATCAATAATTGCTTCGTTTATGGTGACGTCTGAGAGAGGGGGAAAACTCTTTATCTATTGTAAAGCCCTCTTGAAATGACAAATCCATTCATGGCTTTTACCAGACCATAATGAGTGGAACAACACTGTGGGATGTCCTTGCTGGGTTAGTGCTGGATGTCCGTGCCACCGTAGAGTACACCGTCATGGGTTTGAGGGAGTTTTATTGTCTGCCTCTTTTCTTACTATTTCAGAGAAAATCATTTTTTATGGCTGCTGGCTCTGATTTTTATGTTTTCTATTAAGTTTTTCAGCAGTGAAGCACGTTGCGTGGCACAAGCCAGCATACTGAACATCACCATTGCCAAACTTGATTGTAAATTGAAATTTGCATCATTAAATTACAAGAGAGACGATGAGCACAAATGTTCTTTTTTTATTTTCAGTTTGGCTGAGGTCTAACCCTGCAAAAGTAATAACTGTTATATTTACTGCATGGGCTTTGCTTGTATTGCCATGGTAACAAGGATGGGGAAAAAGTAGCGTTAAAGGACCATGCCATGGTCGGTACAAATTGCATACATTTTAAATGAGTGTTTTTAGAATCAATTCCATCAATTTTTTAAGTGACATCTGAGGCCGCTGTTGGTTTCGGCTTGGATGAAAACCAAATCGTAGACACGTGCAAGGGATGTGTTGTCAGAAAAATCATTGTTATTGCATGTTTATGTAGTTGAAAACAGGGTTTCACAAAACACTGTTCTTGCATGCCAGCAAACTCCTACATCTTGAATTTAAGATTTTGCCTAAAAACATAATACTTACCAGCCACACCAGTACAATTACTGCGTGGGTGTTCTGTTACACTCAACTGAAATTTGGTGCTGGCAACTGGTACTTCTTGTTAGCTCCGGTTCTCCGAGGAAATCAGCCAATCTGATAAGGTTGCTGATATCTTTGAACTTTCTACATTGATATCTCACCAAGACAACTTGCATCGTCACACGGCAATAATGTCACTGTGACAAATATACAAAGTCTGTGTGATGTGTTTTATAGTGTTGGCACAAACAGCAGCCATCAGTTTGACTTGTGATTGTTGTGATTGCTACTGTTGTTTAATAGAAGCTTGCATACATTGTTATTTTCATGTGTATGTTGCAGCCCCACCGTGCTTTGATTTTGGCCTACCTGGTGTCCTGGGCATTGCTTTTGGAGGGTTCCTGATTGGAGTTTTACTTATTGGAGCACTGTGGTTTATCAAAATTAAAACAGGTAAATGTTTGATTCATGACATGGTGTTTCTGGTTGAATATAGAGCAGAGTCTTGATTTGAAATAATCTATTTCTGCTTTATTCAGGCTACCCAACTGGACTGGACATTAGCTCAACTGCAGCAAATCTTCCTGGTAAGGATTTATTATTTTACTTTCATTGGTTAAATTCATTCATTGCATGTGGTTCTTATTGGCTTGTCTGTCATATTTCTTCAGGATGTCCCTGCTCAGGCGCTAAACGACAACCTGTCTCTACCAAACCTTCCCCCTCTGAGAACAGCAGCGCCAACGCAAGCATTGGAAGCACCCAGAGCACGCCGACCAGCAGCATGGCATGAGATTATGGTAATCTCCACCCACAGTAGAGCCACCGTCTCCCTTCAAAGTCACCTATACGACTTTTGTGCTTTTGTTTTCTTTAATAATGCTTTAAAAGCATTTTGTCCCTTCCCCGCCC
>CAFUXE010000738.1:280684-328223 GCA_903364295.1 Serranus cabrilla
TGGCCTCTGACGCTCACCTCTGCAGCCTCTCTGTAAAGTCAAGCTCCTAGACAGGAAGTTAAAGAGGGCAAGAGAAAAAAAAATAAATTGGCTCCCAGCAACAGGAAAAACAAACCATATCCCCCAAGAGCTAACAGGAAATTCACTACATTCCTTTCGATGAATTGTGCTTGTGTGATGGCAGCACAATAATAGTTAGACAGGAGACAAACCAGTCAAAGGACCCACTTTGAAAAACAGATGAAAAGCTGTTTTCAATTCACATCTAAACAAAAATGCGACGGGCTTTTGGCTAGGTCAGTCCAAAGAGTTATCAACAACGTCTCGGGGACTGAAAGCTCAACATGTTTGGATCTCAAACCAGTCAATGAAACGCTCACTTCAAGGGGTGTTTGTCTTAATTGGAGTTCGAGGTCAATAATTAACAGCTACCTCCTATTGTTCAGAAGTCTGATGCTAAGTTTAAGCTTAACACTAGATTTCTCTGGTGAATTGACCTTTTTTTATTATTATTTTTTCTGTGTCACTTTAAGTGAATCTTGTAGTATTTGTAGCTCACAAAACAAAGTCATGGTGCCATTTCTCTGCTATCCAATAGCTGTGTCAGGGCCTTCATGTGGAAGTCAAGTTTTTTCTTCCAGTTTTTATTGGAAGTTAGAGAAATATACTTGATTTTCTAATGACTCAACAAAACCAATCTTAAATCATATTTATTGCCCAAAGGTAGCAATAAATTATGAACCAGGAAGAAGAAAAGTACTTTTATTGTGTCTTGTAATGTACAGTGCAGCATGCAGAGATGCATGGCTGTATCTATTGTTTCCATAATGAGGAGATAATGCCAAAGCTCTGCACATCACTTTTCAGACCTCAGACTTATAAATGGACTTAAGCACCACTCATACAGCTACGCCCACAGGGTGGAGTTTCCCCAAAACAGTCTGTCTGGAGGTGGAATTCTAGTACTTTTCCTTTTTGCGCAATGTCCATTCTCAGTCCATAACCACTGCCTGACAATTTCTTGTAACCACAATTTTTCACAATATAGGCCTCCTCCTCTGTGATAACTTACATAAACACATACATACAAAAAGAGCTTCAGAATATATTGTATTATTGTGTTAACCTGCTTGTTCATTTTTTATGTCTTGGCATTCAAAATGTAGCCAGCCATTAATGCTCTGCTCTATCTGATTGGAGATCAGTGCACTGAAGGACCTCTGGGGGATGTTATTGATCAATGTGACTAGAAATCGTTATTCCTTGTGGGGGGAACTTTAGGTACCAACAACAGGCTAAAATATTCCATTATGAAATTCACATTTTAGTTTTTCTTATGCATAAGGAAATGAAATCTTAGAGATTTGAGGGAAATGTTTGTTCTAACTAAATGGGCTAGAAAATCCAGTTTCCACAATAAAACGGATACATTCAAATTGTGGACTGTACTCAGGTCATTTTGGTAGAACTGAGTTAAAAATGTACAAGTTCCCCCCACCTTTTCCTAACTTTTGAACTCCCCATATAAATACAGCCGATTTGGACTGTAGTCAATCCAATCCAACCCTAAAAATTACATTCCCATATAACAAAATTGCATTCTCAATAACATTTCAAGGGAAAACGGGATTACAGTTCCAGTTTTAAACACTTGTGAAACTGTCCCGGTATAGGCACCAAAACCGCTTAGTTAGGTTTAGTAAAATAATCATGATTTGGGTTTAAATAAGTATGTTTGTTACATAACTTCAGTTAAGTCAAGTATTTGTCATATGTAATAAAAGTTAAGTTACATAGGTTATTAAATACATAAGTCAAAATAAATCAAAAAGGACTTTTGGTTTCACACCAGACACAAACAGCTGTGTGCTGGATGCAAGTCGGTTTTTTCAGTCTTTTCCATGACAACCTTCTCTTTGATTGGAAACACATTTGTGAAAGTTAAGGACAAAAGAAAAAAGCAAAGGAAATGTAATCCTGGAAAAATGAATTCCCTCTAAAATGTACTCAGCAATGCAGTTTGGTTGTAGGGGAACAAACAACCCCAATTCCAAAAAAGTTGGGACACTGTGTAAAACATAAATAAAACCACAATGTATTAGATTCGTATTGAGTGTATGTATTTACAAAAAACTCAATTTGACCATTAGATATCTTGTCTTTGCACCGTTTTCATTCATATTCAGTTGCAAATCATTACGTCTGTATTTACTACCTTTTTTGGAATCGTGATTGTAATTTTTAGGAGACCCGGCTGGTCAATCAGGTGTGCTTTTACCACATAAAAAAACATCTCTAGCTTTAATTCCAGCTGTCACATGACATGCCTAATGTGTGAGTTTTCTCATTAAACATTTTTTTAAATTCTGCTCTTTACATTTGATAGGCTGCATCAGCCACTGCAGTGCTAATGCTAGACAGAAGCTGCTTGGATGCATAATGGGGACTCATGAGAGCTGCAACTGTAGAGTGACGGTTGATCCGTGAACCCGATATTTGTTTCAATGTACAAATGTAAATGTATTTTATATTTTTATTGCCACCCTGTTACCTCTTTAAAGATATTCCCATCACACGTCTTTTGGTATAAGTAAGCGGTTTGTATCCACAGTACATAGCTTTGACACAAAAATTGTGATGTTAAAAAGTTTCTTTATATACATTTGAAACACTGATTTACTTTTACGTGCGTATATATTCACACTCAGTAGTTACTCACCTTCTGATTTGGTTTGAATAATTTATTCACCTTAAAGCCTAACCTCAAAAGTATTCCGCGTTTTCCAGAACAACTGCATTTGCAAAACGTCTCCTCATTGTATGTGAGCTGTGTAGCTTATCATCCTCCTCTCTAGCTCAGTGTTTGCGTGCATGTACGTTTCTCTGTGCATGCCTGATTTTTTGTGTGTGTTTGTGCAGAGACAGAGAACAAAGAGGGCCAGTACAAAATGCCACTTGAGTATTTGTGCAATATGATGAGGTAAACTCTTATGTAATGTCTATATGTATTTTTTTTATCATGTTTTTTTGTAATTGTTGTATGATATTCTTACTTTGTTCTTAACATGCTTTTTTTTTTCTTTTACATATTTGGAGAAGTGGGACAATTCCTAATCGAGGCACTTAATCAAATGTATAAGATTTGTATTTTATTGTAATCTTTGTTTTTTTATTCTCTTATAGATTCGGTTACACTGTAGTCACAGACGTGTCGCATCACATGTCAGACACCGTACATTTGGTTCGTTTTTCGTTTTACCCCTGTTTGTTTTCATGCTCTAACCCTAAGATTCCCCTGCTGTCCAAAAACACGGCATATCTCTGCTGATACTGACATCCTGACATTGTATTGTGCTCATTGTGCTATCTTCAGTGGGTGTGATGGGGAAGCACATTCCAAAAAACAGAATTTCTCACCACAGAGAATCATCCCAGCACTCACAAACTTAAAACAGCTAAAAAATGCGACAGTTAGTGAGAACTTTTGCATTTAATTTTAGGGTTTTGTATTTCTCAAGTGTCAGGTATTCTATACCTGCGTTAAAAGCAGCCGCTGTGACTGACAGAATCTGTCCGAGCACTGACAATAAAATCAGACAGCCTGCCAGTTAATTCACTTGTTAACCCTGCAGATCCATTCGTTACCTCTCTGACAACAGCTTCCTCCTCCACAGACACTCACAGTTAACGAAATATCCGTGTGTCAGTGTGCGCACATTCACAGTATATGTACTGTGTGTGCATCTGTGTGTAGGTGTGCAATAAAAACTACATTTATGTGAGAGGATCCTTCCTCCAGTCTCTTAACAACGTCCAAATCCTGAATTCTTACCAAAGAATCTGAAGCCTTAACAATGCGTCAGAATGTCTGCTTTGATTTTTCTGAGTATAAAATTCAGTGTTACTTTCCTACCATTTAAAATGGGTCCATTTCTCGAGGCAGTACTCACCAAATGTCATGTTATTCTATGTTGTCTCTGAAGAAATATATGTTTTGTCTGAAATTATCTTAATAAAGTGATTATGACAAACGTTCTTTGTGTTTTGTGGTGTCTTTCTTACAGACAGAGCATTATGTACTGTTGGAAAACACAAACTCTCAGGACATCCCGGATCCCCCAGGACAAGTAATATCACAGAGTAATAATACAGCACACTTGGCAGGGCACTCACAGAATAAAGAGCCAGAAACACTACACACTCTCAAACACATTATTAACAGTGACAAAGGAACAATGCAGGATATTCTGTGTTTAGACTGCATTTTAATTGAAATATTATAGGACATGCTGTATGTAGGCAGTGAAGATGTCCAGTTATTTGACTGGTGTTGCCTGCTAACAATTGTTGTGACATTTTCACACGATGACTTGTCGCATCTCCAGTAGGTGTGAGCTTCCTCTGTTCTGTTCCTGCTTTGATCACTTCCATCTAGCGCTAGCACTGTAAAGTGACTTCTCATAAAATTAACAGCAAAAAGAAGTTACTTCCAACCCAAAGTAGTGGACACAGCTTGTTTGGCATGATGACTAATGTCAGGGGATCACACAGTTTGAAAACAAAACTGACATGTTATGGCTCAGTGTGCAGCCCACACTACAGGAGACGAGTTTTAAAACTTGTACGGAAAAAAGAGATTTTAAGATATTGATATCAAGAGCTCCAAAAGAATCATTACATTGTTTCTTTCACACAGTATCAACTTTTTGGGTTTCATCATTGGGAGAATCATTCAGATCTGTTACACAAGTGGAAGTAGCTGGATTGGGAACCATTCAAATCTACATGTTTTATTTTCATGAGATGCTCAGATCCAGAGAGCAGTTTGGGGAATTTAGACACACACAATGTAAGTTATTCCTTCATTTTGCTTTCCGGGGCCTGGCTGGCTGCCTCCTTTATATTGGCCACGCAGGTATTCATGACAGCGTGATGCGTCACGCTTGAAAAGCCGTCATGGCGCAGTGCAAGCCTTTGGAAAATGATGGGTATCAGAATGCAGAGGTGCTGTTGTCGTGTTGGCCTGGTGACATCAGGCTAAAAAGTACCAAAAGCACAATCTAAAATGTATTTTGTAACAAGGAAAGTCTTGCTTAAGTAAAACATAAATATCACAATACAAATATAAAATAATTATTAAGCACTTGTGTGCCTGTAAGCATTTTATTATAATGTATATATATGATCTTTTTTTAAACCCTAATAGTCATGCATTGATGTGTAAGCTTTTTATTTTGAAGGTGATTGAGGTGATTATATACAACAGTGTCGTCTGCAAAGTAACTACGGCTGTTGAAATAATACAAAATTTAACCTTGTGTGTTGTGAAATAAAGGTATACAGTTATATAAAATAATAAATACTACACAGTAAATGTACATTTTACCACTAAGTAATAAGAAGGTATTTTTTCACTTATCTATTTTTTTATTTCTCAAAGATTCGTTTTTTAAATTAAATGCTACTCCTGCTCTTTCATCTGATGTTGTGCATTAATTTAAACCACATAATGGAGAAAATTGTATCTTTGTGTCGGATGATTACATTCATCTGATTCACCTTATGACTGACCTCAAACACAATGAGCTTAAAGAATTAATAACATTGCACTGTAATGGTGTTATGAGTCATATATAACCTTTATTGTTGGGCAAAATGATGAAAATAATGGTGTTTTCTTCCATCTATGGCCTTTACAGAGGTTTCAAGTCTTCTTTCTTATATACAAATTCAATCTTGTTTTCAGGACTGGAGCCAAGGCACACAATACATGTTTATGGGCTGCCGTCATCTCCAAATATGACCCTGGAACCATTTGGCCTTGCACAGGATACATTATGTGACGTGTGTGCCTGTGTGTGTGTGCCGCTATGTGTGTGTGCTTGCTCGCTTGCCAATTCAGGTTGTTTACGTCTCAGGACAAATCTGTTCTTTTCTGCAAAATTGTGCCTGCTGAAATGTGTTTGTTATCTGTGCATAAAGCGTGCAACAATGACCTCAGGGCAAAGCCAGTCTTCACAGCTCTGTTCTATAAAAATTAAGGTGTGAATCTGCACAAAAAAAGGATTTTCCCTTTCTTTGATGCCATTGTACAGTTTGTGGCTTTATATGTGAATATAGAAAAAGATGTCAGCATTGCATAGAGCTGTAAGCTCGAAGGATATTTGCCTTCTGTCTTTGCAAATTAAATGTAAAAGATTTATTTTCAGGAAAAAGGGGAAAATGCTGTTATTCTGCCAAGAAGTCGCCTATTTGTCACAGTGTTACTGGGCTCTCATGGACAGTAACACTAATAGTGAAAACATCCAAAACGTATTTAGGTGTTTATTTCACGACACTTTGTCTATATGTATCTGTGGATTTTATTTTATTAGATAATGCCTTAATTCTTTACTTAACAATAACATTTCAGAAAACATAAAAAATAGAAAATACAAATACAATACAAAAAAAATATTTTCTTAATGTGAACAATTTTTATAAGCACTTAGAGCTATGAGTTAACCAACAGTAAATTCAGTGAATACATTTCAGTAACTGTAACTGTTGTTATTCGCTAATTGACTGTAAATCACTAAACAAGCTGCAATGTGAAAGTGTAAAATTCAAAGGAAAGCAACATTTTTGTCTTCAGGTGTATACGGTATATACTTTAACAAAACGTTGATAACATTAAGATTTTATTAGTTCTTTTGTATTGTGTTTTATTTTGTATGTAGTGTTGTATTCTAGTGTTAAATATGCAAATGAGGTGGCATGAATGAAATCTACAGGCACAGATAGATAAAGTGTAGTAAAATAAATGCCTAAATGTGTATTTCTTCTCACTGGTGTGGAAGGAAACATCTTATAGAAGCTAAATCCATAATTGACCTGTGCATTTTGTATCTTGCCTTAATGTTCTGGAGCTTTCTTATCATCCTTTTTTTTCAGAGGAGAATAGCTCTTTCATTTCCTCTTTGCATTGCACAATGTGGCAACAGCACACTCAAGTACACTTAGTTGAGTCACCATTCAATGTCAACCCATTCCATATTCAAAAACGTAAAAAAAAAATATGATACAGTATGCAAGAAGGATACAGGTATATAGGTGTCCATTTGTCTTCGGAACACTTTGTGAAGGGTAATATAGCCTTTAATTGCCAATCTTGTCGCTGGAGGATGAAAACAGACGTTTATTGACAGACTTTAGATAACTATGCTGCAATATATAAAATGGCCGCTACAGAGAAGTACACTGAGAGAAAGAGACAGACAAAGAAGAATCAGACAAAGAGACATGAGCACAGCTGGTGTGAAAAGAAAGATCTCTGGCAGGTGAATAGCAGCAAAACTGTATTGTTCTGTAACCTTTAATAACATAAATCTCATATATAAGAAGAAGGAACCCGATGCCTGATGGCTCTTTACACAACTTTACACTTTTTTTTCTCTAGTCTGGATTTCCCATTTAAAAATGTTTTAAAATTCTGATGTCATTAACTAACATCATCTTAATTGCCATTGGCATTTCCCTCAATTTAATTATTTAATCTCTTGACTGCCATAAATGAAAATCTCAGTCTTGCAACCCTCTGTGAAAAAAACTTTTTAAACTCAATTTTATAAAGTGCTTTACAGACATCAAGACAGAAAAAGTGAAAAAGACTGGAAAGAAATAAAAAGTGTGAATATCCAAATGGGACAAAATGTGAGTCTTAACATTTTCTGAGTCCAACAATGACCCTCATGGACAGTAAAGGTCAAGTGTTTAATTGCATGTCCCTGAGCGCTATGTAAGTACTCAACAAACTGCCAATTGTGTAGAGTTGACCTGCGCGTATAATGAAATTAAAAAGATAAACTATCCCCGTATAGCTTTCATTATAGTGTCAGATTTGCTTGTTATGCCGTATAATGAGTGGCTGCAGGGAAAAGTCCCATTACATTTAATTACCCTGATGAATGGGTTACCGCTGACCACCACCAGATGGTGCTATATTTTTTAATTTTCTCTGAATCCACAGATTGTATAACCTATGAACAGAAGAAGACAATGCACCTCATTGTAAGGCAAATGCATATTTAAAACAGCTGAATGAAATGAAAACATTGCATTTTTACATCATGCATCATCTATTATTTAAAAATACATTTTAACCACCATGGATATTATCTGCTTTTGAATGAGCATTTCTATTTTTACACAGTGTTTGAGGTTCACATTATTTATATTTGACGACCTTTCTTAGAATCAGGTTAACAAATCTGTGACTGATCCTGACATGAAGCCTATAAAGCCTCCAGGGCATGTTGAATTCAGGAAGCTACATGAGAGCACAACTGAAGCTCCTCGGAGTAAGCCGCCTCTCCCTCAGACTTTCACACCCCGAGGCGATGTGCTGCACACAAGGTTGTTTACAGACACCGACACTGTGTACAGGCTCAGCCTCTCTCCCCGTCTCTCACCCACACGCAGACATTCACTCTCTCACAAGCAACCATATACTTGCCCACACCTCACTGAGCATGGACCAGGGTAATCCTCTAACTTATAGGCAGTGCTGTGTGCTCCAAGCAAATCCCATTCCTTCAAAATGCAGACACCTCTGGAGCTGTGGCCCAAACACCTCAGAGGTGATAGAACATAGCTTTGTCTTCTTTTATGTCTGCTCCCCGCGCTCCACTCCTCACTCTCCTACATACAAATAACTATCCAACGTGTAGCCTTTAATAGAAATGTCCGGTCCACAATAAGTTATTATCATTATAATTGTTTCTTATTGGAAAACATTTCTGGCACACTGGATATATGACTGTTCACTGCAATGCAGCAACAACACATAAGACCCTCTATATAATCACATTAATATAATTATATATAATAATAACAATAACAATGTAATTGATTAGGGGTGTTGTGATATACAAGTATTGACATAATTATTGACATTTTTTTTTTTACATTTTAAAATAAAATACTGATATTATGTGCATAGTATACTTATATCATGTTAATAATCCAGCACATTTATTTCTATCTTTAATGTATTAGTTCATGTGGTTGCTTTTTCGCTTTATATTGGTGCTTTTGTATCATTATGGTAACAGATTATGGTTATGGTTGTCCACCTGCACACATTTTATTTATTTATTTTTTTACCAAAAAACACAACTAATGAATGGAATTTGGCTGATACCATTATACCATTTCCTTTTTTTTATTTGAGCATTTTATGAATTCATCTTGAAAAAAAAAGATATAGAGATATAGTATAAAACATAACGTTTTTTGCAATCATATTGTCATTGTGATTTATTTTGGCCATGACCATAATTACAGACGATATTGTAGATATTATAGATTAAGAAAAGTCAATTTTATGAGCAGCAGATGGATGGTTTTCTTGCCTGTTTCCATTTAAAAATTTGAGACTAACAAAAGCTACAGTTTTGGTATTTTGGAAAAGTATACTTCCACCTTCTACCTCTGCTATATAAAAGTGTTGCTCGAGTTTTAACTTTTCTCTTCTTTTATGCACCTTGGAAGCTGCTGAAGTTGTGCCTAAAACTTTCACTCTGCTTCTTAACTGATACCTTGTGTCAGTCTAGAGGTAGGAGTTTTTTTTAAAAATACATATTTTATATTTACAAAAATTGGTGGTTGTGATTTGTGAAAGGATAATGTGTTATATGCATGGGCATACGAGGGCACCAGATCCCACATCTGCCATGAAGGTAAGCAAGGTGAGCACTGCTGTTCCACAACCCCGCCACACCCGCCTCTTGGTTTTCAATGTTTTACAAGAGTAATGTCTTTCCTCTAAAAATCGACGATTGGAGTTAGACGGAACATTTTCTCCTTGAGCTTCGTTCCTGGCGTTCCAGCTGATGTGTAATTGGCTACGGCTAAATGCTTTACAGGTATTGGTTTTGTTTTCTCTTCTGGGTTGGCTCTTTGCTTACTGCCACAACAGATTATAGTTTTTTCATCCTGTTTTCTCTCCTTTAATTGCTAATGCTGGTCTCTCAGAGAGAACCTTTCATGTTTAGCACTTTCGCTGAAAATGGGCTGAGCACAGTACCAGACTTATGCCTCATTTCCACTGCATGGTATGGCTCAGCTCAGCTCTTTTTTTTGTGGTAATGGGTGCTTTTCTCAATTTCATTTTTTACTGGAGTTAGTACACTTTCAATGTAGGCGGGAATCTCAGCAGATTGCCGTACTGACTCCATGTAAAGCTGCTATCATCTTCAATTGGACACTCATGCATCCTTTCATCTGCAATGTGTCTGCACTTCCTCAATGTACGACCTAGTGTAGTATAGTACTATAGTATATTTTTGGGGTCGAGTCAAGAAAAAAACTGTGGTCACTATTGATGGTGGTTTGGCTGTTTAAAAATAGAGGATTTGTGCAGCATGTCCAGTGTTGCACCAGTGACAATATTCTTTTACCAGTCAGTAGCCTGCAGCAGTTGAACTCTCACTTTTCCGACTTTGCTTGGAATTTTAACTAAGTTGGTACCAAAAACTGCCAGGTACCATCCATAACTTTTGTCAATGGAAACCTACAAAAGAGCGAGTCGAGTTCAGTAGTGCAGAACTGGGAATGAAACTCAACAATCAGCCCATCTTTCTCCAGAATCACATACTTCACCTTTAAGCAAACCCTTGACACTGCATTGTGTGTTGTTGTGGGAGGAATGATGGATGGTCAGCTCAGACTTGGCACACTCAGGTATATCTCTCATGAACTGGCCAAGTTATACAGCCAGAACATAACAAATACAGTAACATGAAAAAATGTGGGAACAGAATATACTGGCCAGTCAAACAGTTGGATGGTCGGCTCAGACAGTGCACACTGTAAAATATCAAGTTATTTCAGCCCAGTGGCGAGTTAGTGCCCTATTTAATATTATGTGGTCAAATGAACTCAGTAAAATGCATTACATCCACTGAATACACTTCTCAAAGCATTTCAATAAGTCACAACACACGTACCTGGATGTCCACACAGGGGATACATTTACTGTCAGGAGCTGCAGGTGCAACAACTTAGATAAGACTTCAAAAAACATCACACAAACACCAAAATGCAAATAGAAAAAGAAGGTGAAAAAAATCTAATTAAGTCATGTCTTCTATGCACCAAGGTGGAGAGCATACTGTAAGGAATAGCTAAACAAGCTGCAAAAACATTGACATTCATATATTTATCACTTGATATATAAGAAACATTTGTTTATTTACACCCAGGAGTTACAGAGGAACATTTAATTCTATTTGTAAATGTGCAAATTAGCTGCTAAATTAGTGTGACCCCAAACTGTGACACAGTGTTCACAAGTTCATGCATGTGTGCATGTATGTGCCTATGCACACACCATAGGTGTTTTTAATGAACACATGGTAAACATCTATGCCAATGCTACAAACAAGGACAGTATTGAAATTATTAGAGGTGTCATGATTCTTTAAAACCAATAATTTAGGCTTTCAAATTTAATGTCACAACTCGATTATTATTTTTTCAGCACTGACTAGACTATCCAGACTTGTGGTATGAAGTGTGATTTAACTGCCATATATTTTGGGACTTTATTTTAAGAGCGAGCAATATGTTATGCAACATAAAAGAGCCACTAGATGGCAATTACTAGATACTTTACAACAACTTCTTGAGTTTCTCAGAGTTTACGAGGTGCACCTGAATGCACCATGAAGTCCGCACCTGTACCGTTTATTGTTTACATACGTCACGGGAAAGGTTGCGTGTTACCACACAGTTGACTTCATCTCGAGCTGCAACCTACAGGTAAGCTACAGGGGTCATATTTCAAGTGTTTTTGATTTTCTTCCAGAAGAAATAAGCGTTTTTCATATATATGTCTGGACTCGAGACGCCCACCTTGAAACCTCTGGTCTCAGTGCGTTAAATGCGACACTATATTAGCCAGTTGCTAACTTTGCCTTTTGATGCTGAGCAGGTACACAGCAGGTTGTCAAAGCTTCCTTGCTAAAAACGGCTGCATGGCCTGTGCATGTTTTTCCCATAACACAAATATAAATGTGTATTTAGTTTTTAATTGAGGGTATGTTCCAGGTCTTACCACTTGCTAATGATGTTTAGAGGCTAGGCATTCCAGCCTTGGCACACTACCAATGCTTAATTAGGTGAAGACATTTTGTTTTAGACAAACAGTCTTGTGTCTTGTTTGTCTTTGGATGAAATACTGAGAGATTATATCATCTTCTCACTCATCCTTCAATCCTCCTTTTCTTGATCAGTATAGGGTGCTGAGGAATGCATACTCCCATGCTGTTGGGCGTTTGATCTTCTATCAACTATGTCAAGTCGTCAAGGAGATTTTCAGGATTTGATGTTTTCTTTGAACTTGTCTGGCAGTCTTAAATCTTTTTCTTAGCAATGGAATTTAGCTTTTTTTTTTTGTCGAAGACCAGAATCCTTATTGACCTCGTCTGGCATTACTGTTTTTCCTTGCCGGGTGATGATGTTATTGCATCACCTTTCAATCTCTCGAAACTGAGTGTGTGCCAATGCTTTTGTGGTGCTGGAACAGCCAGTGTTAGTTATAGTTAAAATGTGATTGATAAATTTCTTCTGTGAAGGCAACCTAGCCCGACAGTGGCAGATATGGAAATAAGTGGAAAGGAAAGCACAAATGTAAATTAGTGTAAGCAGTAAGTGTGGCTCTAGATAAACCCCTGACTGGCTGTAAAGACAAGTGCCTCCGTGCACAGAATGCTGAGCACAGCGAGCCCCTTGTAAACAAAGCTTCTGCTATTTAGTTTCAGTTGGCTTAATTAGAATGAATGAGGGGGGCTTGTGCAAAGAGGACAGTTTTTGTGGGTGGAGGGAGAGAGGAATTGGCTATGGTGGAAGGAAAGCTGGACTGAGAGATAAAGTTACTAGCGGGTGGCACGGACCAATTGGACAATGACAAACAAAGCCTCGAGCCAAAAGCGCAGCCGTAATGAATTTAGGGGAACAACATACATGTTAATGTGCGTTCAAATTGAATTATCCTGATTGTATTCCCTGTTTTATCTATACATCAAAGACGTAGTATGAGTGTGTGTGTTTTAGAGAGAGAGAGATGATGGTTTTATGTGTGTTGTGAGGGTGCATTTGCAGTTGAATTGTTTTCCCAGATAGTTAGCTTTTAAGTCCTACTGAGGCACTTCAACAGCAAGGGGAACAGATTGTTGGTCATAATAATATTTAATATCAGTGTATTGGAGATTACATTATAAAATGACCCAGAAAAGGGAATTTTCAGGCAGTGAAATCTCTACATTTTCCTGCTAAAAGCAACGTAATTCAATTAATCTTGCACTCTGAGCTATACATTTTTAAAATTGACTGCATTACTGTTCAAAATGTGTATTTTGTATCACATGACATCGGTGTTGTAGCTTCCAGATTTTCTTGGGTTCTGAGCAATCCATGACATAGTTGCGTGCAATGCAAGAGTTTAGTCATCATTTGCGAACAGCTAGCTATTTGGGATCAGGCTATTTACAGGAACAAAAGTTCATTACGAATCTTGCATCACCGGCGATTTAAATCTTTGAGTTGCTACAATATAACTTCTCCAGTTTCCTTTTTCTCATCCATTATTGAATGTACAGAAGTGAGAAACTGAGAGATAGCTGTACCCAGCATGCAACCTGGCAGTGTTACAGTTAATAGGGTTAATAGGGCACTCAGACTCTGCCAAGACATGCCCTTTGTCCGACTTGAGGAGGCCTTCTTTTGAATAATTCAACGCGGGAACTAATTTTCCAGATTATTCCAACACCATTCGAATGCAGCACAATTGCCCTATATAACAATGTTAATAATTGTAGAAATTAATAATATCTGGACCATGATTTGATGATATACTGCGAAATGTAATGGGTACTTCCTGGGCCCATGCAACACCTTTTGACCAGGTGTTATGATAATGGGGCCAGTAGTTATTCCACAATCCCACTGACAGATAGACAGACAGACAGACCTCACTAGAATCATAACCTATTGGCGAAGGTGAAGAATAAATCTCAGTTTGCACTCGGCACTGCACTTCCTTAGGTTCTTAGTAATACACCTGCTAAGTGAGGAGTTGATTGAATGAATGGTCGTCAAGAAAATGGAAAGATAGACATAAATAAAGACAGACAGAGAGACAGAGGCTCCTCCATTGTGTTTCATCGTCTGGGTGTGTTTTGGGTAGGTTATAAAGTGAGTGTAAAATGTCATCAGCACAGCTCCAAATCTGTGTGATGCTGCCCAAGTACAAGCCAACGTAATGGGATTTATTCATAGATAATGCAAGTAGAAACAGAGCAAATGATGCATTACAGCGTGTGCTTTTCTTTTTCTTTTTTTTTTTACTCCTAAAGGCAGAGTTATTGTTCAGGGTAATGATTCTTCATCTGATGCCTTAAGTGTGTTCGAGTTGAATAACTTTTATATGAAAGCGACTGTCAAAACATAACCTTCATTTGTGGCATTGTCATTAAACATGACTAGAGGTTTCTTATATCTACCAGGGTTTCTGTTCATTTATGCTCATTCTTTTTAAAACCTTTGGATTGAATCAATCTAAAATACTGAGGCATTATATTCTCTCACAAACCTTCGACATAGGTGGGCTGTCAACAACCGTGTGGGAGCTGTAGTAGCAGAAATAATGCGTCACATATAAGATTAAGGAATGCATCAGTTCCATGTCCGCCCACAGACATGACATATCGAGTGTGAGGGGTCGTGTCCACATGGAGAAGGTGATAATGACCAATGTTTGGGACAAAAATGGAGACTGGAACCCAATCAGATATATGTCACACTGAGTCTCGTCATAGAGAACTGCATGATGGAGTGTTGTTAAATCCAAATGATTAAAACAAAACCAACAAGCAGAAATGTGAAGTTGTTGGAGGCTAGAGGGCAGAAAAATCTGATAAACACAAACCTTCGACGTTTGACATTAATGAATACAGTTAATCTACATTTTGTTAGAATTGCATGAGGCACTGAACAACGGTAATTTATCAACATGTCCTGTCTCAGGTTGCATTCTCTCCTCGGTAAGTCTGCTATATAAACAACAATAACACAGAGGTTACTGTGTGATGTGTTCAAACGCGAACAAGTCGCCCATATTGACTTTGTGTCACCCTACCACTTGGCCTTTTGTTTTGGTGGGGATGGCCTGTCACTGAGATGGCAGTAGAAGGAGGGAAGATTTCTCTGAGGAAAGACGGCAAGGGAAAGGTCATGGTGAATAAAAGCCTTTTAATCTGAGTACCTTGTGTCGTGTGCCTGGGGAATATCAAAGTCATCCCATTTCTAGTGAGGTCAGACCAGGGCAGCCTTGCTGTTTGCCCGCTGCTCTCTTCTGTGTTTGTGATGCCTAAATACCCGGTGATGGAGAGCTTTAAGAAAAGGTTAGACGCAGCATGGTTTTCTGCCTCACTGTCTCCCTGCCGATGTCTGTTTCTCTCTCCATGTGTTCATGTATGCTTGTGTAAAGCTCACTGCATAGAGATAAGATATGCAATGTGGCTGCGTTTGGAGCTTAAAGCGTTGTGATGTTACCAAATAGAAGAAGGACTAGATGCTGTATTTGCTTGTCATTTTGTTTGCAGCCATTGAATAACTGGAGCAAGATTCTGTTGCTTTGCCTGATTCAGACTGAGATGCATCACAAAAGCAATTACATTTCTGCTGGGTTTTTCTATAAGTTTGGAAATATATTCTAGATTTAAATTTTTGCAACCATTCTGATTTCGACACATGTAGGCTACGCTTTTGTTATACAGCATGCTGTGAGTGTTTGCCTGACCGAGATAGATAGTAAAGCTTTAATTTGATGTCAGCGGTGTTGTCAGCTTGGCAAAATGTCCGGGCCTTTATTTAGGAACTCTTGCAGTCTAGGGGATGGCTTGCCAGTCCATTAGGTGTGAAGTGGAATCACGTTTTCCACAACACTGGCCCCGAGCATCCATCATGTCACACATTCACAACTATTCAACTCCACCACAGTGCTCTCTGACTGCTTTTAAAGGAGCACTCTGTGATCCAAACATAAACAAAGGTTTAGACCCCACTAAGAATCAAAACACAACAATGGAAAAAGCAATCACTTTAAAACTGCCTGACAGCCATAGAAGAACAAACACATCAGATCAGGACTCGGGTCAGGATGGTGTAAGAAACACAGGTTTGAGGATAAAATCTACAAAGCTTAGGCAAAGAGAATATGTGAAACATGAGAAAACCCCTCACTGCACAGGAGAAGGGGACTCCAGCTGTTATAAAACCGGAATATTGTATTTTCTCGTGCATAAAGACACATTTATAAGGGTAATTCTGCTATCACACTCATCAATGATACAGGCTTACTGCTGCAGCTTGTGAGGTTTATGGTGTATCTTTTAGCAGTTTATAGATGTGTGAATAATTTGTTGACTTAGAACACAGTGGTCACAGGGAAACCTGCAGATTATTGTGGCAGGCGTTAGACAGAGTTTGGTGAGTTTCTGATGTCAGAAGGAACCAGTAAGTCTCTTCAACTCCAGCAACGTTGAAGAGTCATCAGAGGAGACACTGAGCTGATATTATTTAATTTCCCTCCCAATTTAACTGACACCTAAAATCCTAAATTGGATGCGCACACACAGATGTTTTAGTTGAATCTCCCTGTACTCCATGGACTGAATCATCTTGTTCAGCAGACTGTGTGTAATAGTTATAAAAACTACATTTTCTAGAAAATTGCATCACCTTGTATTATGTTCTTCAGCTCACAAAACTGAGGGCACTTGTCGACAAAGCGGTAGCAAACAGATTTTATAAAGTGACCTGTGGCATGACACCACCATGATGTCACTGGTTGGTTTGTGCACTACTGTTTTTGAACCCTTGAGACTGGCATTTAGGCCATAATATTTTTTCGGAATTATAAGTGATCACGTTTGGATGAGAGGGAGAAGTTATCTGCTTGGTTATCAAGATGCATCTATAAATGAAAATTAACAACTGACTCCTGAGAGTGTCTTTTAGTACAACATCTTAATGGCACCATGATTTAAACATAATGCTGTGCTTAAGAAGACTTGAAAACTGAGCAACTGAGAAATTGTTTACTGAATTAAGAAGTCAAGTGGGAAATGTCATTCCCTTATTTACATCCATTCAATTGGGAAATATACGTCCATGCAAATGTAAGTAATGTGAAACCAGTAGCAAAATAATAATAGTTTGCCAGTGTATCCTGTTGATTAGCAACATGATGCTAATGCTAGTGCTAACTATGGATGTTGCTCTGTCACATTCTCACAGCCAAGCTAGAGCACGATAATAATGTGTTTATTGTAAATATATTATTTTTTTCTTATTTATTGCTGTGGTTATTGTTGGCAATCCAGCTACACAATTCAGTGAAACAATATTACTCATACATGCATTAAAGTGCCCCCTGGAGGCTGTTGCATTGCATGCAACTGTGCTCCTGTTGAACGTGTGGCGGATTTATGTCACCTGTAACAACGGGTGCTTAAACTGGGTTAATGTCATGATGACTAAAGGCAGTTTAGTTGAATTGCCAGTACCGAAGACATAATTAATATATGTTTATTTTTAATTTCACACAACCCCACACACACTCTCACATCCGTGCATAAATACTGAGTCACTGGAGTGTTTTTCTCCTTGACCTCCTGTGGTGATTAAATAGACTTGAGTGTCAGCATATTCCCTGTGACTGAGGAGGATTCAGTCGTAGTGTTAACCCACAACAACACTTGATTAGATGCAGTCTATAAAGTAAAATATAATTTTCAGTAATGTCTTTAGCTATACCTGCTGTCTCTCGAGAGTAAAAATCAAGGCGATAATGACAACTTTGAGCATCAGCCACTCACTACTTGACTGTTTCTGTCCATGGTGCTGAAGTGTAATCCTCTCTGTGCATTGCTCTCCATACTGTTAAACCCAGTCTGCTACTTGTGATACTACTATGATGCAGAATAAACATAGCAACTAACCCAGACACCTTTGCAATTCTTTATCAACACCTTAGAAACACCATATCAACTCCAAAGTAACCCCAGCAAAGGCATAAATGTCTCATTGTATACTACAAAAAACAGAATTATCATCATTTTAGTCTGGAAAGAGAACAAGGGAGCAATTTCCGATTTTATCATGATGTTGTGAATTTTAGTGAGCACTGATGGAGCCAAAACAGTGGTGAGGTGAGAGTTGGAGATGGGTGTCCAGATTGACATGAAGTTGATTATGTTATTGACTACATTTCTGCTAATATGAAGGATAATGGTGCGAGTACTTGGTTTATTACCACAATGGCAGAAATAAATGCAGAGTAAGAAAATCAGTGATAATTATATATTTCCACTGGTGATTTGTATGTTATCAGTTGTGCTTGTAAACAGTTTTCTGGACAACAAGATCTCCAGCCTAAATGACAGAATAGATTATATGTTAGGACACATTTGCACATATCACGGCTCTGGTATCTTGGCTCCTGGTACAGCAGTGTGTCCTAAAAATAGTTCACACCTAGGAGTTATAAAAGAAAGTTAAACAGTAAATAAATGTCCGTTAATACCGGAGGGGAAGTAGTTACGAGGGTGATGTGACTATCTGAAGTCACGTAAAAACGTGATTCATGTAAGTTACGTAAATAACTTAACGTTAAATATTGGAGCGCTGCATCCACTATTGCCTGTAATACAACCTATATTACCTTTTTTTTAAAGTGATACCAGTCTGTTCTTGAAAAATGCACACATAAGTTCATCTAACATTTGCTTTTTAAATAATTGTAATCATTTCTACCATTAAAAAGAATGTGAATTAATAATCTATGTTCATTTATAGTAACCACAGCATCCTGTAGTGGAGGAATACAAACAGCTTAACATCCTCCTGAGTTGTTCTAAATGAGAGAAGTCAGGGATGACGCGTAGGTCGGGACTAGTCAATGTCTGAGTGACTGTTTCACGACTATTCATCCTGACAACATACTCGGCTCCTCACGGGCTGCTTTCAGCCCTAGTCTGCATGCCAGATTGCTTTTGCAGAACACTAGTCTGACAAAGTATGTTGAGACACAAATCAAACAAAGCACTCAAAAAAAAGGAGTGGGAAAAAAAAGGAATGGTCCTGGCAACTTAACAAGAGTGTTACACGTCCCACTTGGTTTGCCACAACCACACTGGTTTTATGAAATCATCTGGACAGGCAACACCTGTTGCAACAGCTTCCCTGTCACTAGTTCCTCTCATCAGGTTTTCCGTTATCTCCTTTGCCATTTGGTATTTTTCAGAGCTGTTGGCGCCGGCCTTGCATCTTAAATTAGGATACTGTGGATGTCTCTTAAAAGGGGATTCAAACAAATTTCCACATGTGAAATGTGTAACAAATGTCTTTTTCACTTGTCTGACACATCCAGAGTCTTCAGATGTGAGCAGTTCTGGGCAAAAAAATATATCTCACAAAAGGGAAATCTCAATACACACACCAGCGCTGGATTATAAAAGAGAAGAATGGGGGTCTTTAATGAGATGGGGATGAGATGTCATTATATGGAGGTCAGCAAGATGTATTGACAAGAGCTAAGGCAGCAGAGAAACTCACTGTGGAAAGGCCATTTTTGCATCGGAGCATGTGTGTGATGTTGTGCGTGGCGTAAGATGGAAATGCTAGAGAAGAAAAGCAGCTTTTGGACATGAATGCCAATTTTAGGATCAATGAAGGCAGATTTTTGTATATATAAAAAAAATATGTTGGATGGGATGGAAGGTGGCCATGCTTCACCAGAGGAATGTGCATCTTGGACAGATTGACCTTTCTTGTTCGGTTCATGCAAGGCAATGGCAAGACATTCACAGAAATTCCATTATATTTTTATGTCCTTCCTCCCCTTTATAAGAAAATGCATTTGTCTTCCAGAACTCTGCAGCTGCACAGGAGTATTCGTGCAGAGGGCTGCTTTCTGAGTGAATAGTTTTTTTCTCCTGTACTGAATGGAATTATGTGACTTTAAATCCTACCTTTCTGTAGCTTTCAACAGTAGCAAGATATGTAGGAAGACGTATTGCTTGTTGATGTGCCAAGGCATTGATTGCCATGCTTGGCCTTGGTTTCCCGTCATATTAATGGACTAGCTTGTGAAGTAATTTAACGCAGAAATTACTTAGCATTTTTGCAGTGTAATTTCAAAGGTAAAAATGCAGAGTGGAGTTTGGTGCCTCTGAGGGATAAAAGATGGAGCAGAGCCTGACCAAGGCTTAAGGGGATGTGTCTGCCATGCTGGGCTTGATTAATGGCACCACAGGCCTGCTCATCAAGAGGTAATAAAATATGAGGGCATAAGTCAGGCTTCATTCTGGGGTTCTGGCAGGTGTGCAGGTCTCCAAGCACTAGGGTCTCCAAGGTAGCCCAAACCAGAAGCTCTATCTCCATCCTGTTTTTCTGATGCGTTCAACTCTCCCATACCAAACAATAGTGTCACATTGTAGAGTTTCTAGGTTGTGTCAGAATTTCAGCTGCTAGATGGCAGACAAGCCGGAAATTGAAGCTCCAAACTCAATCCTATGTCTTGAATTCCCAAGTATTAGAAAGTATCTCCCGACATCTTCTGCACAGTAACGGACCGGCCAAGAAATACGCTGTCACAGTACGTCATGTTAGAAGACGGCAAATCCTTAAAGACAGTTTTAAAAAATCCAGTCAGAGGAAATCTCTCTGTGGCCCCAAATACAGCTTCCTCCAAGAACTTGATAGCAGAGGATATGTGACTGAAAAATAGAGTGAAGAATGCCACCAGAGCTGTTTTTCAGCTGGAAGCTTTGGAAATCAAAAAACAGCTGAATCCCAAGTTGTCAATGAGATGGGCTACAGTCTCTCAGGCCTTTGTGTCTATTTACCAGTAAACAACTCAATTGATATAGTATGTGACTTTATCTTTTCTGGCCATTTGTTTTGTTTTTGTTGCTACTTCTTTCTAAGTTATAATGAGTCTTATAATGAACGTTGGCTTATACAGTATTTGCATTCTGTAAGCACTTCTTGTGCTGTATATGTTAGTCGACTTGGTTGCTGGTGGGTCCCAGCAAATATGTTAATTTGATGAATGCAGAGGGAATGATCCATAAACAAATAAGCAATACTGTTGACCACAGAAGAGGGCAGCTATAGGAGACTATGCTAATGGCCAATGAGACAGTGGCTGAATAATATAAGAAAGAAGACGATCCACCATTGACATTCCCTCTTAATAAAACACTCTCCATGTTTAACAGTGCTTTGTTGGGGGGCGTTTGCTGTACAAATGTGTTTGTCTTCGGCTCCTAATGAATCTCTAGGCAGGCTAGATGCTGCAAGGCATACTGCTGTTCCAGATGAAAGTGTGAAATATTGATGTGACCATCAGACACTACAAGTGTTACTGAATCCACCAAAATAGCACCACAGAACAATCTTAGAGACTTGGATAGCGAATGGAAGTTTTGTACACTTCACTTTGAGATAATTTGCTCAAGCCTATTTTCTCTTCTCAAAGCCTGAGCCTGAAACAGCAAACACTGCAACAATTCGCTCCACTGGTATCGAGTTGTGATTTCTATCAGAGGCCTTGGTTGTTGCCCCTTAACATATTGCAATTGCCACTATCTTAAAATAGATATCTCAGGTTTGGTCCTGAGATATTAAAGTGCAACTTTTTTCCTAATACTCTATTTACCTATGCATGCAAGATGCCCAGTGTTTTTGTAGGCATTATTACACAACTACAATATTACTGGAAATACAATGAATCATGTTTTAAATTTCCTGTTTCCAGAGGGCTTGCGATAGCAATAGTTGATACTGTGCTAGACAGATCTTCCTATAAGATACTGCTGCAACTGACTCCTTTTGCCAGTTTCTTCTTTATACGCCTCCCAGCTCCCGATACAAGAAGATATCTTTTCATGTTTCACAATTAAAAGACTCACATTGATTTCTTTTTCCGACTGTGACCCCTGAAATGTTTGTATAAATTCGCCGCCTTAATATAGTTGATACATATTGACATTTCTGGCCTTTTTGCAAATCCAAGTCAATTTGGATAATTGTTTGTGGCATATAAAAGTGTCAGTCATCTTGGTGAAGGTCAAAAGAAGTTGGCGTATGTCTGCCAGATTGTAAAGACCTCGCAGCAACAGTTTGAAATCCCTAGTATGTCAGCTGCATAAAAATGTAGGAAAATATGTTTGTGTCTGGGGTGAGTTTAAAAGGCAAAGTTGTGGAAGCATTCAATCAAACAAATGCAATAATCAGAGGCTGCAGCAATACAAATTATTAGATTTTATTGTATTATATCTTAGAGTTTTCAGGCAATAGTACATGCATTGTCCAATTATGCGCATAGCATACACTCACAGAAGTACAAAAAATGCAAAAGTATCAGGTGCTTGAAACCTGTGAAGATGGAGCAATTCAGGGACATAATTATTCCTGAATTACTGGAAAAACTGCCTTTCCAGACATTTGCATTGAAAACACATTCCTTCATGCAGTTTAGGCACCTTCTGGTCGAAAGACCTCAGAAGAGGAAAGCATATTGTAGATGAAGACAGCGCTGCAATGTGTTCAAAGGTTGTTACAGTATAAAATCACGACAGAGAGGGAGATTGATATGCTCTCTCTCATCCAATAGACTGTAATGGGGTGCTGTCAGAATGGCTTCATGTCAGGCTGTCACTCCAGGCTCCGCTCAATCAAACCGATGCATCTGTGCTTAAACAGGGCACGTTTTAGCCAGTAGAAGCCATTTACCAAGAGTTTAATGCGACAAATAAAAAAAAACTTTCTTACAGATGGCGACCTCATTTATCTTAATAGGCGATGAGTTACAAGTAATACAACACTCCCAACCCGAAAAATTTGTTCAATTCCAACGGCCATAATTAGTCTGCTCGCTTCAGCAAAACTCATTCTCAGATGTACTTTTTTGTTCTTTAGATTTACATTTTGCACCTAAGTGATCCCACATAACTTTCACTGAGAAATCATATTCTGAAGGGCATTGTGTGTGTGTGTGTGTGTGTGTGTGTGCTCCTAAGCAAATGTTTTATAATTGTTTCAGTTTTTTGAGATATTTAACTTGTTCCATTTTCCTCTCTTCTTTTGCTCCAATTAAAGTTTATGGAAGGCTAGAGTGTAACATCATCATAGGGAGAAGCTATGGTATTTAAGACTCGGAAAAAGAAAATTAAACTGCTCACAGTTTTCACGCTTCACACGCAAATTATACATCTAGATTTTCCCACCAGCCTCCTCTCTCTCAAAATATAAAACTTTTCTCTTACACATGGGAGTTACAATTTTGGAGCTTGAATGCTTAATTGGTGGGAAGAGGACTGTCAACTCTCATATATATTCTCATTTTAAATTAAAGATTCTCTCTTAATTTAAATACGATATAATTCAGCTGCTCTTGTTTTAGAATCCAGAGGTACAAGTTTTACTTCTTGGGGATGTAATGTCTAAATTGAAGGCTTTAATTTAACTTTAAAAAGACTATCCATCCCAGACAGGTGTATGGCTTTTGGCTAATTAGCCTTCTCCTCAGGAAAGTGTGTGCTTGTCCAGGTCAGTTTGCCTGGGAGGCATGTCAAGTCAGTGCGCAGGAGCTTCACTATAAATAGGACCCTGGTTGGTTATGAGTACAGCTTTTCTTTTGGTTGATAAAGATGCTTCTATATTGCCAAAGCGCTGCCCTGATAATTGAAGTTTGATGGAACTTACCGCTTTCAGAAGTCTATCCAGCTCACACAGGTGTCTGGCTAATTAGATCAGTCCTTAGACAACCTTAAGCTTGTCAGATAGACTGCCAAATGCTAAAACTCAGATGTTAGAACAGCTGTCTCCAAAGCTACAAGTGAGTTCAAATCCATCTCTGACCAACATTTGTGTTGGTTGTTAATGTTACTACTGTTCAGGTAATCTTTATCCTGACACTTTCCTTATGATTGGCAGTGGTTGAATGAGCTTTGTTCAGCTTTATGATCTGTAATACCCACTAGTGTTGCTGCCTCTATAAAAAAAATTTTTTTTTGGAGGGAGATAGCAGGAGCCTCAAGGAGACACCGTAGAAAAACCACTGTTGTAGTTCAAAAACCTTTGATACTTTGGAGATTTCTGCAAGAATTGCATGTTTTGAATTTTAGATTGGGCTTATTGTTTCCATAGCTTTCCAGTCATACCTGATTTTTGCAATTCCAAGACTCTTTAGGGAGTCTTTGTATTGCATGAGAAAAACAGCATTATATCTAGTTGCAAATGCTAGCTAATGTTCCTCAGTAGAGCAGGACAGCATTTAGCTGAAATGAACATCATTAATATTTACATTGTGCGCTGTCCATGACTAGATGCAAGCTTCCTTCTATGCATTGATACAGTTAGTGGGTGTTTGGTAGAAAGAAAACAGTTACTACATAAAAAAAACCCCCTGCTCTCAACAAGTTATGTGGATTATCTTCAATAACCAGGTCATGAATTCTGGAAAGAGGCAATGCTGTTGAGTTTCAAATGTATTTTTTCTTCTTCTTTCTTTTTGGTGCTTTCGGCACAAGCCATCTAGTTCCTATATTTGAAAGAAGGCACACTTCTCTTACACACTCCAGATTGATAAAGAGCACTACAGTTAAGAGGAAAAGTATTTCTTTTTGATTTGAGGGTGAACTGAGTGTTTGGTGGCAGCAGAAACAAGCTGTGGACACAACACTGGCATATCACCAGCTTTAATGTTGATGTCACAAACATATTAGGCAACATTTGCTTATTTGCACATTGAGGAGTTAAGAAGCATTGCAACATTATCATTAATTGAAAGCCTTGATTCTGACCATCTGATAAATATAAGTCTAACATTCACTCTCTCTTATCTTAGTTTTTTGGTCTCTACCAACTCCTCAGGAAAATATCTGGCTCCTTATCTTCCAAATGCTTCTCTATGTTCACCACATCGTCGCTAACTGTGTCCGTCTGCTGTTTGGTGCTCAGCAGGTAGTGCGTTGTTGGTTTTTATAGCTTTTTCTCTGAAAACAGCTGCCCGCTGAGGCTGAAAACAGTGCCATAAGAGTGAAACTGTAAAGCATACGAGACAGCTAAACAATGAGCCAAATCTCGCTCTAAAGCCCTGTAAAGCCGAGGGGACTTTGAGCGCCCTTTCACATTGTTCTCACATTGTCATTTGATACATTGTTATTAAAAAAATATCGATTATAGCCGCCTTAAGCTCATGATGTTCCGTCTCTAGACCTATCTGTCTGTATCTGCCAGCTGCCCCCAGCGAACATGAGGCAGGAAGGGATTTGCTTAAGAGCTGAAGCAGAATGTGCTAACTGCTGTGAAAATGAATGCAAACAATCCCCCAGTCGTAATGCATCTCAGTGCCTGCTTCGTGAAAGACCTCCTAAATGATGGAGCCTTTTAGTGAAATCAGATTTGCTCCTAATTGGATGACAGGCTCGGTGTGGACTCCCTCAGGACAGTGATGCACATACATGGGCAGGATGGAATAATAACAGCACATTAAAGTATATTGTCATGCCATGCAATAATATTACAACAAATGCAACCATTGTTAAAACTTGTCAGAGAAATGTTGATGCCATGCTGGGAAATTGAGGACCGAGTTTGTGGTGTTATCAAGCAAAAACACCACTAAGTGTCCTTCAATCAGTGGTGGTGTGGGTCTAATTGTCAGCACTGTTTTGCTTTGCCAGTGCAATATTCCTGTGTTTGGCACTTGACACATTACATAATTTTGTAGTGCATGCTCCCAACGATCCAGCAATATATGAGAAAAAAACAACAACTCTGGCCTTTTCATACATTCAATCTAGAGTGTGGGACTTAAACATAAATATGAACGTCTGTTACATTCAAGTCTGTGCCAAATAGTTCACACAATGTGTATTAAGTGTATTGCAGCCCCCAGGGAGAGCTCTTTATATTTCTTAGTATACTGACTAGTGGTGTTTGATGTGATATTCCCATATTGTTGCAGCAGATACAAGTTATTTGTACTACAACAACATTGTTATATAAATGAGCAGTGCAAGAAATGCCATCAACCAACCTTGCACACCCAATCTCAGTTCTTCACAGCTTACCTGCCTCTTCTGGCTTTCTTATGAGTCACACAGTATGATAATCAACCTATATTACCCAGTTACTTAACAGGCAGGAATGCTGGAGAGACTCATTTTTCCAAGAGACTTTTATTAGCCAATGAGGGTGGACTAGTATTAGTATTATTGTGTAAAAATACTTTCAGTACCTTTGGAAAATGTTATGTTAGCGTGACAAGTTATACTATGGTGGGACAGATTAGACTATGGTGGGCCGCCACAGTCTAGGTAATTAATGGTAAACACCAGAGACTATAGCCATTAAGAAACAGCTAGGACTATGGCAAAAACTAGGACGGACCAACGTTTTACATGCTAGCTTTAAAATTTCCTGAAATTAATCCATAGATTCACATAAAAGTATTTATATTAATCATAAACTACCTGCCCTTTGCCTCAAATGTATCTGTATTTGGGAGTTTTGTGTGTGAGCTGAGCTTTTGTGCCTCATATAGTCATAGCGCTTGTCATCTGACACCAACACATAAGGCAAGAAGCTTGCCACAGAGCGCTTTGTGTCTGTATGATACAAAATTGTGGTATATGATGAGGCTAAATTGATGTGTCTTTAAGGCGCTTCTGTGTTTCCCATTCAGCCTCAGATCCAGCAATGCAGGGTTCCATCAGGATTGTGAAAAGGCGTAGCTGTTTTTATGTGGCTTTACAATGAAGCCAATGTGAAATAATCAGAATATAACCATTTATTCCTGTGATTCACAGCTTGTTAACGTTGCTCCCTCTCTTCATTCACTGTCTACCTCGCTTGCTCCCTGGTACTCTCCCTCTCACTGGTTGGTTGGTTGAGGCAGCAACTTTAAATGCTGTTTGCTTTCAAACACAAGCTAATAATACTACATATTATACCTTTAGGTAACTTAGTATGGCCCTCAAACTTGTATATCAAAATAGCAGTTGTCTGACCTGAATTAAACCTGTCACACAATGCAAATTTGCACTCAACTTTATTAATCTCTTATTATGCGTATGCTTTTTTAATTAAAAAGTGTACTGCAACTGAGTGACTTCCAAAACATTACAAGTAAGGATATGAGAAATGCCTTTCACATTCCAGGCACATAGTCCTTTTTACAATGCAGACATTTGGACTCTGATAACAGGGAAAGCACAGCTGTAGCTAATAACATTAACAATGCTTCCATTTGGGCGTGTTAGTAAGCTGTGCCACTAAACAAACTCTGCACAATAGCATGGCCCTGAAACTGGAAAACCGAAATGGCATGAAACCCGTTGTTAATGTTACAGAATGATTACACCTGTGCCTGCCCTGCTATGGAAAACTCGTAATCTGTAACTAAAGCTGTTCATGATATCATTCAGAGAGACAAGACATCAAATAACCTTATTTTCCATTATTTTTTGGGATGAAATAGAGGTAGAAATGCACAAATCATGTCATGTAATAAGCAAAACAAAGATATCCTTTTTTTCAGTCAGAATTTGGAAAAACCTCTTAATCACCCTCAGCTCAGATGGACTCTGACTGAAATAGAAACCCTAATAGGAGCTTCTGCTCTCACTCAGAGCCCTAACCACTGGAACTCTTTAAAGGGTCTCTGTCTGAGGAATGTCCTGCTGGTTTCCCAGAAGGAGGATTTAGGCTATATAGCCTGTCAGGAGCTTCAAACAGGTGCAAAGACAGAAGCAGTACGGCTAGTGGCACCCATGATATCTCCTCTGAACACACAGCATAAGAAATTAAGAAAAGATGCTCTTGAGGGGAAATGCTTTGCTCTTCAGTGGGGCGCTGGGATGTTAGATAACAACTCACTTTTCACACAGGTACAAAAGAGATGAGCCATCGTTAAGACCTGTCACTAATTTGTTTTTGTCAGCAGAAAATAAAGGTGATGTGGGGATAGCTAACCCATTTGACTGTCTTCAAAGATGAAGGGTGAATTTATTCATTCTCCCTTAAGCACTGCTTAGGGATTCTAGGCAATATTTGATAATGGCATAGCTGGAGTGCTTGTCAGGATATGTAATCAATTCTGAGTTTTCATAGGGAAATGTTGACCCATATTTGTGCATAATTGTATGGCATAAAGCACAGAATGGAGTGTTTTGGAAAAGCATCTCTGCAGGGAGCGAGAAGCAAAAGGGAAGGAGACAATAAAGATTTAGAAGGAAACAAAAGCACAGATTCGCACAGTGAATTATAACATCAACAACCTGCTCTTTGCAGAAAGTAATGATGCACTTCAGAAAGACAAACATCCACCTTAAAGAACCCACCGTAACATGAAAAACGCTTTGAAAGTAACACTTATTTCCTTCCCTCCTTGCCTTGAGCCTGTTTGGCTTCCTAACATGGTTGACGGGGCAGAAGGAGAAGGAGGAGGAAGGGCATCTGACTGGGCGCTGTTGCAGTCCATCGACTGTTTTCTTCAGAGGGAAAGGTCAGAGGATACAGTACGGTGGGACACCTGCTGAAGGTAATCATTAATAAGCCTGCTGTCCTGTCAGCAGCCCCTGGCTTTACCAGATGTGTACTACTGAAAAGAGGGAAATGTGGCAGGAGTGTCCACACATCATTATGATCATGACTGGCTGTCCTACACGAAGCATACATGCAGCAATGCTGAAGTGTGATTTAGGACCCAGGAAACCAGACTGAATGTGCTAACAGGCATATTCAGCCTGCTGTTTGTTACATGTGTGACCTGTGTGACTGAGAAACTGGATGCCACAGAGCTTTTTCTCCACCCAGGCATGTGTCTAAATTAAAGGTTACCAAGACAACCCTCGCTCATATAGTAGACGACTCCCAAGGACAACTGTTAATGTTTGAAACCTGCTTCTGTTGCTGTTCTAACAGCATGACAGGCAGCTGCAGTGGCTTCAGCACTAACTACTAATTTGCTGCAGTTTATTATGTGTTCACAGTTTGTATTTCGGCAAATCTGAAAGACAAGTGGAAGAAACACTCAAATTATTAGCTATTTTACTCTACTGAAAATGGTGTTCACTTATGATTAGTGATGCTATAATTTATGTTTTTAACAGTTTATTGCTGCACACATTAAAGTATTTGTTGAGGATTACTAAATTATTTTTAAAACTTTATCTGAGTGGTTATTATAAAGTTG
Organism: Serranus cabrilla; assembly: GCA_903364295.1. Classification (NCBI taxonomy): domain Eukaryota; kingdom Metazoa; phylum Chordata; class Actinopteri; order Perciformes; family Serranidae; genus Serranus; species Serranus cabrilla. The sequence goes on from CAFUXE010000738.1 coordinate 309,996, forward strand.
ATTATGGCGGAAGTATGATTATATATATTAATGGTACACAAGAACTCTCAGGGGCCTATTAATAGATCATGTATATGTAAGACTTAATGGGGCCAAATGAATGTAATATGTCGTGTAAAGGGCGACACATAAACCTGCTAATGGTTCCTTGTTCCCAGCTGATGCTTTTAATGCACATTTATGTTAGAGTATGTGAGTTCTTGTGTTTGTCCTCCCCCGCCGCCACTCTGCAATATGGCGGTTATCACTGATCACACCTTCCCCACCCGCAGTGTTGTGCTGGAAGCGTTACAACCACCCGCCGGTTCCCCCTCAGGTTACACTTTTAGCTGCGTCCCCACTGCTGCCATTTTTAGGACCGCTTCAGGTGGCGTTAGCACCGTTAGCTGATGACCGTCACGTTGAGAGCCGTGTGTACAATCATCAGTTGCAGCTTTCTTATAGCATCTAAATAATGTTTACAGATAGTTTATAAATCAGCGATGAACCTTTAACAACCTTTTAATATATTTATTTTTTGATGGTGGTGTAGTGTGAAGCACTTTTGCCTCACAGAGGGTTTGTGTTCAAATCTCTCTTGCTGCTCTTCTGTGTGGAGTTTGCATGTTCTCCTTATATCCACATGGGTTCTCTCCGGCTTCCTCCGACAGTCCAAAAACATGCAGCTTAGATTTAATTGGTGACTCTAAATTGCCCATAGGAGTGAATGAGAGCGTTAATGTTTGTCTGTGTCTATTAGTCAGCCCTGTGATAGTCTAGTGACCCCCCCAGGCTGTACCCTTTCCCCTCATGACCCCCGTTTTGGATAAGCGGTTAAGGATAATATATGAATGAATGATCTGTCTGTCTATGTAATGTTTTGCAATCAATTTCTTAAAGGTTTACAAATCATTTGATAATAATAAACAAATACAACAACAATGAATTGTTAAAATGAATTATGGCATACTTATAATTAGATAAAAATTATGAGTCATCCTGTCATTGTTAACAATAGAATAACTGTTAACTAATCTAATTGTTGTTATAAAGACCCAAATTATTTTTTTCTATTTGATGAGGATATATTGGAAATGGAAATTGGCAGCAATAGATCCAGGATCCAGTTTCAGTCCTTGTGGCCTTGTCGAACCTATTTCCCCTGTCCTCCTGTCTCTGTCCACTATACTTCAATTGCAACTTCATGCAAATAAGTCTTCTGTCCTGCAGAGGAGAAAAGGTGGGAAACCAAATTGGATCGAATGTAATTCAGTTCACCAGGCAGGGAATGAATCGATAATGCTGAGGAATGGCTTTCGAAGGACTGAGTGCCCACCTTAGAGGTAAGAGGTTTCTCCTGTTTACAGCGCAACCTGGGCCTGCATGCTTATGTATTTTACGACAGGTTAATCAAGAATCACAGTAGCTACTACTTTATTCCCGACGTCTCTTCTTGTGATGTTCACCGCACTGCACTTGAGAAAATGTCCTGCCTGTTTGCATTCTCAAGTGTGATGGGACTGCTTGAATGGTTTTTCCATTGACTGTAGATTTGCATTCTCATCTTTGTGTAATGTATTCACGGAATATAGCTGAGCAGACAAATTGCAACGGTTTGTATTTACTCTCAGGCCCATCAAGCTACTTACAAGATACTGTGTTTATATACTTATATGCACAGATGCCTTATACAGTATCCTGCATGTGCACTCAAAATGAAACTTTGTTTTTTCTCTCAATTTCTTCACACACACACACACACACACATAATTACAACTGGCACAGAAACCACATCGCATACTGAATTGATTTGTCCTTTTTTAGTTTCCATTTTTTTTGCAATTTAATACTGACAAATAACTCGCAAGCACTTAATTTTCATATTACTGCATAATTAGCAATACATAATAATGCTGTTCTAATCATAATAGTATTTTAATTATAAGATGTAATTGTAATAATGCCATATTTATGGGGGCAAAAATGTAATTACCCATGTTGCAACAATCAAAGGCCTCACAATTGGATGAGGACACTAGTGATCTGGAGGGACCTTGGAGTTAAGTGATTGCTGGTTTTCAATGAGAAGAGCCAGAAGAAGTTGTTTGGGCACTTGATGTGAGTTAATTTTTATTGCAAGTATTCCAGCCGCCAAGTGAGAGGACATAAAGGCAAAGACACTGCTGAAAGGACTACATAAGAAGAGTTAGAGATCCCACAGTAGGAGGTGCACCGAGCACCCGAGGCGTGGAGTATTTTCACAATGCAGTATTAGTACTTTCACTGAAGTAAAGGATCTGAATAATTCTGCCACTTCCACAAGGGTCCTTTAAGCTGGTGGCTCGTGGTGTTCCAACACCTTAGAAAGACACTTTATGTTGTTTTTTCCTTTAATTTGTCACCCCTCCTTATGTTACGTAAGACTAGCGAAAATAGAAGTGTGTGAAAATCCCGCAAACGGCAACAGTTTCTGAGTACTTCAGCAGCCAAGTCTGCCGCTGGCATCATACCACCCAAATATGCTTAGACCACATGGCTTGTGTGATCTGATGTTTAGTTCAACAGTAACATCACCTATTCACTCTGAATAAAGCAGGTGTACTTAGTGAGGTGGCTGTGAGTGTGTCTTCAGGCTGGGTTTGTTTGCATAGTGTAAACTTTTGTGCAGACTCTATAGTTTGCCAGCTACCAGGCAAAGCTATGGAAAGCACGGATCCATTAGCAGACCATTAGCATTTTGTTTGAACAGTTCCTGGCTGTGTCTCTCTCTGCTTGATTTAGGAGGGCAGAGAGAGCAGAAGGGAGAAAGGCAGTCAAATAGACAGGGTGATGTACTGAGTGAGGGGAAAGATGGAAAGAGGGAGACACAGAAATTAGCTTTTCATCTCATGACAGCCGCATCTCAAAGAGAAAGAGAGTGGATGGTAAAGCCGAGGGAAAGGGAGAGCTGAAAGATGCAAAGTGAGAGTTACAAAGATGTGGAATATTGCTGGAGGGATCCAGAGAGAGAGAGAGGTAGTGAAGGTGGGCTGCAAAGAAGTGAAGGGAAGCAGGGCAGAGTGACAGAGGCAAAAAGACATCAAGGTATAGGAACAGAAGGAGAGGAAGGTAGCTACAACCTTATGCAGATTAAGAATGACTGGTGGAGGAGAGGTGTAATTAAAGTTCCATTAAGCGATATTAACATTAAATAAATGTCTCTGTAATTAAACTGTCTGTGTAATGTGGAAAGGTTGCTCGTGGGCGACTGCCAAACCTACAGAGAATCAACACATAGCAGCTTGTAGCTAATTGTTTAGGTTCTCCAGTCAGACTGTATAGTTGCTCCCCATTGGCTCTTATCGACCCTCTATATACTGTAAGCACCCATTTCCTGCAAACAAGCTCAGACAAGCTGGGTTTAAGCTACCTGCCCAGTGTAAAATGGCAGACAAAGAAAGCTAAACACCCAGGGATTTCTCTCATGAGTTGGTGGACCAAGCAGAGCTTAAAGTTGAGGGGGAAAGACTACAAAGGGATGTGGCTGTTTCTGCTGAATGTGTAATGTGTTTATTATTCCGAGCCGTATGACCTTGAAAAGTCTGAACTCTACCAGGGCTAAGTTGCTGTGACACCGTTTTGAAGTATTTCCCTTCTCTAGAGGTCAAAAATTCATATTAATACAACAGGCAAGGAAAAAAGATAAAGGATGGATAGTAGAAAGAACTAAAATATAAAAAGCAAAAATTAAAAAAGAATGTTTAAAGCAACATTATGTAGAATTGGTATTTTGTGTAAGTAGCCCCCCCTAGAGTTTTTAAATTAACATCTACTCTGTTATCATAAATATTAACAACTGTACACCTGCATTTGTTATGATTACATTAGTTATGATCACTAATTAGTCCCCATCTTTGCTAACAAAGCCAAACATCAAGCAAATACACCACCACAAGACATACAAAGCTAGTTAATATTACTAACTTGTCCACTAGTAAAAGGGCCAGCTAGATTTTTATTTTGCACAGCTCTTCCCATTAACTCTTGTCTGGCGGCCTCTTGTTGGTCGCTCTCTCCTTTACCATGTTCAGGGATCGAACCACCAACCTTCCGATCAGTGGGCGACTGCTCTACCAATTGAGCCACAGCTGTCTGTGTGACTTTTCTTTATTTTTACAACCTTCAATAGTCGTTGTGTTGGTCTCAACATTCGTTGACCACTCAATGTGCATTTGCAATAATGAGTTTATTGCAGTTTAACAAGTAAACCTGATTAACCTGCCAGTGAAGCCATGGACATCTCTAATGACACTTGAAAGCACTTAAGACAGACAAAAAGACAGATGTACTCAGTGACTCATGTCACCATACCCAAGCAGTGTTGTGTTGCCCAGAGCAACACTGTCTGCTGTTCTTTTCTTTGCAGCATTGAGAGGCATCCATGACAAATAAGCATGTCTTACAGCGTGGCTGGGACTGGCCAGCTGCCCTGCTTTCATGTATCCAAGCTCAAAGCTAAGGCAGAAAAGGGATGAAGAAAAAGTTAGAGAAGGGAGACTCACAAAGTTACAGGGAAGGCAAAGGAGAGAAAGAAACAAAGTAGGGGTGAAGGGTTGAAAACAAACAACACTCACGTTCACTGGGCTACAGCGCTCACAAAACAATGGATTGGAAATTAATGGGTTGGTCATACACTTAATCTGACGCAGCATTGGCAGCAGCCACCAGAGAGTCTGAGCACAATTAGAACTGGTTTTGGGGCACTGATTTTCTGATAGATGGCTACTTAGAAGCCCTATACCTCCTGAATAAGAAACCCAGGGCAGTGTCTGGGGATGTTACATCAATGCTACTCACGTAACATGCAGAAAATAGAGGGGGTGACTGGCAGTAGGGGGGAGCCGTGCTATTTGGAGTAAATCCACTGATGTACAATGCACTGAGTGCACTAAGCAGCAGGGGCAAAAAGGAAGGCGCACAAAGAATGCAGACACAATACAAATGCAGGTTCATATTGGCTCAGGAAATCTATTCATATCTATTCAAAATCTATAGAAAAGTTTGGTAACCCATGGGGCAACTGTTTAGATTTTCTAAGTTAAGTTAATTCAACCTTTGATCACGACAACCTTGTAACTCTTGTAGAAATCTATTCATACTTGCTTTAGAGTGTTTTTTCTTCTTCACATTTCCCTACAGAATATCTGTCATTCAGAAACATACAAAGGTCTTTAATATGCACTGCACCTCTGAGTATAACCACAAGTATTCAATAATATTCAGTCTGGGGACTGTGAAGGTCAGTGCAAGACCTCGATCTCTTGTGTCTCCAAGTTATGAATGGTTGATTTGGATGATGAGCATTTATTGTAATCTTTAATCTTCTTTTTCATACATATCTTCCTCACAGAATCAGGATTTTTTTTGTGTGGGAGATTTGCTAATGCATGACCCTGTCTTGTTCTAGAAACACTGCATTTTCAGTTATTTTAGAGGGAAATTCATTTTTTCCTGGTTTGCAGTCACAGCCTTAAACACATGGTTAACACTGTGAATTCACACATAACTACTTGGTGAGGTTAGGTTTTTGTTAATCATAGTTTACTTTTAAAATAAATACGTTTGCTACGTTACTTAAGTCGACATGGTTTCACTCCCGGGCGAAAGTCAAATGTTAGTTATTCATTTAAAATCCTAGAAATTCAACTGGCCTTATCTGATCTTTGAGACTCCTGTCCCTAAGAAATCAACTGTCCTGTGCAAATTATGCTGGATTCCAAAAATTAGCTCCATATTAGAGTGCACAAAGTAGGTTAAGCGTGGCTACCAATTGTCAGGGAAAGTGTTTGGTTCCCAACTTGGAACATAAACAGAAAGAACCCAGAATGTCTCCTCATCCCCAGTCAGATAAAGCAGATGCAGTCAAGCCCGGGATTTTAATAATGTTCTGATGCCTTGGCCAACAGATCAACAGCTTTCTCTGGCACTAAGATCAATGCTTAGCTGACCGCTGTGTGTCAGGATGTGTTAGACTTTCTGTGCGTGACTTGGTGACAGCTTGTAATTCCGGTCTGATAGAGGTGACAAACTCATGACTCTGAATGGAAAGTGCAGGCTTGTTTTATGGGTTTTCAGAAACAATGATCTCAAACACATCACATGTGATTCATGGGTGTTCCCCAGCAGGCGGTAAAAACTTTTACTTACTGAGTATCATAGCTGGCGTTGTTACAGTTTTATATGTGTGAAAATCTGCCTACGCAGGCATATATTATTGCACATTTTACACTGGAGATCTGGCATATGTATATTTTGCTGCTTAATGGCAGAAATTTAATATTTGCTACTAAGGGAGAGGGGGGGCTTCCATCGCAGCTTGCACCAGCGAGTTCAGGGATGATTTAAAAATGTTTAACCACATGGAAAAACTTATGGCATTGTTCAGGTTTGCATTATTAACACTATTCCCTCCATCTGTCCTGTTAGCTACAGCTGTCGATGAACATGTTGCATGTCTAGTTTCACATTCAAATTTATGTCTAAAAAGTTTCTCTCTCCTTCCTTCCAGCATGTTACTAAATGCTGGAAATGTCCAAAGACAATGTGTCAATGTAGGTAGAAGGAAAATGCATGCGAATTAAAAATGACTCACCATTCACAATACCGATCTGACATTTATTGTCGACAGCAAGCCATTTTGGAAACTTCAGCCCCAAAATGTCAATGAAATACTATGCCCACTGCATGCCACCATGAGAGGAAGAGCTCCAGGCGGATACGGACCTTCTGTTCCCTCTGCTTCCGCCATGAGACTCCTTCGCCTGGAGGAGAGAGGGCCACAGCTCTAGTAACGGACCTTCAGTTAGCTGCTATAGCATCTCAAATTCAGCCAGCGTAAACCCCAGCACAGAGGGTCTGATCCCAGGTCGCCCAGACTCCCCAGTGGATCAGCAAACTTGCTTTAGCTGCCGTTACACAGGTTAAACCCGCCTCTGGCCACCAGCCTGCTGTGACCCCCAGCACTAGTGTTTGCGCTGGCTGAATTGGAGTTGCTTCAAAGTAACTAAAGTCCACAGCTGCCTTCCACTCTCCTCCTGGTGAAGTAGTCTCATGGTGGCAGGCAGGCAGAGGGAACAGAAGCTTCATCTCCTGAGCTCTCCTTCCGGTGGACATTTGAGCAGAAGTAACAATAATTGCTTGCTGTAAAGAATAAATGTCAGCTGGGTATTGTGAAGGATGAATGGTAGACAGCAGACAGTAACTCAGTCTGGTTGATTAGCAGAGCAACACTGTTTCAAATTAAATGTCAATGAAGTTTATCAGGGAAAAACGATGAAACATTGTTTTCATCTCATCATGACCGCTTTAATCGAATCAACTCACTTGATAATTTATCACTCTATTTTTCATTTCACATCCACTTTTACCGCTCTTTCTTCAATTGATATGCATTTTTATCACCTCAATTTCATCAATAATTTTTTTTTTTACCTCTGCCTGTGCAGAGAAATCCACCTATTTGAATCCATTTTTCTCTCTATCCATGGGATACTTACTGTTGTACTAGCTGACACTCTGTCTGTGTTAAATCTGACACTGTATAGCAACCCTATTCCTCAGCTTCATTGTGAGGAACCTTTGGAGCAGCCTTGACGACCTTTTCTGCAATATTTGGCCTTGAAACCTTTGCTTTTTAAATTCTTTATGTGCTGCATATGGGTAGCAAGGTTGTTCCTGGCGCAGACTGAAGCACCAGCTGGACTCGTGCTGGAGGGAGCTGACTGATGTGATTGGCAGGCAGGTACAATATGCTACATACTGTTGCTCTAATCATCAGATGAACAGTGCATCAATATTTTCATATTCATATAAAACATCAGACGTTTTGATGTCAATTATGGGATCCGTAGCAAATAGGTTGTGGAGCAATTTTAATCCTGTATAGCAAAAAAGCTTACACACAATTATAATTAGATCCATCACTTTTGAGTGATACCTCCTCCACAGGCGCTTTGCCGCTCTGTTTATAGCATGTTGCTTGGCGGCAGTCTGCCACCAGTCGACTTTCAACAATTCTCTCTGCATAACCAAAATAAGAACTTAAGTCATGCAAATGGATTATTATTGGGGGTTGTCAGTTTATGCAGGTGTGAGCATGGTATTTGCAACAGTCACAGTACTGTGGATACGACGCTGAATGCAAGTAAAACTACAGATAAGACACAAAATACTGCTTTTTGCCTTGCCAGGGCACATATTTATTATTTTAAAATAAGTTATTTTTGAAGACATTATCATTATTTCTTATACTTATTTTTTTGGACTGTGTTTGTCTGTTTGTTTTTAGGTTTGTCAGCAGGATTACAGAAAAACTGCTGGCCCCAATTTTCAGGGCCAAGTCCAAGAAAGAGCCCACTAAATTTTGAAGTGAATCCAAATCACAAAACCGATATATGACCTATTTTACACTTATGTTAACATTGCAACATAGGGCATTTGTGCTGCATTCATGTGTTGCTGGAATAATGGAAATAAAACAACAAGTTCTCAATTGGGAAAACTGACGTGAACGCCCCCACAAGTTGGAACATTAACATTGCCAGATAGTGAATGTTTTGGCAAAGGTCTGCACTCTCTGGGTGCCCTTCTTGTTGAATGGGTTTTTTCGGAGAGAAATCAATAAATGAAAGAATTTCTAATGTTTTGTCAGTATTAGCAGCTATCCATCTATCCATCTCCATTTGTACCCCATCTGTACCATCAATCAGAATGTTTTGATTGATGCTTTTTGACATTTTTCATTAAGCTTAGGAAGATCCCTCCTCTACTCCTAATTATTTTCACACTCCGACTCTGCGGAACAGCTTTTGAGTCTTGTGTGCACAAAAGCACCAAAGTGACCAAGTGACCAAGTCAATACAGAATGGATTTTGGGATATTGACACTGCTTGTTCCCTTCAGATTTGGGCTGCAGAAGGCTGCATTTCTCAGTCGGATGTCAGGGAGCCTTTGAACAGCCTTGTTGAATTGTTACATAGAGTATGTGATATAGTCTTGAAATACAGACTCTCTGAATTAATACACAAAATTCATTAGTCATGAAGTATAGCTTGGCGGACCCTGTGAAGTTTGCAATAGCTTTGAGCAAACAATACTTTTCCCTCCACTTCTACCTCAGTTAATCACACCGCGTCATTGATTTAGCAGTTTCTCTAGGTGGCATCTGGTGTTCACTGTAGTCCAAGGCATGTTGGCAAACTTAATAGCTCAACATTCTTAGCATATTGGCTCTTGAATGCTTTCACTGGCGGAAAAAATGGGAGGTGAAAATGAATGAATAGCACTGTCTCAACCTTGCTGAAGTATTGTCTGCTGCAAGCTCTTCCCTTCGTCAAAAGCAAAAATAATTGAGTAGAGTGATTTATGGTAGTTTTTCTAATTGAATTACTTAAAATCTGTTGAGTTTAGTTTCTGTATTTGCAGAATTATGATGGTACAAAATTCACACAATGGAAAACACAATAGATACACAGAGGTGACCGGAAAGCTTTTTCAGAATGCATTGCCAAGTTAAATGAACTTTAACCCCAGTCTGCCTAAAGTTTTTGCTCATTTTTTTCAATTTGAGGCTGAGTGGAGTTTCATGGCCACAGAGAAGATATTAGTATCTTATGAAACTAAGGAATCCATTGGTAAGAATGATAAAACCTCATCAGGAATGGCATGGCGTAACATGCCATAGTTCGGCAGAAGTTTTGCTATCCTAATACTGATGGAAAAACATTCAAAGGGGACCCTTGTACTCCTCAACATCAAGCTCTCAATGAAAATGGGTTCCACAAGTCTCCTCTTCACATACATACACACTTTAAACACACAAGCAAGCATAAACAGTATTAAAAAAAGAAGAAAATATGAAGGAAAGTAAGAAAAATACAGGAAAACAAACCTGGATTAAGTAGATATTAACCACCAATAGAAACATCTTTTCAAGTTAATTTTAACATAAGAAAAATAACTTTTTCCTAAAAGATAATTATATCAGTGACATATTCAGTGAATTTCATAAGTGGAAACCTCTAAATTTGACAAAGTAATGTCGTGCTGTACGATAAAAAGGTAAATGGAAATTATACTGGTTCTCATAATAAACTTTGGTGTTCACAGGAAATGTTTAACTTTAGGCAATACAGCTTGATGACTAAGGTCAGGGTGAAAGAACAGGGTTGGCTTTAAAAACAACTGCTTCTGCACTTTACTACTGGACACAGTTACACAGGTTAACTGCAAATAACAAAAAAACTAAATTGACTCTTGGTTACACACAGGACACAATCACAGCTCGCCTGGGTCAAGGTCAGTTTGTTTGACCTGAGACTACTGTAGTAACATGAACCTTATTTCCGAACAACACACCATTGCTTACCACGTTCTGCTTTATATGGGTTTTTCCAAGGTTCTTTGTCTTTCTGCAGTTACTTTAGGGATGAAAAATTTTACAGTGGAACAGTCAGTGAGTTTATTTTAGGCGTCATTACCTGCTAGTAAAGAAAATCTGTGCAGTGGTTCATTAAGCAGCGAGTTATAATTACAGCCTAAACTTCAGCTTGTGCGTATTGCCTTCAAAAACACATTCATTTAGGTAGAGCTGCAGTTGTGCATTAAAATTGCATTTCCGGTGGACCCTTACGTCACAGAAGGACTTCCACAGCAAATTAGTAATTCAAACAACCGTGTCGAAAACTGTCACTCTTTGAGAGAACAGCCAGATGGTGAGTTTCTGAGCCGGGGAGCGTGTTCTTCTTCTCCTTCTTCTTCACCGAAATGACTCAAACAAGGACCCAGCATGAACACTAAGACACAAAACAAAACTGTTTGGATTGAAATAACAGATCTCTGCTCCTTAAAACAAATGAGAAATGCTGTAAAAAACACTTGAATTAGATAATTAGAATGACAACAGAGCGGGACAGGATAAAGGAGAGGACTGAGGCTTTGACCACTGTGCTTCAGCATTAATAGAGGTTTGCAATCACAAAAGGTCATTCCATTGTGTCCTGGCAAGGCAGGGGCTCTTTGAAGGGAGCAATTACAGCATTCACTGCTGCCAGGGCCCTGACTTATTTCTCTTCAGAGAGTGCGCTGTACACATAGTCCATTTTGCTTTTGCCCTATTTACCATCATTCTGTCTTCACATGCTGTTCTGAGCTCTTGTTACGACTGCTGTGGCTTCCAGTACAAAGACCTAATTACAGTAATGGTAAGGGATAAGCAGATAAACAAGCAAGCAGATGAACTGCGGGCCATGAAGGCAGTCTGATAATATGTAGACCTCCCACGCTGCCTGCATAAAATCCATCCCAACCAGCCAGTTAGCTAGTCAGGAAGATCGGCTAAGGGCTACAGCAAAGCATATTACAAATAAGCATTAATACGATGCAGCTCCGCGTAATTATTCAGGAATGTCCAGCGGTCTCATAAAACATGCCATTAAAATGAAATCAAATTCCATGTCAGATATATTTTTGAATTTGAAGGAACATGTTAGAACATCTGCATGAGTGTGTGTGTGTTAAATGTGAATATATTCAAAGCATGTGCGGTGAGAGCAGCTCCAGGCGAGATAGCAGAATAGGGAATGGGTGACTAATGAGAACTTGTTTTACCACCGTTGCCTCGACTCTCTGGGTGCAGCGCTTAATCGTGACTGTGCATCGTGTCCGCCGTTTAACCAAGGGACCCCGTCTTCACAATGAAGGGCTTGATGCAGGAGTTAGAGACGGCTGGTGGATATCTAGGAATTTGTTGTTGTCCTTGATACTGCATAGTCCAAGATTATTGATCCAAGGAAAACCACTCAATCATGACTGTACACCTTCTGCAGAGCCAGCAAAATCCCCTGCCTGAAAATGTCCTAAGGAGCAGCACCCCTTGAGGTTTTCGAGCACACATTTCCTTTTTTAAATTACTCATAAAGTGTGTGTATGGGTGCATGAATTTAAAGCAATAAAGCTATCGCTTAATCTTCATCAGCTTAAACATAAAATAGTTTATTTGCATCCATTTCCCCCTTGATAATGTGGAAAGGGAAAAGAAGCTGCAGCAAAAAATCATGAACAAATTCTAAGTCTATTTGTACAGATAATTTAAAAGCTGTCTCAGCCCAACTGATGATTCCCTCTACACCCACTGCACTATTTAAGCCCACATTGCAGTTATGCTTCTGTGAGCTGTACCTGTGTGAGCAACAGATACTTACTGGAAGTAAACAAGAGAAGGTGTGACTGTTTTTGTCAGTCGATATATGTGTTGGCCCTGTGATAGACTGGTGGCTTGTCCAAGTCTGTAATATCACTGCTCAGTCACTCTCTGATCTAATACAGAATCTATCTATAGGAGATGGATGTATTGATTAAAAAGAAATGGCGATAGTCTGACAAGACATTTATTTCCAGGTTTCGTAATACTTGAGTATCAACGTGATTAAAGGGACAGTCCTGGTTTATTGATGTGGAGTTGTGCAGGTACTTGCCCCCTATTTGGCAAAGCAGGCAGGAGTACTGACACAGAAGCCAAGCAATGCACTATATAAACAGAACAGACCCTGGTTTGTCACCCAGGAAAACAGGGTTCGTGTCCCATGTGAAACCAAAAGTAAACCATGTGATTTAAACATCACTTTGATTCAAACATCATATTCTTTAATACACTTTATTTAATTGAAATTTTCTCTCTGTCATAATGTATTACGTACATGTTTATTGTTGCATTTTGTATTCCTTATATCAATACCATCAAAAGGGGTTCCATCCTCAATGCTTCTTGGAATTGCAAATGACATTGTGCATCATATTTTGTGTTGCACATATTTACACTTCCTGCAGTCACGTCATCCTTGTTACTATTTCACTTCTGTACATTCATTTACTTTTCAAACTGTCTTTTATAACACCTAACCAAGATGTATTTTGTCTTAAACCAAGGTCAGTGGTTTTGTAGCCTAAATTCAATGAAACTGCATCCTTTTTTACAACCGTAAACCGTTGGTTAGTTTGTGTGACTGTGTGGCTTTGGTGAATCCAAACCAACCCTGTAAAATACATAAAGTAACACAATTACAAAAACAAACTGACTGACAGAGGCAGCGGTAGATCAGCAACTCATGGTTAAATACCTGTGTATGCTTGTCCAAACAGGTTTCCCGTCCACAATATACTGCAGGTAATACACTGACTGTGGATAAGTACCTTATAAAACCCCACTTCAATAAATCCAAACTATCCCTTCAGCTAATACAATTATGGCACAAAAAAAGTTTTAAAAGATGTTGAAACCTGACTCGCAGTCAGATACAATGCCTTGTTCAATTACTTTTACTGACTTTTTTTTTTGTTTGGAAGCAAGTTAAAGATGTAGGAGTCAAAGTTTCAAGTTTAAAAGAAAGAGAATAAAGTACAAGGACAATAGTAAGAGGAGAGAGGCAGTGAAGTGAATTATTGAACTGCACAAAAGTACAAAGAGGGATTCTGATCTGTAAAAACGTGAATAATAAACACCAAGTTAATGTTGTCGGAGGAGCGTGGATATTACTGATTTAGCAACTGTGAACCTCAACTCTTGCACACAGTACGATGTAATGGAGTGTGGGTGAGATGAGAGGAGAAAGGACCTGACCCGTTTGGGTAGACAGATGATATCAATAAGGACACACTCCTGTGCTGAATCTCACCATGAATTAACTTTCGTGGGGTAATTTTGATCCTTTAATAAACCCAGCAAGAACATGTTTTTTTAAAGAGTGTTCTAAAAAAGGACAATATAAAACAGGGTTATTGATTTGCAATGAATGTCTAATAAACATCACTTTTATAGGTACTGTGACTTTAAGACTTTGTGTCAGACACCACAAATATGAGCAAAAAATAAAAATGCAGGGGGCACATTTGTTATTACTGCCTCTGTCCCTGATGTCACATTTCGATCCGCTAACAGCAGGAGTGAATCCGTGGAGTGCAATCTGTACTGAATTTGGTTACATTTGCTTGTACAGGTGAACATATGGAGAGAGTCCTTTTATCAGCCCTGAATTCATTAACCTGATGGACTGACACGAGCAGAATTTTGATAACACCGGTAACAAATACTCAGAGCTGTGTCCTTCACAACCAAAGGGTGTAAGTGGATAATTTAGCAAACATTTTAAGCATCTAATGACAAAAATGTGCATAATCAACATAAATAGAAGTCCAGCCCAGTGGTTGTTTGCTGACTGCAAAGCAAAAATAAACTCTACAATCCATCAATGTTTCTCGTGAGCGAGACGCTGAGATACTTAAATTCCTCAACTTAATCCCAGCCGGGCAAGCCACCTTTTTCTGGCAGAGAACTGTGGCATCAGACTTGGCACAGCTGACTTTAAACCACCCCGAAAAAGGAAGTGAGAACAAACTCAACTTGGTGCCAAGAATGTGGATATGACTTTTAACTTTGAAACAATACAGCCAGTGAGCCTGTGCTCCCTATAAAATGAGACTCACTGCTTAATCAATCATCTATTCTATAAAATGTAAGAAAATATCCCTGTCACAATTCCCCAGAGACAAGGTGATGTATTCAAATTACTGCTTTTGTTTTATCAACAGACCAAACCCCTAGACGTTCAATAGAAAACTACAAAGAGAAAAAAGTTAAAAATCCTGACATTTGAAAAACTGCAACTTAAAGAAGTGTGGTATATTTGCCCGACAAATGACTGAATCCATTGATTCAAGGTCTTTTATAGAAGATTTTGACCATTTATATAGCAGCAAACAACTGTTTGCCATGTTAGGATATAGAGAAGTAATGCAGTGTATTGTTATGAATGGGTTTGTATAATATGACTGTTCTATTTAATGTTTAAACGTTTGCATGATCACTGTTTTAAAAGTGGTGGGGACATAAGAGCGTATTGGTGAAAACATTTTTCAACATTGGATTTTGGGAGAAATGGGGGACTGGTATGAGGTCAAAGTAGATAAAAGGGCCAGAAAAAAAAGTTTGACGGAGCATAAACAAGCCGTAGCTTAGGCTACTACAGATTGGACAATACAAGAGTACTATGAATGCACATTTCTTTTTTCTTTATTTACATTGCAGTGTATTTGGTCTTTTTTGTACAAATAAACCTTTTCAAAGTGGGCTCATTTGTTGTTAACATTTCATAATGCAAGCTGGGGCCATTTTAAACAAAATATGCTTTTAAAAATAGATGGGGATAAAATGTTCCTTATTACATTCAGACACGTGCCCAGCATACCCAATAACACCCCGTGGTCACAGAAATACTTGCTGAGGAAAAAAGGGTTTCTACTTCTGTCTCTTGGATGTAGCTTCATATGTGCAGTAGAATGTAATATATCTACATAATTTACACGTTAACTTAAACCAAGGATGCTTTTTTCTGCTTTTACAGAGGACATGGAAACTTTTCTCCTGGGTCAAAGTCCTGTCTATGTTTGACTCATCTTCTGCACCTTCATGCTCACAATTGTGTTGGTTCTTTACAAATGTTTGTGCATAACTTTCTGAAGGTATAACTTTAAAGTCCTGGTAAAGTAAAATCAGAGATTTTAATGAAAATATATTTTACAAGGTACAAAATAATAGCTGAAAACATGTAAAAAGACATACAACTATATATGACTGAATTTTGGAGTTAGACCAGTGACAGTTTTTCTCAATTTGTGTGTTCAGGATTTTTTGGGCGTGTCTAAAATCATCACTTGATGACACACTGGAGCTTCCTTATCATAACTCCGCCCCCAACACTATATAAGTATCTTTTCCACCGGCAGCTAATGTTACTTGTAATGTTTGCTGAAGATAACGTGTGTCAGCAGGCGTAGTAATAGAAGATTACAGTGTCTGAAGTAACATCTTAATGTACTATTTTCTAATTCTGCAAAAAAAGTCTAAAAGTAAATCGTTAGAGTCTGCAGGTGGTCGCAAAGACCAAGATTTATTCTCCGTAGTTTGTTTGGCATGAACATTTTGAGAGGGACAGAGAGTCAGTGTGACAGAAAGTCACTGGAGAAGTTGGATATCAGATATCAGGTTTCAGCGCCTTCACCGGACAGCGTTTCAGAGCAGAGAATACGTTTTCTCACTATTTTTAAAACCCACTGTTTTGCACAAGCCATTTTTTTTTCTTTCGGATTTTAAAACTCTGATCACATATATATTTTTCCTCTACCCGGACTTTAAACAATGAATGATAACAGCCTGCCTGCTGAGCAGAGAAAGCAGTCTCATTCCCTCTGAATGTGCTGTAATCCGAGCTTCTCTATTTGTTTTGGTAGCCAGGATGTGTGTAGCCAATGAGCCCATTTGTTTTGGTCTGAAACACCGATGCTCCAGCGGTTCCGAATGCCGAATAAAGAACCTTTTAATTCATCAAAAGTGTTGTCCATTTACTGTCGTCC
This sequence comes from Serranus cabrilla, assembly GCA_903364295.1. Taxonomy (NCBI): domain Eukaryota; kingdom Metazoa; phylum Chordata; class Actinopteri; order Perciformes; family Serranidae; genus Serranus; species Serranus cabrilla. The sequence continues at coordinate 326,418 of CAFUXE010000738.1, forward strand.
ACTTGATTAATCAACTAATCCTTTTCAGCACTAATTGAATTCCGTGAATGCTAATTGTTTCAGCATTAGTTGAATGCATTCTTCCAAACTCATCCTTCACTCCTTTCGTTTCTTTTCATCTCCTTTGCAAAAACCAAACACTACAGGACACAATCAGGAACAACTGCCATTGTCACTCTCATCACTAGCACGTAAGCCCTTGTCCGACCCCAAGGACGAGTGCACTCAATAACTGTCCCTGTCCAGACGCGGTAAGCCTGTGGCACAATCCCTTAAACCCCTGAACTCTGACATGCTTCAATGAGGTACATGAAGCCTCCTCCTTTGGGAGATTAAATTGAAACTCTTTCCCCACTAAACTCCCGATTAATTGGATTTTTTTTAAACTTGGCTAATCTGCACTGTTGTGTATTGTCCTCAAGCAGTGGTAAGTGATAACATCAGGGCATAATGATGAGACGTGACAATGCTCCAGATCAGGACTCCGAGACAGAGAAATGATATGATGACAAAGGCTTTGGATGTGTCTCTCAAGCAACTGCTCTCACTGATGAGGTTTTTGCGTCACTTTCATTCCTCACATTAAAAACTAATCAGAGGAGTGAAAATGCAATTTTTGCCACCGCTGCGCACAAAGTTTTAGACCCTTGTCGCTGCTTATTTCGTTTCAGCCACTACTTTTATTTATTTATGAATTCAAGATAAATGTGTCAACTCAGTTTCTTTTGCAAGGCGATTATCTGTCATTTCTTCCTATCTGCCGCCTGTGTCCTACATACAGTTCTGTATTTACCCTTCAAAATTTCTTTATTTTGTGTTGAGTTTCAGATATCCAATTGAAGTCTCAGACAGCCTTTTTCACATAGATTTATACAGGACTTTTATCATTTGTTTTAGCTGCTTACTTTGTCACATACAAACTCCAACATTAATCAATATTATGACAGCGTAACTGGCTACAGGAATACGTGCTATGTGTTCTAGCTACCTACCATCCTTCCTTCTTTCCTTCTTTCTTACTGTCTGTCTGTCTCTCTGTCTGTCTGTCTGGGATCTGAGATGCTACGATGCACTTGTTTACTTTGACTGCACACAATTGTAATCCCTGAGGTGAGCCGGGATGCCAGACAAAATTCTCTGTGAAGTGGGAACTGGAAATAAAAACTCTTGAGTTTGTGTGTTTTTGTGTATATTTGGAGCTTTTGCTCCACTCAAGTCATCTCCACGGTGAGCTGTGCAGTCACACAGTGCTGTACACTAGTTTCACTTTATAGGTTTTCCAGCAGAGTAATTGAGTCTCTGGCTCAGCTGACCTTTACTATCAACACAGACTCTATATGGTCTTTGTATCCTGAATTGAGCCTTTTTTTAAAATGTTTATAAATGAACTTTTAGTGACATCTTTACACTTTAACTTTTTATGTTATAAAGCTTGCTGTATGCCACAGTGACAAAGAATATATGTTGTTATATACCTCCCTATGCGACAAAACCTTTAGTTTTCATGGTGACTGTAACAGAGGGCACCTTTTGTTCATGGTTCACCACCCCAGTATTGGATCTTAGGTGTCATTTAGCCGTGACTGGGAATGGAGCTCAGATCACAGACTGATTCCTCACAGAGCTTTGCTTGATATTGGCTTCAGTATCTGACCTCTTATCTGAACCTCTTTAATACTCTTTGTGTATGTTTCAGAGAAAAGATATCTTTCATCCCTCTTTTACATAAAAACCCCATTAATTTCTCTGGTCTGTTATCACTGGGTACGTTTTTCCAGGCATGAGATCTGAGTCAGGTTCATCGCA
>CAFUXE010000738.1:329298-342156 GCA_903364295.1 Serranus cabrilla
AATTTATGGTGTATTCACTAAGGTAGAAACATGCCATATATGATTATTTTCAGGATAAATTAGGCTGCTTAGAAATGCAATTATCTGGCATATGAATGGTGCTATATAGATTTTAAACACAGGAGATACACAAGGAGAAGAACATGTCAGTAGTCGAGGAATGTGTGTTTTATATATCAGTTTATGCTTTAAAATGTTGGATAGTGTAAATGATAAAAAGAAAAGAAAAACATTATTTTTTATATTTATTTATTTTTCTCCATTTGAGAAGATTTATGTTTTGATGGTATTACCTACATTTCCCATTATGCATTGGAGGATGTAAACAGGAAGTTAATTATGGTCTACACCTGCACCTGCTGGAGACGCGAACTTCCAGGGCTTGTTTAAAGCCTATATAACTCGTTTAACGTATATGCTCGTCGTTTAAGTACTACATTACACGTTGAAAGCCTATATTTCTTGTTTAAGGCCCATATTGCCGTTGTTGACGCTTTCTGTTGGTGAAGAAGAATAAGAAATTAACTTGTATAATTTCGAAGTGGATTTACTTAAGTTTATCATCGATGGACGCCGTAAATACCGACAGCACCGGAAAGGGTAAGTTGTTGCAATTCCAGCACTGTGTAAGATGTTTCTATGTGCAGGTATGACTCATAAAAGTGCTAATACAGCAGTTGGCTACAATCGTTTCCACACAGTAATGGATGGAAAATGTGTAATTTAGCTGTACACATTTCAGTGAGCAGCGTCAGGCCCGAGCTAACCTGTGCTGATACTTTGTCAACAGGTGTGGTGCAGCTCTCTGTGTGATGGTGAAGAGGTTGCATATCCATCCTGTTGGATCCGAGCACACCCTTGGCATCGTTTAGAAACTTCCCTGGAATATTTGACACACTTGCACCATCAGGTCAGATGACACAGCCTGAGTACTCACCGACAGCTGCGGACAGATGTGCAGGTAAGGCCAAAGCTAGCTGTGAAAATCATTCCAGGTTCAGTTATGAAAAAATCTCCTTTGATCAGATTTGGACATTTTGGAGTGGAGTGATAGTTTGAGCATAAAACTATTGAGTGGGTGAACTGGCTAGACTAAACTGCCTTGTGGTGATTATATTTTCTGCTTTGCTGTTATTTATTCTTTGTTGAACTAACAAAGAATGCAGTGTCTCGTTTGTGTGGTAGTTTGTGCATTGCTGGGAGAGAGTATATGGAATATTTGCAAGCAGTTCTGTTTGGAAATGCTGCGTTCATGACTGAACATATTTGTCAGCTGTAACTGTGTTTAAAATCATAATAAGTGTGTGGAAAAATTAGGTTTGTAGTGCGTTCATATTGCAAAGTACAACCCAGATTCCCAAAAAGGTTAGAAAAAAAATGCTTCCATTACAGTTTTAGTGTACATATTTAAAATGATCTTGTTTTTGTACTGTATTCACTTGAATGTTGGTCACTAAGGATTTACAAGTCTTTGAATTCTGTTTTTATTATGCTTTTCATCGTGGTTGTATGTGGATTTTTTGTAAGCGAAAAATGCTCGGTTGTCATATTACATTTTACATTTACAGAATTTTTAAGAAAGTTTAAAAACTTTTAGGATGACTGTGCATACTCAACTGCCCCAAAATGCATTGCAGCTGACTGTACACAATTTTCCACCAGGCTAAATGTGGTTAATCTGAGATAATCTTTATTGAGGTCATTTTATCCAAATATGCTGTTTGGAAATTTCTGACGACGGGCCTCTCATCATGTGATGCATAGAGTTTTTGCAGTTGATTTGTCATTATGTCATAGGCTTATTTGTTAAGTTTTAATCTAATTTCAGGTGTGGCAGTAACCATTTAGATTCCCAGTATGTAGTCAGTTTATCCAAATAATCCCTGTTTAGGAAGCTGCTGCAACTTTTCTAATAGTACACTGTTCATTTAGTAGTATGCACTGATTGATATGTAGTTGGCAGTACGTTAATTTGCAGTTTTCAAACACAACCTTTGTCTCAGACCAGCACTCTGACTCTGGCTGTCAAATCTCACACAGCTTGCCTTTAATGGCGTCCTGTACCAGGAATATTTAGTGATACAGATGTATGTTTTTTTTGGCCAGCATGAAAAAGTGTCCTATTAATGCTTAAAAAATGTTTTATTCATATCATGTATCTGCACACCCAGAACAGTTTAGCCGAGTAGCGGTTTGACAAGACTCTGCGTGTCTGCAACATTGACTATGAATGCATTGCAGTTATGTTTAATGTAAAAAAAAAGCCAAAGCAAATTACTTGTACATGGTTTTTAGAAGGCAGTGTTGCCTTCCTATTACAGGATAATGTCTAATTATGTGGTAGTACCCAAAAGGGACAAAAGACAGGGAAAACCGATTGAATGATTTAAACCAAGAGACTTTTGACTAATTGGATAATCAAAGAAAGCAGGAACAAATAAAGGAGCCAGGGGTGAAGCTAAGAGGGATCTGAGAATAAAAGCGTGGAGGATGAGTAAGGGAGGGCGCACCGCTAGCTCTGAGGGAAATGAAAACATGTAATCCAGCCATAGCACATAAATTGGGGAGGGGGGGATAAAATCGATGAAAGGATCCCATTTCTAACCAAGACATATTTAGACTCTACCACTACTTCAGAGTGTCACGGCGTGGGGCCCTCAAACCTCTGAATATGTCTGACACACTCCACATGTCAACAAGCAGTACATGGTAATCACCAACACCGCCACGCAAGGCCTTTGCTTCAGAACAAGTCAATATCTGTCAGCAGTAAGCATCAGCAGCCTGGAGTTCTGGCCTGGCCCCCTACAGCAGACCTGTCAGTATGCCTCAGGCGTTGCATCATTAGTATAACCCCATGTCAGCACTCACTCATGTTGTAGCCCAATACCTACTGTTTTTGTTCACAAAGAGTACTAAATCAAGTCTGCGTGCAAATCCATATCTTATTTACCTGCGAGTGAAAGATTGCAATTGAAAGGTGCCTCATATTGTATAATACACAAAAGAGGCAGACACATCAATACATATGGCTTCAAGATACTCTCGCCGATTGTTTCAACAACAGGCGGTGTGGAGCAAAACTAAGCTTGCTTGTTATTTTTTTTAAAAACTGAAATTCCTCTAAAATAAGAAAACCACATACGTGTATACGAACAAGATCTCCAACCTAAAAGACATGATATATGAACGCTTCACAAAGCATAATAGCCCACATGTCATTATACATGCACTGTTCATGGTTGTAAAAAAGGCTGCAGTTTCATTGCATTTAGCCTACAAAACCACTGATCCCGGTAAGGCGTTATAAAAGACAGTTTAAACAATACATAAATGTACTTAAATGCTGGAAGATTAGTAGTTATGAGGATGATGTGACTACCAGAAATGATATAGTATATATTTTTCAGCTGCCTATACTGGTTTCGTCTTGTACACAATTTTAGAAGCGTCAAGCAGCAAAGGAGTAACCAAACCTCCTTTGCAATGTGTGGCTGTAAATGTACAATGTAGGTTACGGTTTGCTTATCAAAAGTGAAGGGAGAGTCTGTGGGATGACAAACCAGGGCAGTGTGTGCTGCTCTCTGGCCCCGTGTGGGCAGACCCTGCAAGTAGTTGTAGGAAGAATGGAAGACGGGGTTGCTGTTAAATATAAGCATCTGGAACCCAGATATCGAAAGGTTAGCTCTTACTATGTCTGCCGCCTTATGCACCATCTTTTTTGTGTTTATATGCCACAATCAGCTGCTTCAGATGGAGCAAGTGGTGCCGCCCACTCCTTCATCACTGAAGTTCACCCATGGGATTAATAATGTCTGTCTGCCTGTTTGTTTGTTGTATCTTTATATTTTATTAGTATAATTAATTTATGTGAAGTTAATGTACCTGAGTGCAAGTCTTTTTATATTGAATTTAATGAAAACCCACCACCATAAAACCAGAGGTCGAAGTCGACTCGCGCATTTGTTGAATCATTAGACCCCGATCACTGCTCGCTGTCATCTACAAATGCATGAAATGAAAAGACATTTAAACCAAAAGTTTCTACCAAATGGGAAATACATCAGTGAGGAATACAGATAAGTTTGTATAACTACATCTAATATTTTATTAAGAAGAAAACAATCCGTTCAAATGTGTTTAAATAGGACGACGCTATAACACTGCCTATACTCTGACTTTGCTTTGTAATGAGGCTTTCGCACGGAGGATGATACAAACTGCAGATGACTACGATTCTAATGATGCCTTGTTTTTGTTTTCACTTTGTAGACCTATCTGTCTACCCCCAATCTGTAGTTCCACTTTCTGACTCATCTGGAACATATCCAATGAAATCCTCTGGGGGCTGCATCACTTTTAATGACGAGGACACTGATTTGACAGTTTTTTGTCTTCGCTGTATTGAGGTTGTTGATGCGGCGGAGGTTCCTAAATTAATCAAACGAAAACAAAAAGAAAAATCAAAAAGTTAAATAAGCAAAGCGCAGGACGAGCACTGAGAGACAGAAAGCTCATGCATGGTGTGTGTCTACCTCCAGTTTATTACAGACACATACAGAATGTCTCGCATGAGTGTCAAGATGAGAGACTGAAGAATTCCAGTCATTTTTTATCCATGATACATGCTCTGTCTGAAGCCTAGGCAACAAATGTGTCCTCCGGGGAGTCTCTTACTTCCTTCTCTGTCTTTACTGAGAGAGAGGATGTATGGCCATTGTCACTGATGTCAGAGTCAATGCTTGTTAGAACACAGTAATGAAAGAACACCAACAGTTCACTGCATACATTTATAGTTCAAACACTGCTTACAAGATACTGAGGAGTTCTAGACTGAGGAGTGTGTTCTGGTTCCCCTCAGTATTATTTTATTAGCAGTAGCTGTGTTGGCATTCAATTATGAAGCTGATTTTATTAGCATTTAAACATTTGAATAAAGAATAAAGCTTATGCATGGCTGTAATCCATCAGTATATGGAGTAGAAGAAGTAGGAAGCCTGGAAAAATTGTTATTTTTAGGGTTTTTAGGTCTGCCAGAAGTTGCCATAAATGGGCTTTTCCATCCAGTTTTAAGCCACTTTTCTGCTGTTGGTTACCTATGTGTTTTAGCACAATGGAATTATTCACATTTAGATCATAATTATGAGACACACAAGCTGAACAATATTTAGCAGCTGCTGAGCTCCAGCCCCTTCACTCTCATGCCAAACAGCATAAGAGAAACATTTTTTTTAAATACAGCTGCATTCATTCAGTGTTTCTACCAGTTTTAATAAGTGGGTCTGTTTGTTATGGAGAGGAGGAGACCTCTGCAGATAATTCAGCTCCTGGCAAAAACCTCCTGAAGGTCTGGAACTTAAGTTACCAGAAAAAACGAGCTGAGCAACGGTAACAGCAGCTGGGCTCCAGCGCTTTACCAAAGAGCCGAACAGCATCAGAGGAACACAAATTGTTAAGGTGAAACTGCTTTATTTAGTGTCTTTACTGGTTTTAATCACCGGGTCTGTTTGATATGGAGAGGAGGAAACCTATGTATATTATTCGGCTCCTGGCAAAAACCTCCCGACTGTCTGGATCTTAAGTTATAAGAAGAAACAGGCTGAGTAATGTTAGCAGCAGCACGACTCCGGCTCCTCCACTGACGAGCTGAACAGTGTCAAAGAAACACATATTATTAAGCTTATACTCCTTTTTTTGTGTTTTTACCGCTTTTTAATCACCTGGTCTGTTTGATTTTCAGAGGATGAGCCCTCTGCGGATAATTTGGCTCTCTGTAAAATCCCTCAACAATGAACCCGAAGGAATCCTAACCGTGAGAAATGGCCTTCAGTGATGGCATTGATTGATTGAGACCCCATAGAGGCAGAAAATTGCATACTGCGCATTTACTTGTTTGCTACATCTGAATGTATTCAGTGAAGGCATTCACATATCTCATTTAGTGCAACTAAGGATGTAATGATACACTGAACTGAATTCAGTACGGTGTCCGATACAGGGTTATCAATACGATTTGTTTTCTGTACAGCATGAACTTGCATGAAAAAAATCCTTATTATTTCCCCATTCAAAAACACAAACTATGCAATTTATATTTAAATATAAATCGTATATAATCTCAGACTTCCATGTGTTCCTAGTTTTCAACTTGCATGTTGTTTGATTTTAAGGAAGATCACATTCACAATGTCCCCTGTTGGCTGTTAGAAAGCTAATATTATCCATAGTTAGCAATCTTTAAAGTTCCGTTTTTCTGCTTTTGTCAGATTTTAAAACCCTCGCTCTGATTCTTTCACTTGTTGGTAGTGCATTTTACCACACAAAAGCTTTTAGAAATCATTCTGTTGTTCGCTAACAGACAGAATTGACGAGCAGGCTACTTTCATTTAATACAAAGTTAACGGAGATCGATGATTTGTTTTCCTCTCCAGTGAGGGCGGGGCTGAGATTTGCTCTGTCGCTGTAACTGACAGTTAAGTATGTTGATCAAGTGAAATCAGAAGTAGACTATGCCCTCTGCTGTTTAAAAATGATATTGCAACTAATTTTTAACCTCAACCGACTTAAATTGGTTAACGTTTTTTTAAAGGTATTTTTTGGCCATTTTACGGCTTTATTGACAGATACAGAGTGAAAGGTGGAGACAGAGGGTAAGGGCCCGGCGAACCCGGGCCCGCTTACGAGGACTGAGCCCCTGTGGTATGTGCTCTACCAGGCGTGCCACCGGGATGCAAGAGGAAAAGGCTTTTTTTGTGCAGTGTTCATTCAGATTTTCTTATGCAATACTTATGTATAAAAATAGGGATAGGGGGACACGGCTAATGTCAGCTGACTGTTGAACAGTCAAGTTGTAACTTTAGGTTTAGGTCGCTGCAGTATGACTTCTCTTTACCACTTACAGTAATGTTGAAGCCATTAAGAAATAAAAATGTAAGACATGAATCACACTTGCAAACATCTGGCAGGGACGTCAGCAGAGACTGGCTTGATGATTGAACAAATTATACATCTGTTATTTGCACTTTGACTGATGGCTGAGTTAGAAATTCAAAAGACTTTACAGACACACTTTGGCTCCACAACAGGTGCACTTGCAAACAAGATATATTATAATGCCATTATACAAAGCAGCCTACGCAAAGACCATCAGAAATATGAATTAATATTGATGTATATTGGTAAACAGGGGATATAAACAAAAACAACATTCATAGAAAGACGCAAGAAACCTAAACTTACTCTGGATTTCTCACTCTGTGGATCAGTAAAGCTGAAGGCTGTGTTGCTGGGCATTGCATCTATCTCCATCAAAATATCCATTCATCTTTTAACTTGTGTTTGAGTGACTTTTTTTTGTTTGTTTTGAACGTGAGCTGAATGAGATGGACCCTGTGTTTTCAAGCAACATGTGATGCGGCGCTTCTAGCCAAATGCTTTTAAGAGTTGAGAATGAGTTCTTGCGTGTTTCAGTGGATATCTCCATCACAAGGCGGGAGGGGGGTGAAGCTGTGAGTGCAGTTGGTTTGGCCTGAAGTGCACAGTGGTATATACACTGAGACTGCTGGCTGCAGTCAGTTTTCCATCTTAAGGGAAACTCACTCCATCATCCTTTTCACGAGAATATAACTGTAAAAACAACCTCATATTCAAAATTGAAGAGTTCATTGCCAGGTTAGAGATTGGCTTTGATGGATCCACAGTCTTTCTGTTGCCTCTGGGTTTTGATGCAAGCGGTACACTAATAATGACCTCACTCCATTACTCCCCACCGCACACATTTCTTCCTGCACATCATCGATAATAAAAAATATTTCCATGAGCTTAGATTTTTCAGCTGTGACATCCTGTCTGCTTAATAATCTACAAATCCTGACACAGATTTACTGCGCATTCATCTCTTGCATTTGACAGCTTACACCTGCCTTGGCATCTGCAGTGGAATCAGGACGTGTAGTAAACTAAGTCTTTGCATGCAGCTTCTCAATGCATTGCAATGCATAATGCACTGTTAACGAATTCAACTGCAGCGACCAAATCCATATTGCTGGCTTGTGGTTTTTCTGTTTGACAACTCCACAAATGCTAAGCTTTTATTCCTGATGTGTTTTAGGGTGTTGCCCTTTTAGTGGATAGCCTTAATCGTAGTGCCTGTTTTGCCATCTTGTACGGCGAGTGTCTATAAAACAGCCTTTACCTTCCTTGACTGCTCTCCATAAGTTTTAGGAGGCTGTTTTTTATACCGGTCTATGTACTCCAATACAAACCCCGAGTTACAGGCAGAGTATAAACTTTCAGAGCGATGTGAATGGATTTTTCCAGTGAAGAGCCGCAGCGCTAACCTGGGGGACTGTATCACCCACCAGGCTGACAATGAAGCCTGCCACCACTTCTGTAAAGTCTTTATTCATTGGTTGCAGACACCACTAAAACATTTTTTTGCAGGATGACATTTGCAGTGAGGCAGGCAAATGACAAAGTCTTCTCTGCTGTGTGTCATGGAGTGTTTGACTTGAAGGCAGACTGAATCATTATCTGTGCAATTACGCAACTTAATTACGACTGCTAGGGGCGAGCCCCGCATCTTTACTGTCCATCTGTCAGGCATCCTTGAACTCCATCCATCTTTTTTTTTTGTCCCTTTTTCTTCGGTTTCAAACCCAAGGATGAAAGAATCCCAGGATTTGAAGACAGCTAAGGGCTGTCACCCGTCTGTCGTTTCTTCATCCTGATATTACGACATTGGTTGTCTTGTTTTTCAGTCTTTTTGAGCGAGTGGTGTTCACTTTGAGCAGGAGCTGTTTTCAAAGTTGAGGTATTGTTCTTTGTTAAGGACATATGGAAACTCTGCCTCTTTGAAATGCTTTCAATCTTGATCCAGTCTCGGCGGTGACAGACACCAGCGTTTGAAGGAAAAATGGGGAGTTCTTCCTCTGTACTCGTGACATTTGACAGGCCGTGTCTTGAATGAATGCATTGCTATTTTGGGCTTGTGAAAATAAAGTGGTCAAATTGGTGCCATGTCAAGATTTCTCCTCTGTTGCAGTGAGTTGTTGCTAGAAAGTCATTCCTTGTCTGTGGTTATTAGGATTGATCGAGTCAAAATTAGTTGATTAATTGATTAGTCGATTGACAGAGCGGTAATCGCCAACAATTTAAAAATTAATTTAAGTCTAAATGGAATCAGGCTCCAAAATTAGCATCAACAACTCGCCAAATCTGAGTAAAAACAGACAAACAAAAGTTGGGCAAACAAAAAAGTTGAGGTCGGAGATTTAAGATTATGATTCCTTTATTTTTTCACTGCATGAGGCATACAATAAAATTTAGGTGCACAGCCTGAAACAGTGCTCATAAGAGAACATAAAAAATATATATGTATCATTACACACACATGCATAAAAGAAAATGATCCATATCAAATGAAATCATACACAATTTACTATATATATAAGGTGTATTGCACTAGTAATAAAGTTATGAATAGATAAGAAAAATAATATTACACAACTTAGATAACAGATAATAATAATCCACACTATCTAAAACTGTATCTGGAAGTAATTATTTCAGCCTCCATTAGCAGGTTGCTCAAATAATCCAAACTGTCATCACTACAGCATGTACATAAGCTGATTGACCACATTTTTTTAGTATGACTGTCAATAATTGTATTGAAAGTCTTTGATTGGCCCACGTTGTCCACTATTGCTGTGATTACGCTTGCTTTATTTATTTTGCAACCTGGCTCTGCTGTTTTTTGGACAATAACAGCAATTTAAAGATAGCATCACAGGCTGTGGGAAACTGCGGTTGGAATATTTCTGACATTTCATAAACCAATAAAGCAATTCATTGAAGAAAAGAAAATTGGTAATGACTAATTATTTGTAGCTCCAGTTAACGTGCAAGATTGCAGGGTATGTAAAATGTCAGGAAAAATCTTTCCTTAAGCTCCAGGTGATTTATTAGCATCTTGTTTTGTCCAATCAGCACACTGATAAAGATTTAGTTAAATATCATGAAAGACAAATAAATGCAGGAAATTGCTCATCTACTTTGGAGAAGCTAAAATCAGAGATGTTAGGCATTTGAATGATACATGTCCTATCAAGATAGTTGTGAAGAGTGCTCTGCCAATCAATTAGTCAAGTAATTGTTTCAGCTCTAGTATCAGCCTTGTTCTTGGCCGGTCTTCAGGTCTTTCCAGCAAACAAAGGATTGTTTTACATATTTGTTTTTTGCCCATTTCGAGGCTGGATCACAACGATATTTCTGTCACACCAGATGTTATTTGTGCCTATGAATAACATTGATTCCATCCAGTTTTATGTTGACAACCAACTGTTATTCCATCACTGTGGCACTATTCAGATTCTTCACTTAAAACTCAATTCAATGCAGATTTGTAGTAGTTTTACTGGCCCATTACCCTTACATAAGTATGAATAAAGAAGATTCAGACTTTTGGCAACAGTCGCCCTGCTTTATTAACAAGTGTTCAAACACATGCTTTATAATTTCCATATTAGCGCGATGCACAGTTGAACAAAATATACATGGCATTTGGTGCAGTGAGTTGATTCAGTTTAATTGATTAATTTGGATTTACAATGAACAGAGATCTCCGAAGCTGCACTGCAGTCCTATACTCGGGGACATCAAATAGATGCATACACACTGACATTATTCATGAAGCTGAGAAATGAAACCATGATGAATGACTGGACTGCTCATTTATGCAAACACACACACACACACACACACTCGTACATAAAAAGACAAGCACCCTTGCACACACACACACACACGCAAACAGCCTGCACACACAGGCTGCTTTGAAGCCAGTTCAGTGAGTCAGACTCAGAATGGCTCTGTCAGTCTAATCAGCAGTCAGCACAAGCTCAAGACCCATCAAGAGAGAGACAAGAGATCAGTCATTTTTACTTACTTTTAATTTGCTGTATTTATTCCCGCTCTCCTTCGGGTGTTTTTACTTATCCTTCACAACAGACAACATATTAATGTCATGAAATGCGGCCAAGGTAATAAAACGAGGGAAGAGGTTTATTATTGCTTCAACTCTATTCTCGTCCACGGCCCTTACTGCAGTGTAGCTCACATCACTTTAGACAGAGCAGAGATACAGAGAGCATGAAAGAAATTAAAGTGAGGATAAACAGGAGGTTTGGGGCCACGGGATGGTAAGTTAATTTCGACCGTAATGATCAGACCTTGGGCTGGATACTGGTGGTGAAAATGCTGCTGTCCATTTGCTCAAGTCAGGCTTCCTGCCAGCACACAAGCATGGACAAGGCAATGTGCGTGTGTGTGAGAGCAAACGAGTGTGTGTTTCATGTTGAGGGGCAGTTTGTGTCTCCATGTGTGTGTGGGTATAGGTGCATGAGCACTTGTGTGCTACCGCCATGTGTTTACCCAGTGTTATGAGCTACAACCTTGGCACTGTTTTCATACTCCAGACATGCTCCTCCGCCCACACAGTTCTGCCAGTGAGGAGATCTGGAATGAACCATCCCTGCCACCCACCCAGCAGCCTTCTAACAAGTAGTTGTGAGCCGTCTGTGTATGTATGTGTGTGTTGTTGGTTGAATGCAGCAATCAAAAATCTATTTGTTGATCCGGCCAAAATGTCTGCACCCTCTCACCCCAAAAAGTTGAAGCACAGTTGGAATTGCAGTTGTTTTATGCAGTGGATCCATGTCTCAACTTTGCCCTCTGGTTTTTAACTGTAGCAGCTGCTGACTGGTTCACTGTTTTGTGTTTACCCTTTTTTACTTTGCCAAGATGGCTATGTCAATTTTTAATTTTTTTTTTTTAGAATTCATAAATATATTTCACCGAAAAATCTATGCAACACAAAAGCAAGGGTTATGTTGCACTTATTATTAAGAAGTGAAAACAAACCAGGTCTTTAGGTTGAAAACGAACAAAAAAGAGAGACTAAAATGTTGGCGAGCAGTTACTTGAATGTCAATGGTAGAGCACCAACCTCCGTCAAGGCCAATGGTGCATTCACATGCTCCTCTGATAATCCCATTTCCTTTAATTGGGAAGTAATTCTTCTGACTTGTGTGTTTGTGAGTTTAAAGTGGTAAATGGACTGCACTTATATAGTGCTTTTCTAGTCTTTGCGACCACTCAGAGCACTTTACACTACAGACAGCGCTTATTCACCCATTCACACACTGGTGGCCGAGGCTAACCTACACCTGCCACCATCAGGAATTAATTCACACGCAAATTGGGGTTCAGTATCTTGGCCAAGGAAACTTAAACACGTAGGCTGCCGTGGTCAGGGATCGAACTCGCTAAGTGGAAGATGATTGAATGGAAGATGTGTTCCTTCTTAAACAACACGTGGATAGATGTTTCCAGTATTTGTGTGATGATGCAAAGCAAAGGGAATGAATCGGACATGAAAAATGACTGGGAACTCATTTTTCAGATTGTTCCAACACCACATGAATGCAGCACAAATGCCCTATTTCTCAATGTTAATTGAAGTAAAAAAAAACAAAAAACATTTGTGCATCCACAGAGTGATTCGGATCCGCTCCAAATTTTGATGGGTTTTTCTTTGGCTCGTGCTCCACTCTTCCAACAAGATTCATCAAAACCGGGAGTGTAGTTTTTCCGGAGTCCTGCTGACATACAAACAAATAATCAAATGACCAAACAAACAAATCACACTGAAAATATAACCTTCATGGTAGAATAAGTCATCAATAATAATTCTGATTAATGTCTAGGTCATTATTGTCATCAAAATGGCCCACAAATACTTAAAATGTTCAGCTTTAAACCATGCAATTTTAAACACCACTTCATATAGGTTATATA
>CAFUXE010000738.1:348244-363986 GCA_903364295.1 Serranus cabrilla
GGAGGGCGATGGTGATGACAGAGTTCTCGGAAATGAACCCAAAGTGTTTTTGGGACAAACACACAAACTCCCACGCCATCCAATTGTGACTGTTACATTTGTGAACCCAGACTTCATTCATTTAATCACAATTTGAACGATATCTCCTCTGAGAAACAGTAACAATATTATATTGTCATTTATTAAAAGAATGCATTACCTGAGATGCAACTGCTTAATAAACCTGCAACTTTAACCAGGAGGACAGATGGGCTTAGACTTCAGGTAGTACAGTGATGAAAATTATTTCAAAGATTTTAAGTCTATTGAACAATGTCAAACATGTACTGTACGTGTGAAGATACAGTCAGCACTTCTGCTTGCTTCACACTAGGAGCTTAAAGTAAGATGCACCTGTTTAACAAAAGTCTGACTGAAAATAAAGTGACTATTGAAAAATTCTTATTTCTTTTTTCTTCATTTGATCAAATGTGCAAAACAGTTTTTTCAGTCCCCTTTTACCAGTATTCAAAAACAATATTTTTTTTACGCTAATGATACACATATAAAGCCTCCCTAATGCGCTTATCAATAGGAATTTTACATTACCTTAAAATAATCCCAGTTGAGAGGAGTTTTAAATAAGATCTCAAGAAAAGGCTGTTAAATAATGAATAGATCTATTAATTGCCTGTTTTATTATTTCCTTTGTTTGTAATCTGATGACAATCCTTATTCAATGTGTCGTCTTTTACTGTGAGGATCACAATGGATAAAATAATAATTGTAACCCTCAACAATTGTTTTTTTCTTATATGGAAACTGGTATAATCAGCCAGTCGTGTATTTTTTAATTTTGTCAAATAAATTTATCAGGGACACAGCCAGGGACACTTAACTTACTGCTAGGGAATAACAGAATAAAAGTAATGGTATTACGTGTTTGAAATACTAAATATAGGCTATTGTTCCATTACATATTAAATTGGTGGTATTCTGAATAAAGTCTTTAAGAATAGATTACTTGAAGGGTTAACCTTCATGTTTTGGGTCTGGTTTGTCACTAAGATTACAGAAATCTACTTCCCTGATTCTAATGAAACTGGGTCATAGTAAATGTATTTGAGGAACTGCTGCTGTGCCTCTGCACCCTACAGCTCAAATGGCCAACTGATAAGATTCAGTTGATATTACAATCCATTTTCCAGCTGTAGATTTTCAAGTTTTTGTATCGCAGAATGTCATGCCCTGATATTTCAGTACCTACTCACATACTTGCTGCCCTCCTTCACCCCCCCAAAAAGGATCTGTACTCCAGTCTGTTTAGGGCAGTCCTTTGGATGGTGGATCTGCTTGAGGGCTTTCATTTCTCTCCACTGTTTGACGCCAGATCTCCTTTGCTCTCCCTCTGCTAACGTCTTCCTTCTGGTGCCCAGTGGAGGGCAGTTCTTGTGCTGTCATTCTGCTCTCTTCGCATGGTGTGACCAATCCATCTCCACAGCGTTCTCATGGTGGTGGCGTCTCTGCTTTCTTGATTGGACAGAGCGAGTAGTTGTTGGTTGGAGAGGGATTCAGGCCCCCAGGGACACGCATGAGTGTCTTGAGGCTTTCTTGTGTGGAATGTTAACAGCTTGGAGAGGTCGCCTTCTGTCATTCTCCAACATTTGGAGCTGTATGGCAGCTCTGGTACAGTATTGGCTTTGTGTTGATGCCATACTGGAACGACTTCCACACATTTTTCAGCCTTATAAAGTGTTTCTGGCCTTGTTAAGTTGTCTTTTGATGTCACTGCCTGCTCTTCAATTTTATCTAACAATGCTTCCGAGAAGTATAAACACTTTTTGTTATAGGTGGGCTTGCTCCATCGGTTGGAGGTTATGTGCGTTCAAGGTCCTCACCTGTTTTCTTCAGGCTGCTTTTCAGTCCTTTTTCATTGTTTTTTTTTTCCAAAGGTGTGGAGATTGATTTTTCTTTCTATTTTATGTTTCTTATTCCAGTACAACCCTGGTAAAAGATCTCTGTCCCAATTTAAATGCTCAAACATAACAATATAAAAAAGCTTCTTTTTTTCTCTCTTTTAATGTCTCTTTCTATTGCAATCTTCTTTAAAAATCTCAGAGGTCAAGGGTCAATAGTCTTGCACACAGAAAATCAAATTGACCAATCTGCAGATATTCCCAGGGAATTTTGGAAAGACTTGGATGAAATGTTTGCTAAGGCTGGAGCTGAGTATTTCATGTCCCCAGCCTTATCTCTCAGTTCCAATTCTGCACACGTAAGACGACAAAGACAGCACTTACAAAGTTTGTGAAACAGTATGGAAAGGATGGGATGTTTGCCTTCCTAGCAGGCAGGTAGCACAAAGGCTTTGAGGGTTTAAGTTAGACCGTGGGGAAGACGAGAAATAAAGATAAAAAGCTGTGTGATCTGAACATTGGATTAGGAAGGGATTGCATACGAATTAGACATAATGTAAGTTTAGCATTTTTTTCTTTCAGAAAATATACAACATCATGTTTAATTAACAAACATAAAGAGCCATAATTATTGATAACATAATTTCATGTCTTTTTTAAAGCTTAAAGCTATATTATTTGTCTTAAATCAAAGTTCTGCTCAAGACTCTTTTATAAGAGAGTGGAAAATCATAAAATTCTTTATGTAAAAATTCCAAACTTGCCCCATATTGTGGACCCACAACTTTCTTACTCTGTTATTATTGCTGTTTTGTCCCGCTGCCTCCTCCCCTTTCATCCTCATGCCACTGGATTGGTTAAATGCTAGGTCTGACTAAGCGCCTTCCCATGAAAGACCTCCAGAAGATGGAGAATTATCCATCACTCATGTTACGCACATTATTTGTGGAGAATTGAAATGATGTGTCTCATATGTGACTATTCAACTCTCGCAGTCTCAGTCTTTTGATGCCGACAGTGTTGGCATCCTTGAGTGTTACCTTTCAAAATGCAAAATGACTAAGGAAAACGCTTGTGCAATTTTCTCTTTTCAAAACTGCAAAAGCAGGAATTCAAGGAGAGCCAAATGGTTTTTTAGTCCCCAGTGTAATTTATGCTTGTTAGTGGTATAAATTGTATGCAGTGCCCCGAGGAACGTCACAGGGAAAAAAAAAGGTGTTTACTTGAAGTAAGGATCCAAATTGGCTTTGAAGAAAAAATGTACAGACTAAATAACTCCAAAGTAAGAGATGGTCACACTCTTTGATTTCTCTGCAGGATAATTTCATCCAAGTTCCAATGTTTTACCAGACATGCTAGCTTCATTAGGGTTGAGAAAAAGCATTGTAAACAGATGACAAACTCCAGTCAGTCAAACACAACTACACGCACTACTTTAGTTTCTTTTACACTGAAACACCAACCTACAGTTTTAGAGTTCAACAAGTTAAAGGCATTTTTCTTGACAGAATGGCCTCAGCTGCTTTGATTGTGTCCTTGGTTTTTCTCACTCATTGCTGCTTTGCCAATCCGAGCATGAATACAGTAAATAAACATTTAGTATATATAGAATAAAGAAAATAAATGGTATTAATACAGAGATCACACAGATGCTAATCGTGTAGCTCTGCTTGCGCTCGACTCAAGGATAAACCTTTTTACCAGCTTAATCCTGCATAGCATTATTTCTGATGAGATATAATTGCACTATCTTACTTGGGGATCATTTTGAGTTCATTCCTCACACACTGTTTACCCTCCAACATCACTGCTGGCTATCTGTGCAACTGCACAGTCAGGTTTATCCACCCAGTCAAATTAATCCTCAGGAACAGCTTTGAATGTACCGTATCACGGCTGGATTTGGCACATGCACATAAGAAAAATGTCATTCAGAGCGAAATAACAGACTCCTGTTGGCAGCCGTTTAGAGACAAAGGATATATTAACTACCCTTATGGTTTTCCATTCATTTACCAAAGTGCCTATCCAATCCATATGGTTTAACATGGTGTAAATGATCGTGAAGTACAGACTTCACAGTAGACTCTTGTACCTCACTGTATTGCATGTGGGCTGAATCTTTTTCAATAACTCTAATACCACTTGATTTACTCCTGAGTGGGTCCAACATCCTTATGCAAGTGGTACTAAATTTAAAAACTGAATAAATCTATTGTATAATCATTTACATCATCTTATACCTTAATCTCACTCGCTTTACTTTGAATTGATTGAGATAAACACCTTTTCACAGTTTGACATAACATCATTTCTTCCACAAACTCCAATGGCTCCATCTCATTCTCCACCAATACACCATGACTTAGACAGAGCACTTTTCAATTGTCCTCACCACATGCTGCCATTTGAGGCAGATGATCTTCTTCCACAGCATTTATGTTTTATTGATTGCTTTCAAGTGTACTGCCACCCATTGGCCCCTGATGTATTCTGTAATAAGTCGACTGATCCAAGCTCCCTCCCTCTTGTGAGTGTTTTCAGTTCTGTCATACTGCTTTCCTAATCCTCCTTTACCCCTGTTATAGATAACAGTACATCTACGAAATATCATTTTCCACCTCGGTTTGAATGGGCACCAGCT
The DNA here is from genome assembly GCA_903364295.1 of Serranus cabrilla. Classification (NCBI taxonomy): domain Eukaryota; kingdom Metazoa; phylum Chordata; class Actinopteri; order Perciformes; family Serranidae; genus Serranus; species Serranus cabrilla. Next base: position 352,784 of record CAFUXE010000738.1, read on the forward strand.
GACAGCACTTGTTACTCCTGTGAACTGACCCATGTCTGATTTTTGCCCAAGGGCTCCCCAGTGGGTTGATCTGACCATTAGCCGATTGCACGAGTTTACTCGCCGTCAAAGCTGAGGCCAAAATATCCAGCAGGCCTTGCAAATTTTCCATAAATGTTCTATTTTATCTCACCTGTCTGATCCAAATGGTAAACCTGGGAAATCATTAGAAGCGTCTAATAAAGGTTTAAAAGCACAGACTAACGATAGGTGAAAGGATAAATTAGATAAGAAAGAAATAACACGAAGCTGAGAACATTCAACAAACAAGCTTAAAACATTCATACCAGGCCTGCATGGGATGGGATGGCAGGCCAAAACTGCAGAGAAGAAATTGGGCTAATGAGGGTTGTTGATGTTGTGTTTTGAAAGTCGATGAGGCATTAAATTATTTTTTGTTTGACATTTGAACAAGCAAACTTTAAAGTTGCTGTAATCAATGTTTTTTAATTAAAAAAATGGGCCAAAAGACAAGGTGTAATGTGAAAAGGGTCGCTCAGGAAACCACAGAGAGTTATCAGCCGGCTCACTTTTTCTCAGCTCTAAAGAGCATTTTAGCTTATTACCTTATTGTTTTGTTTATTAACAGCCTGCAGCTTTACTGGTATGATTCACTCTCATTGCTTTCAATAGTGTTGTCTAATGTACACTACCTAACACTTATGAATTTTAGAGCTAAACAGCCAGATATTTCCCTCAAGAGCTGTTGTAAACCAAACAAGATTCAAATCCTCATCTGCTAAACAACTGTTTGCTGTTCAGTAGAAAGGTGATTGTGGACCCAATGCATTGGCTTAGTGTAGCCAGTAGCTCATCTTCTAGAGTGTAAACCAACATGGAGACAGGTCATAACTGTCATTTTTTTTTACGTGAGTTAAGTGGCTCACAACACCCTCGTAACTACTTCACTTTCAACATTAACACACATTCACATTAACTGTCTTTTATACCACTAACCAGGAAGTATTTTGCCCTAAACAGAGATCAGTGGTTTTGTAGCCCAAATTCACTGAAACTGCACCTTTTTTTTTACAACCGTGAACTGTATGTGTATGTTTAGTGACGTCTGAGCTATTTTTAGAATCCTCGACTGCACAGGGAGCTGCAAAATGATAATATGGGTCATTTTGACAAACACTCTTATGAGTTGTTATGGGTGGTATTGACAAAACTTGTTGTTTAGGTTGGAGATCTTGTTGCCCATGTGCTAAGGCTGAGGCCTTACTGCAGAGGCCTGATCCAACATGCCACCCTCACTGCGGAATTAAAGCAAAAAGCCCAATAAATAGTCTTCTAAATTTGGAGTTTGGAGCCGGACAACATCTTAGTAACCTTGTGAGAATTTGTGTTCAAAAATTGAGTTTTATCATATTGAAACCATTACGGAAACACTCGTGTGTGTGTGTATGTGTGTGTGCGCAGTGTGTGGGTGCATGCAGTTTTGACCTCACTTCAATGAGATGTGAGCTAAGCACATTTTCAGCCACTTTGTTAATGACAATGACTTTCTTGTCACATTTTTCAGGCTAGCGAGGCCTTAGCTTACTGATGCTCATTTTATCTAATTACATTTATCAAACAACAAAAGGCCAGAGCAGGCAGACGAGATCCACACTAATTACATTAGAGCTGGAGGAAGATTGGCACATGTGATGAAGTGATTTGGCCACTTGCAGACCTACCCCACCGTGCTCAATAACTTCAAGCCCATCCCAGTTGTTTATGAGATTGAGCTGTCATCCGGACATCACTCACTTAAGATGCTGCTTTAGTCTCTATGATACAGACCCTTACCAACACAAGTGGTGCAGCGGGGCTGGCAGTTAATGAGTAGGATGTTATTGAGTGGGTCCATCAAATTAGACAAAGATCAGATAAAAAAAAAGTGCCTGTAATACGACGGTTATTGAGGCTTTATATAACACGCTGTAAGTTTTTGTCATTACATACAGCAAATTATACTTTTCTCCCGTGCTTTTTAAATCGCCTTAAAACATTCACATCATCATGCAAATACCATTCTGTTTATATTCGGCACTATATTGTGCTCCAGATGCTGAGCACGGTGAGCTCCAGGAGTACCAGGCAGCTCAAACAGGTCCCAGAAAGCAAATCCAGCATCTCTTTGTGGCAGTCAGTATTTTCCCCAGAAGACGGAGTGTCGCTCTTACTACTGTACAAGCTTTCAACACAGCTCAGAATCGTCTGTTGACACAAAAGGGTGTTTGTGTGTGCATGTGTGTGTGTTTGTGTGAGTGTGTGAGTGTGCGTGTGTTTGCCTGTGTCTGGGTGTTTGTCTGTGTTTGCTGAGGGGGTACAGACAGGAACTTAGGAGTTTGCAGCTGTCACAATGAGATGTCAATATTTATGACACGTTGTTTGCTTTCCGGTACGTGTGAACTCTTTCTCCTTCAGACATCTGCTTCAGATATTTGCACATTCACACATGCACGTATTATGAATAGAAACTAGAAAGCCAGTTAAATCAAATTAACTACTCACAATTATTTTACTTTCATTTCAGCATGTAAACTTGCAAACAATTCCCCCAGTTTTTTGTTTGTTTGTGTGTTTTTATTACTTTTATGTATCCAGGAAGGTTACCTGAGGGCAATGCTCTGTTTTTCAGGCACACTCTGTTCACACTCACACTGTTACTGTACACACATGCACACCTGGAAGCTTCCCAGTGCAACCACAGTCTGATCCTTTTGCCACTGGAGCAGCAATGTCAGAACCCATCGTCTGATGATGATTTAGCCTCTAGGGGGCAATGACTGGCTTTTCTGGGGTTCTGGTGGAGAGACTTCCTCTTCTATGTGCTGGTTATTGCATACATTGTGATTAGAAACTTAACATGCAAGAATAGATGAGGATTTGAGAGACAATAGCCATGACCAGATTGTTTTACAAATAGCCGGTTTAGCTTGCCACAATGCTTTGGAAAACATAAAAGTCTGGAATCACTCAGTTAATTTTTGATATCCAAAGGACAATCACTAGTTGTGTTTCCATTAACAAATTTCTTTGCACATTTTGGAAAATTGCAGGGGAAAGCTTGATGGAAACACCAAAATTCATACAAGTATTTACACTTGGTCGAGTAGTATTACTTGGTAGTTTTTTTCTTTTTTTTGATAGTTAATGAACTAAACAGGAGATGGAAACGCTTTTTTCGAATAAGTTTTGACCTAGCAAACATTTAACTCACATGGATAATCAGTTGTTTCTGCTCGGCCGATTCTTCTACTGTTTACTGATGGATTAGCCTACAGCAGTGCATTACACTGCCATCTTCTGATCAAAGTATGTTTGTGCAGCTTTATTTATTTTCTCTAAACCAGTTGGCAGACTTTAATAGAAACATGTCTAATGAGTGGAGATCAAAATCCTCTAGATAGACCTACAACCAATATGAGCAACAAAGCACTGATTGACACTTGCACGTTGGGGCGTTGCTTGGCCCATTTCAAGCAAAACATTGCAACCTTATTACATGAGTGACATGAGTTCAACAAATTCGACTTGTTTTCCAGGCTTCAGGTTAGCTAAGTCCACTAAGCTATTACAGAGAGAAAAAATAAAGAACTTGCATTTTGGTAAGTTTTTTTCTGCTTCTTTTGCTCTCCACACAGACTGTTTACCTGCAGTCAATCAAGGCCCACTCACAAGTAATTTGTCAATACTACTCGGAGTACAAACGGAGCCCAGAACACTCCCAATATGAAAACGTGGCCCTCTCGCCTCCAGCTTCTGCATTCATATAGGATCTGTGTATAGAGATGAAAGGCCTCAAGGCAAAGAAGGAGCAGCAAATGTTACTCCTTCACTTTCTGCGTCCTGATTTTCCCGGTAGATTGAACCATGGACCTTACAGTTACAAGCTGCTCTTGCCATAAGCCAGAGGTCAAACTTTATGGATTGATTCTTTTTTTCCTTTTAAATGAGGGAGAGACTTAAAGGTGTAGCTGTGTATGAAGACTCGCTGCTACTATAAAAGTTTACAGCCACAGGTTTATTACAGGTTTATTAATGTCAAGGGTCAATTTCATCTTCCAGCCCCCATTCAAATACCTTTCTGCTCAAACGACAGACCCTTAGTCCACACAGTAAGCACACTACAGGGCAAAGCATATGGCTCATTTTGTAGTTGAGCAGACCATGAGGGAGATGGCTTTGCCTTGATGCCTCACTAGAGCTAGTGTTGTTTCCCTCTGCATCCTCAACACTGCACCTGTTACAACCCATCCATGTGGACCAGTACATTCACTGGCAGACAGTGAGGCAGATTTCCTGTACTGTGGCGCACATGACACTTTTTTCCACCGCCCTCTTCAATCAAGCCCCCTCCAGCACTAGCCATAAATGAAATCACAAAGTTAAAAAGTGCCAAAAGGCTGTAAAACTTAGCATTGAAATGTTTTTTTAGTATTTATTTCATTTGTGCATGCATTCAATCAGAGAGAGGATCGTCTTGTCCAACTCCTGGCCTCTGTAGCGTCCTTTTTTTCCAGCACAGTGCCACTGACAATGCATTGGTCAATTGCAAAGAGTTCCCTCACCGTCCCAACTCGCCTTACGACTGCCTCTGTGCATGCTGATGTGTTTTCACAGCCTCTCTTCTGTAATCAGACAGTGTTGTCTTTATCTTGTTAAGAAGTACACAACTTTGAACTTCCAGAATCCGCAGTCTCACTGACCCTCTGTCACTCTGCAATGTATTTAATCAGAGATCCCAGACCTCAATCCTCCGAACAATATTGCTTTTCTTCTTTCTATTTCATTTACAGAGCCCCACATTGGGTAATGCTGCAGTTTCTCTTCACTGTCCGCATTTGTGTTGCTTTTAAATTTTCATCTCAAAAGCGCAGTTGAACTGATTGCCTCCATGCTGTGATTCATAATGAGACACAGGTGTATATGGTGTTTTGTAAATCTAGGAATATACACAGGTACACCTAGATAGGGAATCCTGTAAGTATCTATTAGTTGCAAATCTACTAAAACCTTAATATATCTGAGGCTTCAATAATGTGCTAAACTCCTGCTAGGCTCAGGCATCTACAAGCTCTCCTTTTGCTCTGGGTGATTAAAATATCATCAAAGCTTAACTTAGCAATTCATTAGCAAAACCAGTTACTTCACAATGGAACAGCCAGGACTCTGTGCAAACAAAAATGCACAGGGTTTTAACAAATGAAAGAGCGGGGCATGAAATGAAATGTCGAAATGATTAAATGAATGTGAAAAATAAAGTGTCATAAGTGTAATGTGCTTCAGAAAGTGCCCAGAGCTGAGAAATGCACAACACTATGTAGAATGATAAGTGGGCACACACATGAAAAAAAGGCAGAGGAGCCAAAATATAATCTGAAAAGGAATGAAGAAAGACACGTAGATAGGGAGTTAGAAGGAGAAAGAGAATGCTAAGGACGGTAAGAGTCGCTGTCAAGTGGAAAATGGAAAAGTGGGAGGCGTGAGATTTCTTCACTGCTGGCAACAATAATGCATATTTTGCGAATGGAGGGGCTTCAGCCCAGTCCACAGCATGCCACTGAGCCCATCAGACAGCCTTTGGCCACATCCTAATCACTGCTTAATTATTTAGACTGAACAACTGCTCTCAAGGCTGCTTTGTTTTCTTTTCCATTGTAATCCCATTGCATGTGTTTTTTCCCTTCTTCTGTCTGGAGCAAGAAACAAACAAAGCCCACATTTTTTGTTTAAATTACATTGTTTGCCAAGAGCAATAAGAGGAGGGAGAACTCCCCGTAGTCAGCAGTCACAAGAGCTCGATTCTTCCTTATTATGGTCCACATTTCTACTGTGATACTATGTAGTGTCTCACGTGAATATATGCTTAACAATTGGTATTCAACAACAGGTAGTATAGAGTACGCTTTTAATACTTAATTATATATTAATCACAACATACCTGCTGTAACTTTACTGATTAGGGCCAGAGGTTTCAACCTACAGAGAGCAGTGCAGCAGCTGTTTTCTGTCCTCTGCAATTCATAGTTGAATTATTCTTGAATATTCCACACTATGCTGCTCATATTAATGTATCTGTGATGTCCAAACAGGCTCGGCTATAATTCAGTATTCTTACAATGCCCCAGAGTTACTGCTGTTGTTTCCCTTTGTGACATGCCTAATGAAAAAGTTCCCAAACATGTTTTTTATTTATAGTAATGGGAGATCAATGATGTTTGCAAATGTAAAAAAAAAAAAGGTTGTTAGTGATTTTCCATTAAATATTTAAATACAATTTATAACAGCTTCACTTGGCTGATTTGATTATTTAAAAGATAACTCTACATTTTTTACAGAAAGGACAAAAAATGACTTTATGCAGTGTATAAATGATTTATTGGGGTATAAATTATAGATTTTTTCGAAGTATATAAATAAGATTATTTAGAGACTTTCTTTTAATGTGCCAGTAGATGACTTGAGCAGTGCATACAGTGACATAAATTAATCCAGTCAGTGTCTTCAGATGGAATAAGGCAATGGAGATGGTTGGAGTCACTAGGGAATATTTTTTTCTGCTTCGTTGTTAAATTTTAATTTTAATCTTTTTGTCAAATGCAGTGGTGTCCATCAAACAAGATGAACCTGGTTCATCTTCTGCCAGGCCACAATTCTGGTAGATGACAATGTAACATGAACGCCATGTTAACAGTTGAAATATGAGATTGTTGTCCTGTGTTTCTGCCAGAAAAAATAATCTTGTCCACCTTTAAAGGTCAGATCACTATATGACATGGGGACTTTGCTTAGATCTTTAAGAGTTGCATTATTTATTCACCAACAAATAACATAAACCATACACACGCTACACTGCAGATATAATGCCACTGCTAAGCAGGAGCAGAGCCTGTTGTTGTAAACACACCAAGCTCAGCCCAAACCTGGGGGATGTTCCGGGGGCATGAGCCTCAGGGAGTTTTTTTTCACCATTTACAGCAGCTATATGCACTATTTTTCAAGCCGTTTGATAGCAGAATGTCTAAAAATGTGTCCATGATTTAAGAAAAACAAGATAGTTGCCTAAGGGAAAAAATCATCCTGCAGATCCTGTATCTGATTTTGTATCTAATTATTCTCCACCTGTCTGTATCATTCTGAAAACATGACACAACAAATGTTGAGGATGAGTCATTTTCACTCCTGCCAAGTAAAAAGTGACAAAATTTGTCTGATGTTTCCATTTTAAAGTTGCATAACATAGGTAGGAGAGGAGTTTGGTGTAAACAGCATCTTGAAACCTATTTTGGTTATACCATTCTGGAGTAGAGTCTACAGGATGAATTTATTTAAGCAATCTGCTACATTGGAATCCATCCTATAATAATCTAGGCTGCTTTAACTGTAATCAAACCAATTAAAAGCTATCATCATTACTCTGACCTAAATATTAGGCCAACAGAAGAACATTTCCTTAGTTATATTAGATTTCTTTGTGGGAATATGTAGTAGTAGTAGTAGCATAGAACAACCCCCATGACAATGATAGGGCAGAACTATAGATGGCAATATTTCCCCAATAATAAAACTTTAAAACCAATTGTTAGGAGAAATTGCACAACATTAAAGGAATTTTAAATACCCCATTTGGGGCTTTTGAAAAAAAAACATGAAGGTATCGAAAAAATTGTTAATGCTCTAAAGGCTTTTTCTGAATAAGTTCTGATGGAGGGAACACTTAACTCGCATAACTAATCAGCTGTTTCCAATCTGCAGGTCAAAACGAGCTGCCATGAAGGAACAATTAGAAGTTGCCCAATTGAATCCAATTAATGACTTTCTCCTGAAACACTCCATTTTCTCTCATGGGTGGCCAAAATGATCCGATTAGGAACTTTTTGTCTTCTTTCACTTTCACGCAATCTGTATTTCCTCTATTGTTTACTGACAGATTAGCCTACAGCAACACATTACAGTGCCACCTTCTGACCAAAGTATGTTTATGCAGCTTTGTTTATTCGCTCTAAACCAGTTGATGGAAACGTCCATAATTTGCTTTTTCTTAAATGTAATATTTTGCTTTAAAGTTAGTTTTGACTTTAATGGAAACATCTACAACTACTATCACAAACACAGACTTTCTCTCTGCTCACCGCTAACATAGCTCACTACTTGTTAAACACATAACACATCTTAAACATGTATTTTTTTTAATTCCCTGATGCATAAGCCTGGCAGGGAGTCAACTTAGGCTGAGCCATACACTGGCAGACACCCTGCATTTTCATTGTAGCTAATAACTTTACAGTTATGAACTCCTGTCTTTTATAAACTGCTGTGCATTTTTTAAGTGTTCAATTTTCAATGGCACCATGTACCTTCACAGTGTACTTACTGTTTGTTCTTTGTGTTTCGTACTGTGACCTATCTCGCAAACAAACTAGGAGGCTTCCATAGAAAAGTGGATGTGAGGAAAAGGCCAGTAAGGCCTGAGAGCTGCACTCCAGCAGTCAAGTACTCTCCTCGCTTTAGAATTCAGCAAAGTCATTCAAAAATACAAAGCAGATTGTTGAATCTCACCCAATTCTCGAGAATGTTTTCAAAGAAGGCCTAAGACTTGTTTTTTTAATGCTCCGGTAAACTCTGTGATTCAGCGTGCACACTCTGCATGCACACTCCTTTGCTTTTGTGCCAGATGGGCAATTAGAAATATGGTTACTGCGTGCTGAGCAGCCACCCACACACTGGCTGCAACACTGCCACATGTGGTGAGATTACCTGTAATACCACTCATATTATATACCTCATTCAAGGTCCTTGTCACTGAGCTTAAAACTTTCTGTGCATAGCATCCAATAAGGAAGAACAGCTGACATCTGTGATTTTGTTACAGGAGGTTTAAGCAGTTTAGTCGAAACACCGTTATGTCTTAGGAAGCTTCTGCAAAGTCATTAGGGTCCAGTAATTCCAGTTTGTTATTGTACTTTAACCAGAATTTTATTACTTTTAATATACTATCGGATATGCATATTGTGTTAGAAGCAATTTACAAGAATCTTTAACATTGCTTTCCATTTAGATTTCCGTCCCTCTGCGATAGTGTCACCATTGTTCCCTCTCCTGTCTCCAATTCTTTGTAGACTCTTTGTAGATCATCAACAGAGAACTGTAACAGGCACAGTAATTATGACAGGAACAAAGGAGGAAGTCTATGACCTTATTAAAGAGTGACAAAGTCTGCGTGAAGTAGAGGTCGAGGTTGATGGATGGGTCAACAACATTTTGTACTTAAATGAACAGCTGTTCATTTCTCATCCACAGCCAACAGTTTTTTTTTTTTTTCTGTGGACGTCATCCCGATCATTCCCAACCCTGAATCATGTGTTTATTATTGTCTGCACAACATTGAAGGCTCCCTACTGTTAGAGGGGTCAATTCAAACCATGATGTTTCCTTAACCTTACAAAAGTATTTTAACCCAAACATGATCTTTCCCTAAACCTAACAAAGTTGCTGTACTTAAATCTAAAAACAAATGTTATTTAGTAGTGATTTCTAGAGGCCTACACAAATAACGTCATCCCGCTGATATAGCGTCAGATCAGAAAATATTCTAATTTTCTGTTCCAACCCAGTCACCAGAGTAAAATGTTGGCATTGTATGTTTCTGCAAACCACAGATGCACTGAAACCCCATATTTCTGAGCCACTGCAACCCGTTCTCATAATCATCATTTGGTTAATGTTGTGAATCAAACAAAGAGTATTTGGTTATATGTAGGCAACAAAACTACATGGTTGTGTTTAGGAGAAAGATCAATGTTTGGGAAAAAAAGACCTGTATATAATTAGTGAGCGCAATTACTGACGGTGAGGTAGAGCATGGCATTAAATGTGTTGTATTTACCTTTTCGGAAGTTAATTTGAACGTAAAACAACTTTGACTTTTCGGGACATGAACGGGTCCCCAACACTAGTCTCCTGGGTGATAATCTGGTGTCTCTTTTGCACATTCAGCCCTCCACAGACAGTGACGCTCCATAAACTAAAGAGTGCCAAAAATATTTCATTTGAAATAATCTGTGATTTGCAAAAACATACAATGCCAGTTATGTTTTTTCTGCCGACTAGACTGGCTGTTTTGGAGCTCATGGACAAATTACATGTTTTGCATGTTAATTTGGACGACTTTCTTCATTTTCTTGGTCTTTTCCATTTACACTTACTGCATGAATTTAATGTCCTTGTGTTTTAAAATATGGTTCAACGAATACTCTGCCCTGAAATGCTTTCATAATTGCTTTTCTAATAGCTGGGAGTTTTCTTTTAGCTTAGAATGGAGGAATCATGGCCTCAATAGTAAGGTAATACTTTTTAAAAGTTGTTTCTATGTTTGGATCTGGCTGGCTGACTGTCTTATTACCCAGAAACTTCCTGAAAATGAGACTGTTTTTCATTAGAGTAGCAGAGAGGCAGGAATGGTGTCATCTTCATTCATCTGTGTTTCTCCCACTTGACCCTCCCTGCCTCCCGCCCTGCGAGAGGAAAAATCGTCATGACTGATGGACCTGCTGGCTATTTGGACATCTGTCTTCTCCTTCATAGCCCTGGCAGGGAGAGGTCTGGGTACAGTGTGACAGGCTTCCGCAACAGCGTGTACTAACACCGGGTAGAAACATCTCTGTGGCCCGAGCCTCAGAGATCAGCCATTAGTAGGTTGTCAATCTAGCAAGCGCTAACAGTCTTCTGGGCAACTAGGAGGTAGATTCAGCCCATGGCTTCCAACAAGGAGGTAGATGTGAGATCATTATGGTCCAGATAAATTTAGCTCCTGTAAGGGTATTGTGTCTGTGCTGGGGCTGAATATGGCACAATTATTGTAGTTATGTGGATAATGGAGTCAAATCCTGCACAGTGTAAAAGTATATTTTTACTTGACAGCAGTATTCCCAGAAGGCTGCGAGTTACAAACTTTTTTTAATATTTGACATTAAGCAACACATGCTCACCAATAATGAGATGCTGAATGTCACACATGTTAGCATATTACTTCTTAATTCTCCTTACAAGAAGTCATTTAGAGAGTTTAGCACATAAATTAGGTTCTTAGTATGCTTTGCACAGTCGGCTCCGGCGCTAATAAGATGTTAACACTCATACTCCTTTTTCCTTTTTTTTTTTTTTTTTAAAA